>VWZT01016776.1:155854-244266 GCA_013397055.1 Pachycephala philippinensis
CATCATTAGCTAAAGTTTAATTGGTGAAATTGGATTGACATGCAAATGGACCAAACCTATAAAAGTGTGAAGAACTTGTGACTCGTTGTCCCTCTTGGGTGTAGCCTTTGGCCTGCCCAGGGTGTACCTCTGAAGGCCTTTCAAAGAAATAACCACCTTTATTCCCTTACTCCTGTCTAGTCTCTGTTTCTAGGTTGGCCTCTTTAGGCATCACTGGCATCCCTTCCCTCCAGTGTCAACTGCACCACACAGCTTGGTGTCCTCAGCAGACGTGCTGAGGGTGCACTTGACCGCACTGTCCATGTTACTAATAAAGACAGTAAACAGCACCCATCCCAATACCGTCCCCTGAGGAATGCCACTCTCCACTGGTTTCCACTTTGACCTTGAGCCATTGACCACAGTTCTTTGGAGTGTAGCCATCCAGCAATTATCCACTGAATGATCCACCCATTAAATCCACGTCTCCCCAGATCAGAGACAAGGATGTCATACAGGACAGTATCAAATGCCCTGCACAAGTCCATTTAGATGATGTCAGTTGCTCTTTTTCAAAAAGACCTGAACTTGTGTGGTGCCTTTTGTTTTGAAAATTAATTTTATGCTGTTGAATTGAGAACATCAAATTCTAAAAATCACTTTTCAAAGAGAAATATTATCACTGAGTGGAGACACATTAGGTATTGGATAAATACAACTATTCTGCTAAGAAGTGTGTGTGCAAAAACTAGCCATTTTTAAGACTCATGGAATTGTTATTAACAATGTTCAGTTTTCTTTAAAAAGAAAGTTCATTTCCTGGTAAACTAGAAAGGAAGCAGAATGTCCTAAGCAGAAAGCTTGTACTGTGGAAGATACTTGTTCTAGACTCAGAAGGGATTTTGTTTTGTTAAAATATGGTGCAAGGGTTCTGAGAGGGGGCTTTTACATCAAAGAGGATGCTGTAATGCTGTATTGATCATCATCTTTATTTCTCTGTACTTACCATTGTGCTGCTGCAAATTGCCATAGGGTTAGAAGACTGGGAACAGAAATCTAAGATAGCCACGTAAAGAATGGTTTTAATAATCCACGCTAATTTTAAAAGAGGCATGACAAACAACTGATTTACTATTTTAAATATAAAAATCTGTAAGGTAAATGGCTAATACAGCATGAGATACACTTTTTAGGCAATCTGCTTAAAGTAGACATGATAATAGTAATTAAAGTATAATAGGTGTTAATGAATTACATTGTTATTACATTGTTTGTTAGATATATTTCGTTTAATCATAGCATGACAAACCTTTCTTGCAATCAGGCAGTACATTGTTCTTCCAGTCCTCTTCAAAAACCAAGCTAGTGACAAAATGAGTGTTCCAGTAGAGAGAGGCTGTACTAGCATCAACATCTCCACATTTGTTGCTGATCAGAGATGGCAGTAGTTGTGGCTGTGGAGCATTTCTGAAGGACTGTGGTAGCATGTTCATACCAATTATTTCATTGTTCAGCACCCTTACAGCACAGAGGGTTGTTACATCCTATAGAAACGAGTGCCCTGAATTTGTCTGTGTAATTCACCAGACAACTGAGTGGGCTGGATACTTGTGATACCTGATCAGATTTCAGCATCTGTAATTACTTGTAAAAGTAATTTTGTAAAAGGGAGGATTTTTTAAAGACATGAAATTGGCAGCTAGCTACCTAAATAATTACCATGTTAAACCTTGTCCATGAGCCTTAGCTGATGGTGGGAAGCAAAATTCTCACCCCTTTAGTTGGAATGGTTAGTAAGAGTGGTGGGTCTATTGTATAGTTGTCAATCGCAAAACTATGGCAAACGTTGTCTGTGAGAAACAGCTGCTACAAGAGAAAAGGTAAAGCATACTCCTTCATTTCTGGAGGATTTGCCTTTGACATCAGAAGACCTCTCCCAACAAAGGTAGGAAAGGAGTTTTAACAGTTCCCTTCTTATCTGCTGCTCAGTGTCTTGCAGCAGGGCGATGATGATGTAGCTTTAAAACTTCCATTCTCTACATTCATCGTCATGCAGAGTCAGGCTTTAAATGCTCTATGTGGGGGGAAGTCAGAATAGTTGTTCATAATAACTTTTATTCTAACAAAGCCATAGGATTTAAGGTTGAATAAACTAGATGTGTCAGTTTTTCTGGTGTTAGAGTTTTTTTGTGATTAGGATTAAGTTTTGATGGAAAAGGTTACAGTTTGAAGAAGTGACTAAACTGTCAGGTTAAAAGTTTTTAGTGTGTGGACATTTTGGCTATACCTATGAATCTTTTGCCTAAAACTGAAGCGTTGTTTCCATTTAGTAGTTTCATGGAATGGGCTTTCCCTTTGTCTCTAGCATTCTGTGATTTTATAATGCTGATTTCCTATTTAGAATATATAAAAAGCAAATGAAAATAATTATAGAAAATACAGAGAGCATAATCAATTTCTCGTTGTCACCTACACAAAGAAGTGAGAAAAGGGTTTTCTTTTGGAAAAATGGTGATGTCTGGATACTAGTAATTACATGAACCAGAGATAGCAACCATTGTTACTATTTCTTCATAGAAATTCAACTATTTTAAATTGACAGTGTATTACTTGAAAATAAAGTAACCAACAGTAACCTATTTTACTAGCGAAAAGTCATGAGTCTGCTAAGAGTTAAGAAATTAACAGAAATCCTAAATACTCCTGTACAATAATGGTGACTATCTCTAGTTGTGTTCTCAGGACTTGGGATTAAGGTTTCTTCGATTGGGTTTTTATTTAATGTTATGGTAAATCAAGAGTTTTAATTTATTGAGGAGTTATTTTTGAAAACTGGAGTTTTTATTATTCCACCTGACATCTGCGCCCAAAAAAATGATGTTGCTGTTGTGATTTTCTGTTTACTGCACACAGGGTGCAAATCCCCCTCCTCTCAAATTCAGCCAAGATGTTCTGCGGGTTTGGCAACTGCAAAGAAAATCGTTAGGAGTAAGAGTTGAGCACACACTAACTGTGATGCAGTAGTGTCTTGTAAGGAAATAAATGTTTTTACAACCAATGTTTTTTGGGGTTATTTATCCTAGTCTCTGCTAATGGAGTTGTGTTATCAGTGACTAAAAGAGTACTGTTAATGTTAACGAGGCTCAGGACGTAACAAAAAGATCTGTGTGACTGACATGGTAAATACCACCTCCAGAAGAATCACCGTGCTAAGATTGCTGTGACAAGCTCCTTATAAAGTTTCTTCCCTAGAATCCTTTTTCTTCTCTCTTGATGCCACATTAGAGAGAGAGAGAGAGCTAAAAAGAGTTTGCAGGTTTAATTCTGTGATTGCAAAGATCAAAGATTTCTAAATTTGTAAGATTTTATTTTGGCAACATGTCCTCAGAAGATGCTAATTCTCTACGTGCTTGTCTAAAAAATAGAGTTTGTTTTAGTGCCTTGATACTTGTTTCCAATTGGGTAAAGAAGAAATCTGAGGCATTGTGGTCAATTCAATTACTCAGTTCAGTCTCTTCTCTAAATTCAAAGTTCTGAAGAGCAATAGGACTTACACAAAAAATTTTACTAAAAGCACACTCATTTAGATTATGGGTATTTTAAAATTTTATGTCTTATTTTGTAATTTAATCAGGGAGGTTAGAGCTTTTTGAGTGAGGCATATAGTAGTGTGGACTGTTTTTTCCATTTGCTACTTTGTTCTTTTAGTACTGATCTTTGATAGGCAACATAGGCAATTGGGTAGTAGTAAAAAATATTTGGCATTTTTTGGAACAGAGTTTTGGAAATGACAGGACTACCTTTTGCATTTTATTTTACCATACTTGAAAATTTGTATTTTTAAGGGGTAAGTAAACACAAGATAAAATTGGCCTTCCATCCACTCCCAAGTTACAAAGACCCATTCACAGAGATATGTGAAAGCAGAAGAAAAGGGTACCAACCTTCAATATGAGGAAATCAACCTCTATCAAAACAAAATGAACTACATTAACATTATGGGAAGTTGCTGAGAAAAGGTAGTTTGACTGGTTAGAGAGAGAGTATATGTGGTTGTAGAATGGATTGACCTTGGTTATGCAAAATGCATCCATGTGATGGTTGATGGTAATCAGGTTTTCAAAGATGAGGTGAAAAGAAGCTTGAATTAGGTTTTCACTACCTTCAAGAGTGCAGTTATATTATCTCTAGAAGATGTCCATTTGGGATTGGAGAAATTCGTAACACCTGAAGTCTTGTTGATGCAACCTGGTTATTATACTCTATGGGCATTAGTGTTGTGTGTGGGCTAAATAATAGTCTGAAGTTATTAAAAACTGGTTAATTGCAGTGAGGGATAGAAGTATTAGTCAGAACAGATATTTTTCAATTTAATCTACTTTAGTACTATTGAATTACTGTAAATATTTTGTTAACTCATGCCATATTTCATATATGTTGATGGGGTCTTTACATTATAATTGTAGTTCTCTTAGCACTTTGTTCCTTCAAAAATAGTAATTGCTGTAAGGAATTAATCTAAACTGAGAATTAGCCAAATAGAGTTAATCATGAAAAGCACAGTAAAAAACCCCAAAGAATTCATGTAGTTACGGTATACCAAATAGTATAGGCTTATATATGTATATGCTTATATATTAGCTTATACTGCTGCACTCTTTAGTGTGATTTTAGAAAGAGTAACTCTGTACTCAGCTACCTATACTACCTATAGTAGTATAACTATATAAAATACTACCTATTTTGCAATGTCATCTCTTGCATTTTGTCAAAGAAGGTGTCTTGATAACATGATATGGGTTAGAAAACAATTTTCAAGTGTGTGTTCTTCCTATTTATTTATGGGAACTTCTCCACTTATTTTCACCACCAGGAGAAGCTTTTCTTTGGTTTTTGAAGTTCTAATCTAGAAATGTTTCTCATCAAACCTCATAAGAATCTAGGAGATGCTTGCTTCCAATGTATCAGAATTTTCAACATGGTAGCATTATACATATGATGATGTGATCACTCCTTGTGATATACTAATGTGTGTAAAAAGTTAAAAATTCTGAGACCAACTCTGCATATTTAATGTGCTACAGAATAGAAATAATTGAAATATGACATGATGGAAGCAAGCATAAGGAAGCCTTGGGCAGGCATCTGCAGAAAAGATGAGCAAATGTAAAACTTCTTTTTCAGAGAATTTAGAAAATCATCTTTTGTGTTCTATTGTGAAATTTTACATTATTCTCTGAAGTTCCACCTGTTTTTATAGGATCATTTCTCCATTGTATTTTAAAGAAAGAGAGAAGAGAAATGTCCATATTGCCCTGTAATTGCAGCATAATGTGTTATGCATGCTGGTCAGGGTGAGATTTGCATAATAATGTGTCCATTGGTAAATCTGATATTGCTGATTTAATTTTAGAAAGCAGATAGAAGTATGCTTAAATTTGTTGTCACTTTACTGGCCCATCTGCCATTTTCATTTCCATAGTTTTTTGGAAAGTCATTTTGATAATATTGCAGCTGAGGAAAATGAAGAGAGTATTGTTTCCAGGCAATTTCACTGATGGAACAAAATATGATGCATTGTATGGTACAGCAGTATGCAGAGAACAGTATGTATAGTTTTCAGATTTAACCTTACTTTTACTTACCGTAGTAAAAGACATTTATAGAAAATGTTTTTTCTAAATATTTTTTTAATCTGTTTTGTTTCCAGGCATTGCTATTTCTGATGAACTTGATAAGGTAAGATTGATAAAAGATGCCTAATGAACAGTACAAAGAGACAGATGATTGTGATAAGGCACATGCCACTGTCCTGGCATACACTCTTCAGTTCTGTTGGGTTCAGAGGAAGTTGGGTATGGAAAGCTGTGTAGGTAAGTACAGTATATGGGAATACATTAAGAGCTTGACCCAGGATGGGCTGTCAAGCATGGAAAAAAAACTCAATGAGTTTAAGAGACTCTTAATGAGACCGTGGACATACTTTTGATTTTGACACCATCTTTGGTTAATATAGGCTGTTAGATTACTTTGTGTGCTTTCGGAAACATTTAGCCTTGAATACCTTTTATTAATGAAATTGTATTCTGCATTCCCAGATATGATTTGTGAGAATATTTAGAAATTATTTTTACTTCCCAGGTTTATTCAGGAATGCACAAGGCATAAAGATCAGTCTTTACCTCCTTGTTGAATGCAAAAGTGGCCCCTTCTTTCCTGGCCGTTTTTGATACCTTACACAGTTAACATGAATTTTAGTTCTAGCTGTAATAAATTCTACATTGAAAGAGTAATCAAGCTAGGTTTTTTTAAGTAATTAAGGAAACAGAACCAATTTTTCTTCCCTCTTCTCAGCAGTGAACAGTAGTGTGCTTCTAGTGCCAAGAAACTTACGTTGTGTTCTTGGTGTCAGAAACCATTGCTGTCAGGAAAATGAGATCAAAAGGCATATAAGACAGAGGAATAATGCCTAATATAGAACACTTTTTTTTTAAAATAACTTTCATTTCTGCTGGTAAAATGAGGACACAAATCTTTCTGACACAAGTGCATATAAAACACCTTCACTGCATGCTCCAAGAAAGGCTGGTTAGATAAGACTGATCAATGTTACTGTGCAGTCATGTGCATCTGTGGCTGCTATTTCCAAACTATGGCCTAAGTCTTCCTACTGTTTCCATAACTGGGCTCAGAAGTGATGATAAATACAATCAGAAAATCCTTCCATTAGAACTCTCACCTTTAAGAATACTTATGAAGAACTCCATTTGTTTTTTTGATTTTTTTTTTTTTTTTTGGTGAAAAAACCCTATAACATACTGTTTGAGGGAGGAAAAAGACAATTTAGGCTAGATCCTGGTATCACATACTTTTAGCATATAATTTCTGGTTGGTTTGGGTTTTTTTAAACTATGCTATCTTATTGTTCAAAGATATTAATGTTTTTTAAGTTTAGTTATTTGGTGTGAAAACTGAGGTGGGGAACATAATTGGGGAATTTCCACAGGATCCAGTGAAGAGTTTGGGGTTTTTTGTTACTATATACTTTATTTTTTATAATTTCAAATTGGAAGGTGTAGGTTTTTTTAAATAAAGCTTGGAATTAGGTTATATACATTCAATTCATAGATGGAATGTTCTTGAAGTCAAAAGCTATTTGTATAATAAATAAAACCCCAAACAATTAAGCTCTTCAGCATGCATCATTTGGGCAGTATTACTCAACAGGCTTTCAGCATAGATTTAGAGAAGAAGAGTGATTTTTTTATCTCCATGGTCTTTAGTGAACTTCATTTCTATTTCTTGTTTGACCCTTCAAGGATTTTTGATGAATGTAAAATCTAGTCTGTGTTAAGAATATAAGCATGGCCAGAACCATTCCTTGGAATCCTGCCTCCTAGGAATGATTCCTTACACAAGCTAATTCCTGAAATGTTCCTGTTACTTGTTTCTACATGTGTTATTTGTCTTGGGCCAAAAGCAGCTAAAGACTACCTGGTAACAGTTGTTTTAACATTCAGGAGAATTTGGTTCTATTTCATCTGAATGTGTTCACAGGTGATGTTTATTTTTCAGGTACAGATGTAGTCAAGTTGTAATTCTTTCTCCAGAAATACGTGCTGATACTAGAGCTTCCTTATCTAAACTGTGTCAGCACTGAATAACTTCTGAAACCACGTTCATCTGTGGTTTGGATTAACAACTTAACTCACCAGGTGCATGTCTTGGGTCTAGAACAGCATGGCCAAACTTGGCACTGGATTCTGTTAAAACATCGGCATCGCATAGATATTATGAGAGACAGATAAAACTCTTCTGTATGCTCTTCCTTGCTTTATTTTCCTGGTGATCACGACTATTTTGGGGAACTAAGACTATGACAGAGCCCAGAATTATGCTCTTTTATCTGTGGTTTAAATTATGAACCTTAAAAAAACAGAGAATGCATATATATGTTTCTTTATTTATGTTTCTGATTGTCTATTTTTTTAAAATTATTTCTCTCTGGCTTCAGTAACCTCTAGTCACCTTTGTCAGGAGGGTACTTAATCAGTATTGTTGGTTGATGCAACTCCTCCTCCAAGTAATCCAGTTAATTAGTTAGTTGCTAAGTTACTCGAGCATTTGGATTTGGGAAACCAGTTTGCTCTGAATCACTTTTGTGAAAGAGTGTTTCATTTAAATGGATTCTTGTCAAATATCTGCTAGTATTAGCTTTTTGTCAGTCCTTAGAGCTTTTTTCCAAGACAGGGATAGAGAAAATACAGGCACACAAGGTCAGTCTTTCAGTCAAAATAGAATCTTTCAGTTTGACATAATCTTCTAAAATTTCTGAGTTCACTGGTAACCTTGCAAAAAAGCCAAAAAAGTCCTAAAATTACTGTAATTAAAACAGATTTACTGTAGAGATTCCCTTCTTTTTCACTTCAGGCTTGCAGAGCTTGGTGTTCTGTCCCTCTTGATGATTCAGCCTCTGTCTCTAGGCCATGGAAACTATGTACAGTCAGAAACTGGCACTGAAAGTACACTGAGTAAGGAAAGAAATAAGAAGGGATGCCTTGTCAGTCACATATTTTGAAACTAAAATGCAGAGTTAATATAATACAAATTTCTGAACTGACTCACCCTCCTTGCCACTGAACAGAAACTATTGAAGAGTTTTACGAAGCTGCATACTTCCATGCATAATGTAAAGGGTTTAATGTAAACAAAGAAGAGCTAGGATGCTAGCCTTTCTTTGATATTCACAGAGTTCTAGGCTGAAAAAAAACTCTAGAGAAAAACACTGAAGAGTGAGACCTGTCATAACATTGTGAAATTTGTCTGGAATTCCCAATGTTATCTTTCAGTCACTTCAGACATTATTAATGGGAGACACCTAAGTATTAGAGATCCAGAGTAAGATCCAAGCAAAGACCTAAAAATTAATAGTAGATTTTGACCCTCAATGTTAATATTAATTCTTTTTTCTATGCTGTCTAGGACATACTTTCTTCTTATATGTAGTATACTGCAATGGAAACAGGTTACAATTAATAAAATAGAAGAAACAACTATTCTTAAGTCATAAAAATAATAAAAATTCTTCTCACCCTAAAGTATTTCTCACTACGGAGATTCCCTCAAAATCCATATCAGAAAATAGGAATACTCAGCTTTTTAAATGATGCATAAATAAATGGATATAAAAATGTTGTGCTCTCGGGTAGAGGTTGCATCTAGCAACCACATCTCAGCCCAATGTGAAGAGGAGAATCAGCTGTCCTTCAATCTTTCCCTTCTTTTCCTAGTCTCCACATAAAGGAAACTTGAGTGTGTCCAATTGCTAGTCACTGTTGTGCATAAGTGGACGACACCCAGGCTGCACCATGAAATAGTCCTCTTCGTTTTAGTGCAGATTTAAATACCTGCCGGTACTGAAAATATTTCTGTGTGCATTAATGTCACTGTCAATCTCTTCTGTTCTTTACGGGGAAATATAAATTGGAAATCAATTAAGATTCTAAAGTTTATACAAAAAAACCCAACCAAAACTATAAAATCTTGTTTGAGAACAGAATATTTCATCTCAGTTTATTGCAGCCTTGAAATACAGTGCCAAATAAACATCCTGGTGTTCTGAATAGAGCTGTCTGATTCTTCATGTAGTGTTTTCACTGAGACTGCTTATGTAGTTGAAAGGAGGACAATAAATTAGGTCACTGAAACTGTGGTGTACTAATCTAACACGATTCAAAAAGGAAAGCAAGGTGGTAAAGTGAGGTAACTCATGACTATGTAACGTAAATTACATTTCTGTTAAGTAGAGTGTGAAAGTGCTACTTTAATCTCTAAAATGCCTGTGAAAGAAATAAGCATAGCAAGGACAGTTACAGCATTCATGTTTTACTTTTTCATATGTTGATTTTGCAGTTCATCGTGTCAGGAAGAGCTTACAGTACAGAAAAAAGGGCAAATTTTTAGGTGCTTTGCATTTTCACTTAAAGGACTGAAAGCTTTTAGTAAGACTGATAGTGCAAGTTATTCTAACTAACTAGTTCCAGGCACAATTTTTATTAATTATTAGAAATTATTCTAGGGAGAAAGAGAAGGGATAAAATAGCTAGAATAACAGGAATAAACCTCAGAAGGGGCCAAATGGTTCATATTTAAACTAATACAAGCACCTTGTGTAATGAAGGCATTGTGGGCAGTGAAATAATCTTTTTTGTAAGCTCACAAGCATGTGGTGGTAGTCATATACCTGTGACAAGTTACACTTGTCAAGTGCCCACAGGTGACTGTCATCAAGTGTACATTACCTGACTATGACACAGCTCCAAATAGATGCACAAAACATGTATTTGTAAGCACATAAAAAAAAGGACACCAGTGGTTAAGTATCCTAAAACATCTGAAGCCACAGATTCAGTTTTCAGTGGTCCTTGCAGAAAACAAACATTGTATAAAAGTGAATTAGTCAAGTGATGGACAACTCTGGGCAGAGGTGGGGAGAGTGGAGTGTGGTAAAGCACTCACAGGCACATTGCAGAAAGCAGAACAAAAGAACAAGGGTGGGTGAGTCAGATCCAGGGCCTGGGTTACATTTGGCTGTCAAAATAAAGGTTCTTGTGCTGAGCAAAATTGCAGCATCTAGCCAGAGGAGGGTAAATGTATTCATACTGAAAGCACTTTGCAGCCTTTTTTTTTTATTATTTATTTATTTTTTTTTTTGTTTCTTTCTTTCATTTCAGTAGAGGCCTCTACTTCAAACTGTGCTTTTACCGTATCTCTTTCAATTAGGAGGAGATTTCAAAAGTGGTTTTGTTTTTAGGAAGGAGAGAAAATATGGTTTCTAGGCTACGTAGTCAGTGTGCTGTACTTTTTCCAGATGCTTTTTGTTTGGAAAGCATTCTTTTATGGCAGGAATATTTATTGAGGCACTAAGTTAGGTAACAGCCAAGGATTTGCTTTCCTATAATTTTCACTCGTTAAATGATAGGAATATATCTCTCCTAATTAGGCACACTGTGTTTGAAATGTCTTTACTAGCCTAAGAAGAGTTTAATGAAAGTAAAATAATTCTTCCTATCCCATAATTTCATATCTTCTTTTTTTTTCTGGTGCACAGGTGTGTTTTTTAGTTTGACTGTGCTGTTGTACATGACCCTTTATCTTCAACCATTCTGGTAAAATTGTAAACAGAGATACTCACTACATCAGAATGCTTTTTAATATAATTTTAAGGACAATTTGTTTCTTTAATCTAAATTCCTAATATGATGGTGCAAGTTATTGCTATTGTTTTGAATATGTCAGTTACATTTTACTTGCTTCTTGTAAACCTGTCCAGCTTATTGTCCTCCAGTAAGTGGTTAAAAATAGTTTCAGAAATGCATTTTATTCAAATGTTAATACCATTTTCGGAATAGAAAGATACATTATGTAAAGCCCAGCAGGGTTATTTTTAAAATGCAAAATGCAGATGTATTTATTAGTTTTGCATTAATTCATAATGCAAATAAGAGTGACGCTATTAATCTACAACAGTATTTTGGTTGGGTTTTTTAATACAAATTAATGTATAATGTTGCTTAGCAGAACAGATACACTGAAGGTTTTAAGAGCTATGCATTTATTTAAAAAAAAGTGATTTTTCTACAGTTGCAATTAAAAAAAAACAATTTGAGGCATCAGGGCATCACGGTACACAAATATCTCTTGGAATTTTGTTAATGGGAAACTTTTCGTTAGTCCATCATTGTTTCTGGGTATTTTGTAGCCCTCTGAAATGATAATGTAATGTATTGGTTTTGTACTTTTAAAATGTTTTTTCTTTTCTTTCTCTATTTACATCTATGTTTGAGAACAAACAGTGTATTGTTTCTTTTTTTAAATTTTTATTTCTCTTCAGGACACAGCAGGTTTTAACACCCCCCTTCTCAGACCTCGTGTGATTGGAGAATGGATTGGCCGTGAAGAGAATGATGCAGATCCTCTCGCTGCTGAGATGCTGCAGCCACCAATACCAAGAAATAAAAATGAGCAGTGGGACAGTGAGGATAGCAGCAGTCCTGGAGGAAGGTAGGTTTTTGATCTGGCCTATAAAATTTGTATTTTGTGGAACAGAGCTGTCTTTGTTACAAAAATTCCATTTCTGAGGGCAGAGTGCAGGGCTTTTCAATTCCAATGCCATTGTGTGGGCACATGCAGAATAAGTAGAAGTCATTAATATGTGACTTTTTTCTTCTCATGCTTTTATATATGATTAACTTAATACCCATTTGCAATCCTATGGATTTATTCCCATATGTAAAGCTAAGTGTGTTTTGACATGGTCGGGGTCCATTGTGCAATAATGTTCTGATGTATAGCTTCATTCCGATACTTCATACCCTTCCATCTTTCCAGGGCTGGTAGTAGCTATTTATTAACCTTTTTGACACTTTAGTGATAAATCTGATGTAGTCATTTAAAGGAGAGATAGACAAGGAAAACAATATCTATGCTATTTTTAACAGGACTTCCTAAATTCATTTTCATTTCACATCTCAGCTTTTTGGTGTTAATAACAAGTCTTTCACAAAGAGAAAATTTTGTTCTCTGCAGTAAATAACTTCTGAAGATTTACTGTGCTTGACTGAAAGAGTTTGTGTTTCAGCTACATGGATGAGATTATAATACAAGGAGTCCATTTTCCATGATTTAAAGAATGTTTATCACAGAAGGTTAAATACTCACAGCCTTGCTTTAAAAGGGATTCATGTCTTTCTTTTTAAGTGTAAATCTTCTGCACTGCCTCTGTTAATTGGCTTAAACACCTACATTTCTCCCTTAGCCTTGTAGCATTTCTCCTTGGTTATAACTTGTACTTTGACTGAAGCAGACACCTTTTTCTTCCTGTTTCTAGAAGGCAGAAACTTTCTGCTTTCCCTTTGAAAAGGTTTAAGGTGTTCCTTCACTTCACATTCTTCCATGTGCCTTCTATGTTGGAATTCAACTCTCTGTCACACTGAAACTAATGTGTCACTAGCTGTGCTCTTACAGACGGCATTCATTAACTTTCCTACATCTTGGGAATATTTGTTATCCATGAGTACTTCATTTAATTAGATTATCGTGGGGGTAGCTGTGGGTACTACTATTTCAAAGAAGTAGCAGCATGTAGTAAGGATCCCTCAGTCAGACCTTGGACAGAAACCAACACAACTCAGACTCTGGGTCTCTCCAGTGCAGTTCCTGAGAAAATAATGGAGTCAGCAACTGGCACTGCACCTTGATTGTGCAGGCCTGGGTTTCTTTATCCTTATTCAGCAGTCCAGTAAAGGCACTGAATAAAGATCTGTTCCATGTTCCAGAGCAAATTGAGGATATTGTATCCCTTCTGTCAATAGAAAGGAGCAGAAATAAGTATCTCTGTCTAATTTCCAGAAGGAAGCAAAGAGGTCTAGTTCTGAGCAACAGAGATTATTCAAAGCAGCACATTTTTCTCTTTGTAGAGGATGGTACAAGCTGTGAGAAACCTCACAGCTAATGCTATAATTAAAAAACGTGATTAATGGCTTTGAGAATAGTATTTGAGGAATCTTGTTGAGTATCATGACAAAATCAGGTTTCCTGGTGTGTGAATAAGAAGAATATAGGGAACTTGATGCCAGGAAAGACTCATGGGGTACTGATATCTCTGTTTTTAGGTGCAGTAAGTGCTGAAGGCCTATTGAAAAATATATATCGTTAAGTGGGAGTACTGATTTTCAGTGGAAATGAGTAACTGCTAAATTACATGCAGCATATGGATTTGCATTTGGATGACTGATTTTATGTCTGGGATAATTCTGTGCTTCATTAGCATTTCATCAGCTTTTGTAAGGCTTTTATAAAAATCATGTTTGCAGTCTTGCAAAGGAATCATAAAGTTGCAGAACTTCAAGATAGTGGTGATACTAAAATTGATGCCAACTATGTATGGAAGTTTAAAAGACCCATGTTGATCAAGGTTAATCTGAATATTTAATAATAGTTCACTAATAATAGTTAATGTAGCCTTAAATAATTACGTTTTTACCTGGCAAATGAAAGAGGGGACAATTTGAAAAATTCCCAATCAATGTTTCCAATTTTATCTTGTTAAATTTTATTTAGCAACACTTCTAATAAAAAGTGATAGGTTATTGATCACTATTTATCAGGATTTATGGGATAAGCCAGCAAAGTTGTAGAGCTAATCTTAATATGCAAAGTATAAAAAAAAGGAAAGTCAAAACTATAATTTGTTCCATTATTTCCAGGTAGTATGTTTTGTTTTACCTGTCACTAAACATAAGGAAATGCTACATATATGAGACACTATATAAATATCCCGAGGATTAGGCATTGGCAAATCACTAGTAGAGTAAGTGCCATCGGTGCCATGTGACAGAACCACCATTTCCTCCTGAAAAACATGCATTCCCGTGATGATGAGCAGTGGAAGCTGACACGTCATATATTTGAAATCCTGGCCCAGTAACTCAAAAAAAGGTAAAAAAAGAGAGCAACTGAAAGGACAGGTGTCACCACTATGGCTGGGAAAGACAGTGTAGCCAGTCTGAGGTAGCTGTATTTGTGATGTCTTTTCAAATGCATGAAGGGCCACCTTTTTGCCCTGAATGTTCTGGATTGCTACAGAGGAATGATTGTGTTTGTCACTGGTTTTGCACTGCTCTCTGTTGCTGCTGTAAGGAAGAAAGGCAAGGTATTAATAAGTGATAAGAGACCGTAAAAAAGTGCTGATGGCAATCCTGCTGGTACTGAGCTCATCTTTCAGAAATTTGAACACCGTGAAAATAGGATTAAACTCATTTCCAAGTCACTGTTCATAGTTTTCTACATGAAAAATTTCTTGGAGGAATTCTGAGAAGATGCAAGTCTCTTGGGAATCTTCCTCCAGGGATAATGTATGTACACAATGGGGAATTTGAGTGGTTTTTATTATGATACTCTTGTCTCTTAGAGCGTGAAATGAACTAGAGCTTGCAGAGGCCCCATCCATAACCTGATGTCCTAAACTCAAAGCCCGTTCTTCATCTCCAAGGTGCACTTTGTCTTATTAGTGTTTATCTTTGCTGGAGAAACGAACAATTGTTGATTATACTAAAAATCATATATTTGTAACGATTCTGCCTTCCTGCAACACTGTAAGGACAGTCACTCGTGAGGTGCCCCTCATGTGGGACACCAAACTTCTGTCTGTTTTATGGTGATATTTTAAGGAACCAGAAATGGCAAAATGTAGCAAGTCCTGCCTTAGACCCTTCTAACTTCTGTGCAATTCCAGTTCTCTGTTATTTAGGTCAGAGACACAGCTCAGCAATTCAGGAAAATTTTTATAAATATAAAGCCCTTAATCTAGTGGGGTAATGGTATCAAAACCACTCAAGGGAGCAGTTCTTTGTTGTCAGCTTTTTGCTATGCGTCAATGCCTTAGCAATACTGATTAGTAATTGACATCATGTTGTTCTATATGTGTAGCTTATTTAGACTTGATTAGTGCACATAAAGTCAATGGGAAATTTTCCAAATTCAATCAAATTTTTAAGTAGAAACTGAAAACACAAAATATCTTAGAACATCCAATGATCAGGGAATGAGTGACATTATTTTGAAGAGAGCACCAGTAAGAGAAAATTGTGCTTTCCTCCCTCACAGCTTAAAAATGGAGCCAAAGACCAAAGGATTAAAACATCAACAGCAGCAACATAAGAAACTGCTGGCTGCCATGCTTTCTCAGGACTCCTTTGATTCTGCTCAAAGCACAGCTCCATCTGTAACCGAAGAAGACATTGACAATGAAGATGATGCAATGGAACTACTGGGTAACTGCAAAAAATTATGTGTATTTTCTGAATTTTTTTATTATAAAAAGTCAAACAGAGATTAGTCAGAAACTGCTCCCTATGTTTGAAGCGAAAGTATTCAGCAGCTGTGTGAAGGTTCATAGGGTTTAACGTGAAACTTTCGGGAGAAATGTAAGGAAGACCATAAATGTGTGTGAACAAACTCCGAGCTGCATCAAAATCCCATGAAATCAAATGCTTCAGGTGCTTAAAGTAATTAATTTGGTTTCCTACATAAATCCCTTCCAGGTTCTACTTGCAGGATGTATTTCTGTACAAGGAACAAAATCAGCTTCACTGTTTTTCATCTGATTCTTCTTTTTCTTAGCTGTATCACAGTTTTAATTTCAGTAGATTTTATTTTGACTTACTAACTACACAAAACTTATGTAATATGAATCTGTAACCTCTTCAGAGGATTTGATTGTAATTTTCCACTAGACTGTATTGTATCTTAAATCATAAATTGCACCCCAGAAGGCTTGATGCTCACTGCTGCCATCCTTTCCTAGAATTACTAATTGTATTTAATGAATAATAGTTCTAATCTTACTTAATAATCTCTTTTCTGCTATTTTTCCAAGTTTCAGTGTATGGTGCTTAAAAGGCAGTCATGGATTTCAATATTTTTTCACAGTTTCTGCTCTATGGAAATATATGTGGGATCAAAGCATGGAAAATTCACAATCTCAGAACAACTCAGCGTTCCGAGTTTATGAATTCTGGCAAAATTTTTTTTCCAGGTTAGACCTTAATCTAAAAATCAGGAAAACACATGGTGCTCTTTTTGCTTTCTATGTTTCTGTTGCATCCTTGCTATAGTCTTCAGAGAAACACAGAGTATTTGAGTTTGGAGGGAACTGCTGGAGGTATCTAGCGCAACCTTTTGCTCAGAAAAATCAGCTGTAGCAGGTTCTTCTGAGTGGATTTTGACTCTCTCCGAAGATGGAGATTCTACAACATCTCTGAGCAGCCTGTTGCAGTGCTCTACTGTGCTCATGGTAAAAAAAAAAATACTCTGCTTAATTAATTGTGAATTAATAAATAATTTCCTTTTCTTTTTCAGCAGTTTTACGTTTGATACATGCATTTTTTTTTACAAGAAAGAAGAGAACGACCTGGATCACTCATTATTTATCTTATAAGATAGAATCTTATGTTAATTTCTGTGGAGATAGTGAGAAAAATGTATCCAATAAATGTATAGGTCTTTTCTTCCAGGCACTTGAATCCCTAAAGGTGTCTGGAACCAGGAAGGCAGCATAAAGGAATTTTCTAGTGTCTTGACATTTGGGTAGAATATCATCTATGTACAAACTAGTGTTTTGGGTTTTTTTTTAGTAAGCACTTGATTGTAAGAATTCATTCTAGCTTTGTGCCGTGCAAAACCTGGAATATTTTTCTATCGTGCAGTTCATCAAAACTGGCCAAGTTTGTATAAAATTAACTTAAAACTAAAAAAGTTCACAAACAGGACCTCCAGTTTGGGTAAGGTGTTCTATAAATGATTGTGAGATTCTGAGGCAAAATCCTGACGTATTTGAGGAGTAGCCATGCTTCTAGTGGTTATAATATCGCCATGTTATAGTAGCGACCACTGAGAGAAAGTTCAATATGTGCATCTTGGTGTTGAAAGTGCTGTGCTTCTGAGAAACTGGCTTTTATTTTAATTCTCGTTTTGCAATTTGCTGGCAGTATGTGTGTTATATTTGATATAATGGTTGGGCTCTATTCTGCAGAACTGCTCAAAATTTGAGGATATGACTGTGTTAGATGGGAAAGGTGTTTTAGTTTTCCTTTGAAGGTAACATAGAGAACTTCAGTTTCTATCAGCACTTATGGGTATTTTTCATTGCTATATTTTCCAGGTCAGTGAGTGTTTGATACTGCGATTGAATTATTTTTTATTATGTACCACATTAATCCATTAACTGCTTTGATGCTTTTTGCACAACTTAAATGCAGTATAACTAATTTCAAATCATGGCTTTCTGCCATCACTGAATTGCAGGGCATTGTAGCATATAGCTCTTTGATCTGTTCTCTTTAGAGTTCAGTATTCTTTGTTTATTCAGCCCTTTCTTAAAAAATTACAAAACTTCATGCTCCTACGTCAGAATTGTGGGAAAACAAATTCTACTATTTGTAGCAGATAATTTAAAATGTACACTACTTAAAATGCAGGCCACAAACTTCCATCTTTATGTGTGTTCAAGAGAATCTTTTTCAGAGTTTGGTTGATTTATTTAGATATTAAAAGCATGAAGCTGACTTTTCACATATTTTCTTTAAAAAAAACCCCATCTCCTAGGTGGGCCAATGAAGGTTTTTGCTGGAATTCTTTTAAATTCTTTTATATTCTGAAACAATTACATTGTTATCCATTTCAAAAGAAATGTATGTGCAAAGAAGAAAAAGAATGTTACAGGGCTATATTCTGATTTCAGTTATCACTCTTTATGTATAAGATAAGATGCGTAGGAGGGCTGTTCCCATGCTGGTGACTTTCTAAGTGTGTTCAGTTAAGCAGGTGGCTGAAATAGATTAGTGACAGATAACATCACAGTGGAAAGGATCTTCCTGACTTTAAAAAGCTGAGAACTGTAACTGTAAATCCGCATGTGTTTGTAAATGTTAAAGGATCATGCAGTTGAGGTCTGGGACTGAAAATTATATCAAGGGGCTTATTTTTTACACATCATAATGCCAAGTATTGTGTTTTGTAAATCTAACCAGGAGCTGAAGTAGTTCTATGAGAAACTCTGCAGCCCTTTTGGAATTCTATGACATTTGGGCTTAAGCTGTCTTTCACATTTGGCTGAAGTCCACTGAGACTTTGAAATTATGTTATTCCCTCAGTATCTCACTGATGTGCATTGGAGAGGGCTGAACTGTTATTTTCCCTGAAATTGCTGTGAATATTGATTGTACTGTCACCAAAGCATGACTCGTTTGGTTTTAAAAAATCAATTATTTAAGTGTAAGAATATAATTTTTTAAGTGTATTGCTGTGCATAAACGTACACTTAGTAAAAGTACAAGGACTTTTGTAGCACACTTGGACTTAGATATACATTCTTAAAGCTTTTACAAGTAAGGAAGATGAGAAAGACATTCTGTATTGTTTTACACAATAATGGTATAGAAAACAAGTCCTGTGAGGAGCAGCTGAGAGAACAAGGGTTGTTTAGCCTGGAGAAAAGGAGGCTCAGAGGAAACTTATCTCACTCTCCAAGTGTCTGAAAGTAGGCCGGGTGGAGTTTTCTGTCTTCTCGCATGTAACAGGTGATAGGACAAGGCCACAAGTCATGCCAGGGGAGATTTAGGTTAGATATTAGGAAAAATTTCTTCATGGACAGGTTTGTCAAGCATTGGAACAGGCTGCCCAAGGAAGTGGCTGAGTCACCAGCCCTGGAGGTCTTTAAAAGATGTGTAGATGTGGCACTTAAGGACATGGTTTAGTGGTGGACTTGGCAGTGCTAGGGCAATGGTTGAACTTGATAATCTTAACAGTCTTTTCCAACGTAAATGATTCTATGATGCTATGATATTTACTCATAATGCTCAAGCAGCAATTTCTTGGTTTTGTCCAATCTTTTTGTGTGCTCATGGTACTAAAAATGTTACCATATGTTAACAGATGCTATGGAATAGTTAACTCTGTAGCACCACTCCAAAGGGTACCCAGGAAGCTGACTCACACAACCATGGTTGAAGTGAAAGGTGGTGATAATTGAAGCCAATTTCCTGCAATGGATGCATATGCCAGTCTGTATGATTCTGAAAAGCCTCTCTGACTTCAATGCAAATAATCTTAAATCTGAGCTGAACTCAAGTGTTTGGAGCATCAGGACTTGTAAAACCAACTCTTCTTTTCTTTGGAGCTCGTTTCACAAAAGTAATGTGTTTTTCTCCATGATGTATAAAGCTTAAGTGAAAGTTCAGTGATTGTTTGCATCATGTTTATTATCTATAATGCCTTCTATACAGTAACACACCAGAATCTTTAAAGGTAGAAATGTACTTCAAGTAGTAATAAACTTTTCAAATATTGCTTTGGGAGATACCTGATGTGTTCTGTTTGCTTTAATAACTCTTCTTCTAATCTTTAGAATTTCTTTTTTCTTCAAGAGCTTTCAAATGTTAATTTTTTAATCATCATAACACCCTTGAAAGGTTGTCTGGTAATATATTTACATTTTGTAACAAGAGGAGATAAACAGAATATAGTGGCGATTGCATTTGCCTGAAGGATGAGACTGTAGCTCAGTTTCTGGTAGTCTACCCCTTAAATATCTATACTGTTTTTCTAATGAGTCTCTGAGTTTTTAAGGAAAGGGTATGCAAACTGCAGTGCTTTCAGTACATTTCCTCTGGTTTGACAGGTGTTCCTGATTTCCTTGGTTCCTGAAGGTCTTTGACAACATGCAGAAAACTGACTCTAGGCATGATAAATTATACTAATACTAGCAACAGGTTGTTCCTTCTTGTTGAGTTTCCCAGATGAACAAAAACTTCTCCATTATGGGACTAGAATACATCATTTTTCAGAAAAGAGGCCGCAAAGCTCTGGGAAAGATGATGTGAGTTGTATTGCATCTTCAGAACAGGTTTCTGGCCTGTAGCCTGTTTTGTTGTCATTTAAGTAGAATGATTGTGTGGGAGAAAGATGTGTGAATTGCTCCTCATGTTCCCTTTTGCTGAGTCTTCTGTTTTTGGAAGCTGTTGGGAAATCAGCAAAACTACCAGTGGGCTTGTGCTGTGTAGGGCACGAACAGAAAATGACACCCCTGGGAGACAGGAGGCCTCCTCTGCACGCAGAGACTGCCTGTGCTATACACTGCAAAGCTTTCAGTGGCAGGTGCAGTGCACTGGTGCCAGTGTGTGTAACAGATGTCCACTAGAAGAGCACTTGGACTCCATCAGGTGTGGTTTAAGTATCTTTCTGAGGTAAAAGTTCAGCAAATACTATATTCAGTTTTTCTTTTTTTTCTGCAATATATAAAGTCGCTGAGCAAGAGAGATATGCAGGTCTGTTTAATGTCATTCATGGAGTTCATTGATTTCAGTTCATCTTGAGGCCCTTTGCTATGAGACAGAAACATCTGTGAGAATATTTTAGTTGATCTGAGAGTAGGCAAAGCTCTAACTTGTTATTCAAAGAAGAGGGATTTGGTGTTTAAAGTCCTAATAGAATCCTGCTCTTGCATTTTCTGTGCTTAATACTAGAGGTATTTGATGTTTAAATAGAATTTTTAGACTGATGATAAATTTCAGTAAGCTAAGTTCCATTGTTTGGTTAAGTGTGTTTGTAATGTTAGAATAAATTATTAAATGAATTAGTCACATATTGCAACACTTGTTGCAAGTGCTGGTTAGATAAGCATAAAATGGGTTCAAAGTGAGGTTGATTGTGCTTCATACTGCTAAAGGGAAAGTGGAGAGAGAAAACCAATTATAGCTAGAGATGCTAGCTTCTCTTGAGTTGAAATAAGTTACATGAGCTAATAAAAAGCTTCAAAAGAATGATTAATTATCAAGGAATAGATGTGTACTGAATATAATGATGTGCAGAAGCCTAAAATGTCATTCATGTATAGTTTGTAAAAGAAACCAAAGTTTATTTTAAACCTGTACGTAAACAAGAGTGGAGAAGGTGTGCGTCCACTACTAAACCATGTCCTTATGCAACACATCTACACATGGGCATCCTGTTCCAATGCTTGACAAACCTTTCATTAAGAAATTTTTCCTAATATCCAATCTAAACCTTCCCTAGCATGACTTAGATCCTTGTCCTGTCACTTGCAGCATGGGAGAAGAGCCTGACCCCCACCTGGCGACAGCCTCCTTTCCGGGAGTTGTAGAAGTGATAAGGTCACCCCTGAGCCTCCTTTTCTCCAGGCAACAGAACCCCATCTCCCTCAGCTGCTCCTCATTAGACTTGTGTTCCAGAACGTTCACCAACTGCCCTTTTCTGGACATGTTCTAGCACCTTAATGTCTTTCTTTTATTGAGGGGTCCTAAACTGAACACAGGATTTGAGGTTGGCCTCACCAGTGCTGAGTACAGAGGGACAGTCACTGCCCTGGTCCTGCTGGCCATGCTGTTCTTGATCCAAGACAGGATGCCATTGGCCTTCTTGGGCACACGGCTGTTTCATGTTCAATCATCTGTCAACCAGCACCCCTGGGCCCTTTTTTGCTGGGCAACTTTCCAGCCACTCTGCCCCAGCCTGTAGCACTACGTGGGGTTGTTGTGACCCCGGGGTAGCACCTGGCACTTTGCCTTGTTGAACCTCATCCATACCACTGGCCTTGGCCCATCAATCCAGCCTGTCCAGTTCTCTCTGCAGAGCCTTCCTTTGGCAGATCAACATTCCTGCCCAATTTGGTGTCATCTGCAAACTGACTGAGGGTGCCCCTGATCCCCTCATCAGATTATTGATAAAGATATTAAATGGGGCTGGCCCTAATACTGAGCCCTGGGGAATACCACTGGTGACCAGCCACCAGCTGGATGTAACTCCATTCCCCACCTTTCTCTGGCCCAGTCATCCAGCCAGTTTTTCTTTCAATGAACAAGTGCACTTATCCAAGCTGTGAGCAGCCTGTTTTTCCAGGAGAATACTGGGGAAATGGTGTCAATTACTGAAGTCCAGGGGACAACATCCACAGCATTTCTCTTGTTCAGTAAGTAGGTCACCTTGTTATAGAAGGACATCATGTTGGTCAAGCAGACACTGCCTTTCGTAACCATCCTGGCTGAGCCTGATCCCCATGGACTTGAGGTTTTCCTTCATGTGCTGAATGATGGCACTCGAGATGATCTGCTCCATGACCTGCCCTGGCACCGAGGCCAGACTGACAGATCTGCAGTTCACCAGATCCCTCTGGCTGTTCTTGTAGATGGGTGTCACATTTGCTAACCTCTCACATTTGCATATTGATAAAGCATCTTTATGTACCTGCTCTGATCTTGTATCATCGCTAGGAATGGGATATCCCTAGGATGCTGGATACATTGATATCCAAACTACTTTGTACTTCTTCAGGACACTCAGGTTAGTTTAGACATACTGGGGAAATCATTCTGTGGCAATATATCTAAGGAAATCCGGCAATGGATGTATTTACTTTTGTGCCTGGATCTGTTTTAGTCAGGGTTCTGACTCTCCAGTATTAGTAATCTGCAATTGTATCCTCATATACTCTGCATATATTCTTTAGCTTACACTGAAACTCACAATACGAGTGTTGGAGTTCACAAGCTGGTTGGGGAGATCTGGCCCGCTTGATTGACTAGTCTGTGTGCTAAACTGCAGGCAGTTCCTGAGCAATCATATTATCTTTTTGGAGCATGCAGGTAAAGAAAGTAGGAAAAAAGTCAGTTACAACTGTCAAACTTGTAATTTAGTAAGAAATTACAGGATTTCTTCACTTGAAGATTCAGAAGAGAGCAGGAGAACTCTGTGAGCTCTGGTGAGGGTTCCTTACTATTCAGCTAAACACATTCAAAATCACTGCCTTGTGGTGGGAGAACAGGATTGATCTAGAGCTATCCAGATAATTCAGCGAGGTGACAGCAGAGTGAGAGTTACTATGATTACTGGATTTTGGGTATTCCCATACAGCTAGTGTTTGAACTGCTTCAGTGGATTCCTTGGCTTTGGGGCTCTTTTCAGCTACTGAGGGGAGATCATTCATCTGAATAATAGGTACAGGGAGAGGGCTTATTCAAAGAGACATTTGTGAATTTAATTTGTATTGTGAGGCAAGGATGTGAAGGCAAGAAATTATATCCAAACACAGCAGAGTTTAAAGATATTTTTCTTGTTAATATGTGGCTGATTATTGTCATGTTTTTCTGAATTGCTGGAGTATCCATTTCTATGAATAAATTGTCCCTTATTTTATATACAGATAATTTGCTCACGATAGGATAATTACTGCCAGTAAGAACATTCACTGAAGTATAAATTTAGCAGGGTTTTGATGGTTGGCCACAGAGATCTATTTATGTATATAAAATTACACATATAAATTCTGGAAAAACCCCAAAAAATGTATTGCAAGAGTATTTTTTAGGTTTTGCACCCTGAATCATAGTGCTGTTTATAATATTGGACAGAATTTGACATATGTAACAACACAAAGTACAAATTGTATCAAAATGAATCAAGCAAAAACTATGAATGAAATACTTTAAAATGTGCTTTTCTGCCCATCCTTCTAAACTAGAATTTATTGAGGGGAAGGTGTTGGAAATCCATGTAGAAAAGCTGATTCCATTGCCATGTGCTGCAGAACACCACAGCACCTTTTTCAAAAATTCATATTACATTTTTCTGATGCATTAATTGCTTGGTGAAGCCTTTCCAATTCTTGAAACTGTAATTTAATGCCATTTACAGAAAATAGGGTTTTATTTATGTTTCATAATGCATATAGATGTTTTACATTCTGGTACAGTTAGTGGAAAGTGTATGAAATTTCTGAAAAAAAAATATTTTAATCTGATGCACCCAAAACTAAGACAGTTGTATTGTAATATTATGAATATCTTGTCTACTTCTGTAAGTATTATGCTTGAAAACTTATTATGTATTGTTTCCCAGTATTTTATACTGTATTTGCTTCTTTCTCTGTTTTATTTGGTTTTGGTAGTTGAATTTGGCACTCCAAATGTGTTTGCAACATAGGTTATTTGTGGTTTATTTCTAACTAGTATATTAAAGTATATTTTAATTACTGCTTTTCTGATAATGTTCGTTTATATTAGTGGCTTCTATTAAGAGTTAGATTTGAAACTATTTAGTCTATTTCCAGAATTGATAATGTATGCCATGCAAAATGATCACCAGAAAGCATTCATAATCAAAATATAATTTTGTTACTTCCCAATATTAGAAGCTTAATTTCACATGATTTAGTGGAATTGTATTGGCACTTGTCAAGACGTGAGCTTGCATGCTTCTCATGTGGAGCACAATAACTCTTTAAGGAGAGTTTTGGGAGAAACTAAAAGCTTATGTATTAAACTGAGGTCTCATGCTACTCCTTCATCTGCCATTAAATGAAAGGAGTAATAGAGAGGAGAAGGTGTATTAATGTTACATCTTAATGCAGATAGATATCACTTATATGTGAACTTCAGCTAGCACGTATGAATAGATTCTGGAAGGGAACAAAGAATATTTTGAGAAATAATATCCTCAAGTTGTTACAGAAATTGAGAATCACAGGACTGTGTCCTAGTCTCAAAGCAAGAGTCATTGTTTACGTGACAAGCCCTGAAAAGGCTCAGTCTGCTCGAACCTTACTTAAAAGTGAAAGCTAAATGTGTGGTTCAAAATAGTGCAAGGCCCAAGCAGCTCAGAAGGCTCAGTAGAAAAAGTCACTTTTTTATGCTTTGCTTTTACTGTTTTCTACATCTTTCTGTGTCTTGGTGGGTCAGTTAAATTTGTTTCGGTTTCAGGTGGAGCATGTAATGGAACTGATCCCAAATCTGGTAGTGCTGGAATGGAGCTGTGGGTAGGATTTTATGCATGCCATCATAGTAATGAGAAATCAGGTATCTAATACATTGCTGTCATCTCATTCTCCTTCTCTCAAACAAATACGTTTTGATATGGAATGTAGCATTTGGTTGCTATGTACTTGGCACATTTTAGGGACTTCATACAGAGTAGTTTTAGGTAGTTTCCCTTGAAACAGTAAGTATTTCTCCTGTTGTCTGAAGTTAGGTGAAGTGTTTTATATATTTGCTGTTTAGGTGATACTCTTAACATACCTCTTTGCCCCTAAATCACTCATGAGTTCATTCTTGTATTAATTATTCCTGTTCTGCCAATAGTATGGGAAATTCACGCAGAGCTAAATTAAAGTATATTCCCTGAGGGCTGATTCCTTGTCTCCTTTCATTAAACGAATACACCAAGTATTTTTGGCTTTTCTCTGGGCAGGAAAGGTATTGCTTCTTGCTCATTCCAACAGTCTGTGTATTTGGATTTCAGGATTTCCTGCCTCATCTACCCCAAATACTTCCAGTTAAAGATAAGGTGATGTAAAATTTGTATGCTACTCTGTTTTCCTTTTGGTGGGGTTTTCCATTGTTACAAGGCAATGCTTTGTGATATTCAAATTAACTTGCCTCTACAGGGTGGTTGTTTGCCATGTGGCAGGATAACACAGCAGGTGATGTTACATCTTCCAAGATGTATAGGCAGCAAATCATATGATAAAGTAATACAGTCACCATCAAAACCTGTACTAAAAATCAGTGCCCAGTAAATATTAGTGGATTACCGGGGAGAAAAATACCAAACTCAAATAGTATCTATACAACCAGTTACTAAAAGCCTTTTAATTTTGACTTGCAAGTTTAGCATGTGCTGAGACTTGACATCCAGTTTAGCAATTGGTATAATTCAGAATTGTCACTATGGTTTATTGATGCAGAATTAATAGGACTATGCAAAAGATATTGATAAACCCTGACAAGTTACTGAATGGCAGAAGATGAGTGGGGAATGCTGAATGTTTGTTTGTTAAGTTTATTACTTTGGAAATCAGACCAAAATGTCTGTGTTACATTGGACATGACCAATGTTATTAACTCCAGAAGACTGATCTCTTGGTTGTTAATATGTAGTTAATTATTTGGGTTTAGATTCACAGATTTGCAATGTGGATTTGTAAGTATGAGAGAGAGAGACTGAGAATTAGGTGTATGATTTTATTGAGAGGAAATAACTGGATTGTAACATCTTTTGTCAGACTGTGAAACTGGCATTTTTTAGGATGAACACTAACAAAATTAAATTGGAGTTGACAAGTACTGTAACGGGGTGGGGGAATAATATTATAGCTTTAGCAACACATTCTTCTGCACAAGTGGGATATTTAATTCTTCTGCACAAGTGGGATATTTCCTAGCAGAAACAACAATAAACTAGTACATCTGATACCTCACGTGTGTGTAATATTGTCTGCTAAGAGTAAAATAATGAAATATGAGAAAGTGATTTAGAGAAGACGTGATAGTACAGCTAGGAGAAGGAATAGAAAAATAGAGCCTTATCTTGCTTTTCCCTTGAGGCTGCTTAAAAAAAAAAAAAAATGGTGAAACCTCACGAACAGAAATGTGGGTTAAATGGGAAGTTCAGGTTTCCTGAAGCTTCAACTGCTGCAGCAGATCTATTTACTTTGATGTGATGGGATATAGCAGTTTTGAGATAAGCAGAAAGTAAAGAAGTAGAGGTGCTGCCTTTTCCATGCCTTTCACATTCACTCTGTTCTTACAGCTTGTGTTTTCTTACAATCCTTCAAGAAAAAATAAAAGAAAAAATTTAAATGCATGGAGTGGTATACAGGATATAAGTTGTGATAGTAAAGAGATTGAGTAAGTTATGCTGCAGCAAGTCTAGCAGCTAGGAGCAAGAGACATCCCTTTTGAGACTGTCCAGTATTTATAAAGGAGTCCTACCTCTGGGGTGAAGCTGAGGGAACTCAGCCTCCCAGTGCTGAAGTGGAGGCTCCTGAGAGGAGCCACACCCTTTACTGAGGTGCACAGCAAGGGAGTGAGTGACGCTGGGCAGAAATTGAAACAGGCTAAATTCTGATAAAACGGAAAAACATCAGCATATGGATACTTGACTGCTGAAACAGGTTGCGCAGGGAGGTTGTGGACTCACTGACCTTGGGTGCTTTCAAGACTCAATTGGGTAAAACCCTAAGAATCTTGGGTGCCCCTACTTTGAGCAGAGCAGTGAGCCCTGTGAGCCTGAATGATTCAATGAATTGCCAGTGTAGAGACGGCCATGGCATGTAATTTTGTTGTACTCTGCTTGTAATATACTCAAAATGAGATTGTTAGAAACTTAATGTTGATCTATAGCTGAGTAAACTGCTGTGCAAATAAATGTTTTACCAAACAAAACATACAGACTGAGGCAAAGGGATTAGATCTAGACTTCAGAAGGAGAGTAAAATAGGTAATGAAACAGGATCTTTTCTGTGTGATTAGAAGACATGCAGAGGGGTTTAAAATATTAGATGGTTTAGATAACCGTATAAGAATTGTATCTGTCATGCAAACATGCATGAATGATTGCTGTATTTCCTTACTCCTCTCACATCTGTATTACTTAACATAAAAAGGCAGTTTCAAACATGGTAACAAGTATTAGAGGTAGAAGCTGCACTTCTAACTAACCAGAAGCTGATTACCCATTCAGTCACCTAGAAGGGACAATCATTTAATGGTGAGAATTTTACGAGGCCTCTAGTATTGCCAAAATTTTGTCAAACCTCATGGTTATCTCCAGAGCCATGGGGGTAAAAAAGAAGCTGCAGGTTGATTCAAAACCAAATATTGATTTTGCTTAGGAAGAAAACCAGGTGGGAGAGTTGAAGGGTATTGTCCAGTTTAACACTCAGATGTAAATATATTTTTGTGCCATATTTTAGAAGTTGATACAGCAAAGTAGTTAATATTAAAATTATACAGAGAGCAAGTTAATGCAAAATGGCCTAGACAAGTAATTACAGCCCATTACAGTTGTTTACCTTTCCTGAGCCTTTGAAGTGGACTGAAATGCCTGCCTGAAATTATCTAAATAAGCGGTAGTGAATGGCTTCCAATTTTTGCTTTCTCTTCAGAAAAAGTAATTTAAAAAAAATGGTAGCAGGCTTTAAAGGTTGATAAGTAGCTTAGCAGCTGTGAGGGCAGTAAGAGGAAGTTAAAATGGGGAGGTGAAAGGCTATGAGTAAAAGTTAGCAGAAATAATAAGTGTAGCCCATTTAGCTCTGAAAATCCACCTAAGTGACACTTTTTTTGTGGAATAGGAGAATGACAAGATAGATGGAAAAATGAGTCCTCCGAGTACAAAGCTGGAGGAATCCCAGACGCCGTGATAGAGACCCATATTTAGATAGAACAAAGAAACAGTTCCTACAGGTTAGATGAAAGTTTAGTATTAACCAGTGGGCTCCAGGTAGAACAATCCTAATGGAAAATTAAAAAAAAAAAGTGAATAGTCAATAGCGAGTATATGAATTTATTTAGATACAACTGGGAACTTTATCTGGTAGAATACAAGGTGATAAATTATGGGTATATTCAGTGCAAAGAAGCATCACAAAATTACACATGAAGGCAGATAGAATCTCTACAGACGATCAGCAACACCCTCATGTCTCCAAAATCCCTGACAGAGACTATGGACAGTGCATTTAACCGTGACCCAGATGAGGAGGCAGTGTTATTTAAAATGCAATGAATATAATAATTTAAAGCAAGGGATTGTTGTGACCCACACAAAGCAGTCCTGGTTGTTGAACAGGTGTGAGATGATGTCTTAGTAATATCTTACAGAGAGATGCAGAGTCACACTGCTCACTGCTGCAGTCTGCAGAGAAACTACAGCATTGGCACCTTGGGAAGTGAGAGGAAGCTACAGAACTAGGTAAGCCTGGTGCTAGCAAAAATGTGTGGGAGCTTGAGGCAGAAACATCTGTACCCTGGGGATCGCTGAAACTGGCTGAGTATTTTTAAATTGCAATTTCCACTGCTGCATAGCCTAGTCAGGGTACTTTGGAGCCTCTGCCTCAGTTTATGTTGTCTTCAAAATTCATAAATGTTGTTCTAATATTGGTAGTACTTATATTAATTTATTTAGATTTTTTTAAAAACACGGAAACGGAGTTTGCAAACATAGAATTTTTTCTTCAATTTTGATGAGATTAATAGTGTTTAAGAAAATAAATTATCCAAAGGCAAAAGAAATTTCTGATGGATAAGCAATATTTTCTTTAAATCAATGATGAACAAACGGGACAATCAAGGAATCTTCTATTTCAATATTGACCAAATCTTAAGATTTTTGCTTGCTTTATACTGATTTCTTACAAAAACAGGTCCCCATTAATTTTGTACAGTACAACGAATTCGGTGGAACCTTGTTTAAAGGTTTTTGTTTGGATTTAAAGTTACCTCATATCTTGAGTATCACTCTAGCACAAGTATTTGGACATAGACAAAATTGGATTCTCAAAAAGTCATGGTTTTCACTGAGAATGACTGGTATAGGCTTCATCTTCTGCAGTACTCCTCAGCACTGGCTCAGTCTAGTGCCTCTGCCACTTGTGGCAGCCTGGAAGAGTTTATTTCCATTTCCAGAAAGGAAGTGTTTCCTGTAACACACTGGAGATAGTAGGTACAAAGGCCTGGCAAATACCTCAGTGAAAACCCTGAGATGTGACCTCAGACACTTTCTGCCTGCAGAGATGAACACAATTCCAGAAGTGGACTGAGAGGCTCCTGAGTTTACTGCCTTTGGCACACTGCTTCCAGATACTGCTCTGCATTTGGGACTCTGTTTCTCTTTGGTGCTGCAATGTCTTTATTCCACACCAAATATTTATACTCTGAAGACTCTGTGACTGTGATTGCTGTTTACCCTGAAATTCCGATTATATCATGGGAATTATGTTCAGGTGGGACTTCTGTCTGGTAACTTTAGACTTTATAGGAACCTGCAATGTTAAACACTGTGCAAAACTGTGAATGGCACTGGGAACAAACTTAGACTTTGCCCTGCAAGCAGCCTCATTAAAACGAAGAGGCTGTTCCTTAGTGTATTTGTGCTCATGTACATTGTGTGGACTGCTATGTCCATTTGCACTAGGATTGGACCATTCAGGTTCAGCCTGCCATTCTTGTGTTCTCTGTTTTATTTTGAGTTTACAACAGCTTTCAGTTTATTTTCAAATAACAAGCCAACATAATAAATGTGATTTACTAGTTCTAATTACTTTACAAAAGAAGCAGCCAAATAAAGGGCTTAGGGGTTATATTCCTCCTAAACCTGTTTCCATGTATTTTATAGTAAAAATACGGATCCAAAAGTGAATGTTTTGTGCAAACAAGAGATTCTTCTCCAGTTTACAGGCCTGGTTCCGCAGCCTAGTGGATGATTAGAAAGCATGAACGTGTAGTAGCAAGGCAATTAAATGTGGCTGTTGCTGAGCTGAGGTTTTGGAGTGATGCCGCTGTTGTCAGAGGGCAGCCGTGCCCACCAGGGGGCGCTGCCGCTTTTCCTTAGGCCTTGATTAATCTAAAACTAGATGAGATTTAATCTGTTTAAAAGGCGAACAAAGTGCTTCAGGTTGCAGGAGAGAAATACCGTGTGGGCGAGAAAACGGGGGAATAAAAGGCACACTGTAAGCCTTTAGTGTTATTTTTCTGTTCAAAGGTTATCAAAACAAAATAGGTGCTTTATTTTACTAAGAGTTCTATGGAAATTCATACTGAAGACTGCATGTGACTGCAAGAACTGATAAGCAGTTTTTAATTAATGTTCTGTAGTCCACAGAAACTTTTTTTGCCTTTTTTTTTTTTGCAATGAACATGGATTTTAAAACTCTCATTATAGAAATACACATCAAATAAAACACAGAAGAAATGAGAATCAGATTCGGTTTTTATTCCTTGAATTAAAAAGTAAAATTTTTGTAGGAGAAAGCAAACATCTTATTTTTCTGTATAATCAAGAAATGCTGAAATGTGCAGCAAGAAATCAGGCTTTATGGACCTCCATTTAGCCTGCCTTATAGTGGCTATCTGAAACTGCACAAATTTGTCCTTTTAAAAAAAATGGGGGGTGGGGGGGTGTTGCCCAATTTTCCAGTCTAGGTCAGTGGTCCTGTAAGCCTGTCGCATGATTCATCTAATTGTACAAATTGTGACTATCTGGTTTGTGTCATCTTGATTAATGTAGAAGCAAGTGAACTCAGAGAGCAGCACTTGTCAAAATGTGGCAGAATCATATCAACAACTGTTGCTTATAAAGAGTGCCACTGCTGTTCTCTTGTATGTGTAATTTATCCCAACTTTTGGAAATCTGCTGGCAAAGCAGTTATTTAGGTATGGAGAGGGAATAAATGTGTAGGAAGGAGAAGAACTTCTGATGTTCAGCTAAGGTTGCTGAGTTATATTTTTGCAAGAATAAACATTGTTGTGATGAATTTGAACTTCATTTAATTTTATTACGTTTGTAATTAACTTAGCATGTAGCTAATGCTAGACTTACCAACGCTGACATTTATATAGTGCTGGAGAATGATTTACAGATCCAGAGCGTGACATAGTATATGATATAACATATGCTTAATCGAACATATGTACAAAACTACAGTCACTTGTGTCAGGCTAAAATAACCAATTAGTGTGGAACAAAAGATATGTGAAACCCAGAGTGGTCATCGAAATGGTTATCTTTCATTCATCCTCCTGCCTCAAAATTAATAGAATTATTCCCCGTTTTGTTGCAGTGATTATGATATCCTTTTCCTCAGTATAACATTGATATTATTTCTATGAAATGTTTATCACAAATAAGGTTTAAAAACAGCTTGTGTGTACAGACCAGAAAAATAAACTCTTGGAAAGAAAATGTAAATGTATAGAACTTAAAAAATGGGCTCAGCATCTCCAGCTTCAGTTGTTTAGAGTTTTAACCAATTTGACACTTTCTCTTTAAGATAAAATGAGTTTTGCTGTTCACATAACTTCTTCTCAGCTGGTGTGTTCAAAAGACATTGCATTGGAATAATAGGGACAATTTGATTGTTTTAAATTTTGGTTAAAAGTACATGAAGTTTTTGCAATTAAGTTACGAAGCATATGTCGATCACTATAGAAAATAAGAAGTTAGTGATACAGCTTCTGTCAAACCCTTCCTACTGAACTTAATATAGAATTTGCTTTCTTCTAAGAGGCTGTAGGTCAAATTGGTTTAAAGGGCTTCCTTCTCTCCAGCAAAGAAAATTTTTCATTATGTATGTATTGCTTTCTCTTTTCAGACTTTAATTCATACTTTTAGTTTGTAGCACACCTGTTTCTTTGTTAAAATCATGTGGGACAGTTGAATTTTAAATGGCTCTAATCCTGACACTTTTTTTCTGGCAAGTTGTTTAATGTGTGACTATTTTAGCGACTTGAATTTTTTATTATTTGATTTGTTTATACAAAATCTAATCTCAAATAATTGACTGAGTTAAGTCTGTTGAAAGAAGAAAGAAGTTGTGGTTTAAATAAAAAAAACCCTAATGCTTTTCTTTATCTTATAAGGGGAAAAAATGGTTTGTTTTGGAAATTGTTTTGTAAAAGGAAACAGAGCATTGAGATATAATCACCTACTTTTTAAGGGGTTCTTGCTATAAAATATTAATGGAAGTCCTTGCTCTATGAAAAGGAAAGGCTCATGAGTCCATAAGGTAAAAGACAGTGCTGATAGATTCTTGTGTGTGTGTGAGTGATCACTTCCACACAGAAGATTAGGGGAAAAAACAAGCTAATGCTATTCAGAAGATGCTTTTAAATAATATCTATTTCTAGGGCATAGGCATTGCTCATATTCCCTTCAGAGAGGTCATATCTAATAAGCTGTGATGATCATTATAAGCAGATGTAGGCTTGCATAGAGACTGTTACTGAGAACCATCACTAGCTCAACTTAAACTTTACTCCAGAGAGTATTTACCTGAATCTGTGATGCAGTTCAACTGTAATTCCTGGGAGATAAGAGTGCAGAATGGAGAATAGTGTGAATTATTTTGTTGGGGCATGCCATATATTAACTGAAGTGAGTTACAATGAGCAGGAAAAGAATGCAAGATAAAAGAATGGCATAATTGTAACTTAGCTGAGAAAAAAATAAAGTGAATTTATAGGGATTTACTTTGTGACAAAACTACAACTCCAGAAGAGTTTCAAGGAGCAGTCCCTTTGTAAGTTCTATCTTCAGTAAGTGGATTATCAAACATAGGACTAAATTTTTTTTTAAAGCATTAATAGATGTAAAATGGCAGGACGTTTAATCACAGCTTGAGAAATACTAAATTTAGGGTATTATTGTGTATGTCATTTGAACTCCTTGTTAGAATATATGCTTAGAATGTAATTTTTTAATATATGATTACATTTTGTCTTGTTCTCTGTGCCTGTTTCCAACCAAGTCCATCCTTCACTTTTCTCTCCATTTGCGTTGCATTCCATCAGTTCTGATGCTTGGTGAAACAATGCTGGCAAGTGTCCAGCAGAACAAGCAATGATTAGCTGTCCAGTTCTGGAGCCTTTGAAAGGAATGTATGATGTCGAGGTAGGATATTCACCAGGTAGGATACACCTGTCAGTATCCCTGTGTGGTAGGCAGAGTAAGCTGCTAGCCCTAAAAGCTTTTACTAACTTTGGATAAATCTGAAGTTTTAAGACTCTCACAAGGAGGCCACATTGCCTCGGTTTTCCACAGAAGTGTCAATAAGATGTCTGATAGTAATGAAGTTCTCATGACTTGCCACAAAATTTTGGATTCCTGCTTCAGTGTCTGAAGACCTTGGTTAAATAGATACTTAATTGTCTTAACATGGGCAGATATACTTTTGTGTTCCTTATGCTTAGAAATGATAAAACCATTTAACTCAGTAATATTTTCTTGGAAATATTTTGAGAGGTACAAGAAGTAAGGAAAAAATAAGATGAAATTGTAAATATTCATCATTATTGTAAGAAAGGGTTTACTTCTCACAAGCATCTTTATTTTAAGTAACTTTTTCAGGGTGATGGGTGAAGTAAATCTACAGAATCAGATTAAGTAATCTGCAGAATCATGTACTTTATTTTTCAGAAAATAAATGTCAGTTCTTGCACCTGAAGTTCAGTATATATTTATGTGAATGACCTCAAGTAATCTCCAGCAAAAGTCTGTGATGCACAACTATATGTATGTATATATAATCATAGAATCATAGAATGATTAGGGTTGGAAGAGACCCTAAAGATCATCTAGTTCCAACCCCCTTGCTGTAGGCAGGGACACCTTTCACTAGACCAGGTTGCTCAGAGCTCCATTCCACCTGGCCTTGAACACTTCCAGGGATGGGGCAGGCACAGCTTCTCTGGGCAACCTGTTCCAGTGCCTCACCACCCTCACAGTAAAGAATTTCTTCCTAATACCTAATATAAATCTACCCTCATTTCATTTTGGATCTATTCCCCCTTGTCCTGTCACTACATGCTCTTGTAAATGGTTCCTCTCCATCTTTCTTGTAGGCTCCCTTCATGTACTAGAACGATGCAATTAGGTCACCCCGAAGCCTTCTCTTCTCCAGACTGAGCAATCACAAATTTTTTAGCCTAATATTTGGGGTTTTTGTCTGTGAGTACAGGATTATGCTTCTTTTTGTTACAAATAATAGGGTTTTATTAATTCATTGCCATGAAGATGGATATTGTTGTAATATTACAAATTTGAAGTTGGGAATTGCAGTGTAAGAATGAATGTTGCAGCATTCTTATAGTTTGTTGCCAATAAAAGGGTAGGGCATTTCCTGTGAGAAGCACTTACCTCTTTCTTGTGTGTCTTCCTGTACCCTGGGGATTGCTGAAACTGGCAGGGTGTTTTTAAATTGCAATTTAGGTTTGAAATTGTGACATTTATGAATCACGTGGCTATTTAGACTTTCCTCAAAGAAAAAGTGTGAATTTTAAGTTGGACTGAATAGCAGACACTGTTTTTATTATTTTCTTTAAATGTTTTCCAAGTAAGGAATTTGTAAATCTCTTTGTGTGAAGATGCCTGATTCTGCTGTTGCAGGCTGCTGAAAATGGCATTCTTGACATTTTCCCAGCTACTATTAGTGGCGGAAAAACAAGAATGTCATTTTCACAGAGGAGCCGCTGGGACCTGCAGGATCTGTGGCTCAGGGGCAACCCCTGTGTGGGTTGTGCAATTACAGGCCTGGGGCATCTTGCTGAGAATGGCTCAGAATTTACAAGCATGGTGTATGTCCAAATCTGCAGTTAAGGGACAGGGTTATAATGCCATGTTGACTTCAGTGTGCAGCGTGTAAACCTAATCTTTGGTTAGAGCTCTAGCTTCTTTGTACTGCAGGCTTCCAGCTCCTTGGAAATTCCCAGCCCCTGCACTCTGAGAGCAGATGCTGACTGCTGCCCAGTAGGCTTTCTCAGGCTGCTGTGATAGCAACAGGTAGGTTCCAGCAACACTGTCTGTGAGGATTTCCTACCAAAATCATTGCTGCTGGGTAAAAAAAGCTGTTGTAAATCTGTGCTGTATTGGGTAGAAATATAGAAATACGCCAAACCTGTTTTGTTTTTTTTAACTAAATATGTTTAAACTGATGTAGCACTTTTGAATATAGCTGAGACATGGACATCTGAACATCAGTCTTCCACTGTTGGTGTGAAGACAGTCGTTGCTGGAATATATTTGGTGATGTTCAACTACAACTAGCGTGAATCATGTTTGAAATACAGAGCCGGTAACATCACAGTCATCTTTGTCAGCTCAGAACTGTTTTTCCTAAAAGAAGGAATGAGCATCTGGAATATTGTTGGTGATCATCAAAGTACATTTCTGTTTTCAGTGGTCCAGAACAGTTGTGCAATTCTGAAAAAGCTTGTGGTCTTTTTACCTCTAGAGAGGCATTGCTTAACTAACAGTATGGCAAATACTTCTGTCTGTGGTTTTGTATATTTTAACATGTTGGGCTCTGAGCTATTGTCCTTTTGCATGCTTGGTTAACAAACTGAGCTGAAATTTAGAGAATAAATAGTGTTTGTACCCCCTAGGCATTGTATAATTTCTTAAAGACAGTCTGCCTAATACCAAATGAACGGCTCTTGGCTGTGAAATAGATAATGTTTTCTTGGTGTAATCAGGCTGCATGAAAGGGAAAGCTTCCAGCATTTACAAAACCATTTAATACATGTAATGGTTCTGACACAATTGTGAAGGCAAGGCAAAACCACATTTCTTTACTATAATTTTTGCCACAGCATAAAAATTCTGAGAGTTTGAAAGTTACACTTTGACCCTTAGTGATGTAATGTTGCATTTATTGAGCATTTCAAGTAATTTCTATGTGAAGATTTGTTATGATCATGATTAGCAGAATTCAAGAACATATAATCATGTTTGGTGTTTCATTGTGAATCGTTCAATTCTATTTTGTTACCTTATTCAGCTCCCCTGATTCAAAAATTTTGTCATTGTATATCAAAAGCCTTTTTTTGCATCCTGCAATTCAAAGAATAGCCAAGAAGGTGTTTTCTTCAGTGTTACTAGCATCACTTCGGTGATAGGTAAAATAACAGTTTTGTGTCAGCTGGTATGTAATGTCCCAGTGTCATTAATTCACACTGAATACCTTTGAACAAATACCTTTATCTGAAAAATTGTGGAGCCCAGCACTTGTTTATTAACCAGCATCTTGTGTAGTAAAAATAGAAAATATCCTTTTATAAAGTAAGTGCTTATTTTGCATTAAAACTAAAACCAATTGAATTTATTACAAAATTTGTTTCAGAGTATGACCAACTTTTAAAAATTGTATTTATATTTTTGTATGAATTTACCTTTGCAGTCTGATTAATTTTTAGTTAGCTGCTTACTAGGTTCAGTTCTGAGAAAGAAGACATCAGAAGAGTTTCCATATAAATATTTTACAACTTCTCATAAGAAATATATTGTTAGGATGTGAGCTATAACATTGCTTCTGAGGCTAATATTGGTCTCAAAACTAAATATTTACTTACTGCTTCTCTTTCTCTCAATATTTAGTAAACCAATCATTTGAGTATGAGGGATATTCCTCTGTTTTTGAAAGGTTTGTGTTCATTGCAATGTCAAGTTTATTTTTCTCCTTAGAAAGCTACAAAAAGGGAACATTTCTAGTGACTAGGCTTGAGTACAACTATCTTTCCTTTTTGAGTGTGTGTAATTATGATTCATGAAGGTGTTGGCAAAATATTGGCTAGTAGGTACTAGTAGGGATGACTTACTTGGACTTTGATAAAAAACTTCTGCCAAAACCTCAAACAAAAGGATACTAAGGAGATGAAGTAGTCATAAAGTGAAAAATAAACTCCTGTCATGGAGTAATAGCTGCCCATGTGTCAAAATAATAATAATTAATAAATACATGATGCATTTCAATGTTTATTATTTTAGCAATCCAGTAGCAGTGAGTTAACTATTCTAATATATTAGAATGTTACCGTTTAATGGGAGGTAGGCGATAAGCGAGGTGATATTTATAACATTACACCAAAATATCCAAGATGGTCAGGGCCAAAACCAAGTGAAGAATCTTCTAAAAATTAACAATATGATTTTAGATGTCTTTTGAGAAATGTGGTTGAGAAATGTCCAGGAACAGATTAGAAAGAATGATTTGTCCTACTGCTACAATCTTCAGACAACTAAATTAAAATGAATGGTTGTGATGATGTGTTTGTAGGCCCACAACAGCTGTGAACGTAAAAGGAACCAGATACCTTTGACCCATGCTATTAGGTCAAAATAATAACATTGTCTGCACTGGATATTCTGCTTTCACGTGTCTTTCAGTCGTTCCTGTGTGTATCCAGTGAGCTATCCCCATCCCAGTTTGATATAAAGCCTTTCTGTTGTAGGCACCCTCATCTCAGAGCAGACATAGCAGAAGGGAAGGACAGTGGAAAATGTGAGAGGGAAATGGCTGAAGACAGACAGAAGTTGAAGAGTTTTATAGATAGCAGTCTAGAGAAGGAATGAAAAAGAGCATGCAAAATCATTAGTGAGTATAAATTGGTTCTTGTTTGGCTTCTGACAGCCTTGCCGCAGGAGATTGTTGGCTGGAGTTGTTGCCACCCTCAGCCATCTGCCTTGCCCCGCGCCTTTAATAGATATGGAAGCCCTCAAGGCAGAGACATCTGATCTGCTTGTAAATCAGCTTGTGAATCACTGTTGTTTTCAGCCCAGTGCGTTAAGGAAAGCTGTTTCTGCCCAGGAGAGTAGCACTGTCTGGCAGAGGAGGGAAAGATGGTTTCTCCTGGTAGCAACATCAGGCAGGGTGAGTCTGCCAGAGACCTCATGTAAGGACTAAAGCTTACTACTAACTACTGAATGCTGATAAAAAAATGAAGTATTTGTTTTACTCAGGGTTTATTTCAGTGGGGAAAATGTTCGCAGTAACATAAGTTTTTTTAGCGTGATATAACCCAATAGTCATATTCCCTGTACATTGTTTTTCACCCTATAAGTTTTTAGCCCCTGTTTTCCAGTGAGGCTGGTTTTGTGTGGACTTAAATGATTTTGTAAGGTGTGCCCCTGTGCCTTTGAGTTCTAGCCCTTTTAAATCTACTGTCAAATTTCAACTGAAACTGACAGTTTTCTAATCCAGGAAATTTCTTCCACTCCCCTGGAAGTTGGTGTCTGCCTAGAAGACAATCTCATTAGTACCATTCTGAAGCTTCAGTACAAGGTAGAGAGTTACCACTGCAGCTTGATCACTTTTATGGCTCTGGGACAAACAAAGCATCTGCTGGCTTGCTGAAGCATTGTGGGACAAGCTGTTTGAGTTAATGTAGGAGAGGAAAAGAAGAAAAGTGGGCAGAATTACTAGGGAGGGGATACTCTAAGAAATGTGGAGGGAAACAGCTGATATTAGCGTGAAGGAATTATTGAGATGTAACACAAATCCCTCTGAATTCAAGATTCATTAGGTTTGCGGCTTACAGAGTAACTAACTCTACCTTTTTTGTGTGTTTTAATTTCACTACCAGGCTGAATTTTAGCTTTGTTTTATGTTGCAAGGTGTGTGCTTTTACCATTGAACATGATACCAAGTGCAAGCCTGAATTTAAAATTTAGAAGATAAATGTAATTGGACATGCTGCAAGCAGCAAATAATATGCAAAGCAGTGAATAATATGGGACAGTGCAAACTTACTTGAGTTACCTGTTCTTACTTGAAAACAGGATATTAAACTTATACTAAAAGGCTGTTGCTTGGCCAGACATTCTTTTTATAGTGTATTGCATGTGAAGAGCTTCTGAGAGTGTTCTATTTTGTAAAATTAAATGGGGGTGGAAAACTGGTTGTAATTGCTAAAATCAAAAAAGAGGACAGAGGAAGAATAAACATGGAGAAGAAAGAACAGAGTTAAGTAAGAGGTAATTTATAGCTAAGTACAAAAGGAACAAATGTGGGTTTTCAGAATGGGAACTCCTCTGATATTTTCAGAACTCAAAATGCAATTTGAAGAGCCTTGATAAAAATTAGAAGCGGGTGAAATTGAAAACAAAGAAGTAAATAACAGCACTTCAACACAGGTCTTCAGCCCACCTAAAATTTCGAGTATTCCATTTGTCTGCTTTGATTGCTGTCTTAAGAAATTACAGGATAGAACTTCTATCAGGTAAAACTATGTGTGCTGCAGTAAAAGCTGTGACTGCCCCACAAAAAAAGAATAGTTTCAAACAGTCCAAATCAGATACCACTACCAGTGCCATCTTTTGTAAGTGTTAGCCTTTTTGAGCAGACCAAGAATCTCATTAGCTGTGGTTCACAGGGTCACTGTGGTACACAATACTTTGGGTTTGCACGTTGACTGTAGTAACTGCACTGCACCTGCAAACATCAAAAGTAGTGCTGCTACCAGCTTGTGTTCTTACGTTTTCTTTAATGACCCAGCATTCATGAAGACATCATTCTTTGTATGTGAATATACTGGCAGTAGGTGTTATTATATCTAGGACATTTTGACAATTAATGTATCAGTTATGAAGAAAGGGCAAAATGTAGTGAAGACTATACTTCAAGAGAGGTGGCAGACTGGAAGTCTGTGGAGACAAAAAGAATTTAGGATATGAGAAATTCACAAACAGAACAATTATTGAAAAGATAAATGGGGTAATCATCACTTTATAACATCACAAAATAGGAATGCTGAAAATAAATAAAAAATAACCTAAAGGAGCATTTCAACTGAAGGCTGTCATCAGTTATCATAAATGGCTACCAGAGCCTGTGCATGATTAGTGAGGACTAGAAGGATGAGGGAGAGACAAGTACAGTAAGAATAGACTAAGTAACAACTCTATTAAAAAAAAAGCGTGGCGATGGGCAAAGATGAGGCAAGAAAGAGGAAATATGCTAGATTTAAATATAAGGATCCAAGTTATCTTTGATATTCAATAATTTGAAGTCAATGGAGTTGTAAAAAGTAAAAGTAGACACAAGAGGCTGTTGTATGTAATTCTTTTTTTGGAGTCCTTTCCTTATTTCGCTTTTTTTTTTTCCTGCAGTCAGGAATGTTGGTTTAATCTAAATACCAATTTTTGAAGCAAATTTATCTTCTAACCTTTTGTTTTGGAGTTGTGAAAGTTTTGACAGTTTCTGTATGTTTCTCTGTATTTAACTACTACTGCAATGATCTCAAGATAATACATACAATATTTGTGCATAAACTAAATGCGAAGCAAGAGCTGTTGAAATAAAATTAAAAGAACTAAATTAAAATCCTAAATTAAAATTAAATCCTAAAATTGATTTCTAATATCTACCAAATATTTCATCTAATTGTAGGCTATAGGATTTCAGTTTCCTATTCCAAGGAAAATAGAAATGATATTTTAAGATGACTTAGTATTGCTGTTTTCTATGAAGATGCTTCCTGGTGGTGTCTTCTATTTTAACTTAAGTAACAAACCATTACCTGGTTTTAATTTAGCTGGTTTTATATCATAGACACTGAGTTGAAAACAAATATTAAGCTGTATTTAAATTCAGCTTTTCTGATTGCCTGTTTAAGAGGGTCCATGTCTGGGCAAAAACCATCAGAGAAGATACTGATGAGTGAGTCTGAGCTGAGCTCAAAATCAACACAGCCAGAAAGAGATGACCTTCAGAGAGATGAGATCCTTGGCTCTGCTCCCTGTGGGCCACACAAGCAAGGCTGTGGCATAAGGATGGGACAAGTTGGTCAGCTGACATGGGGATATGGGGTCTGACTCTTCCAGTGGCAGCACAGACTTAGTTTAGCTTAAACTGATTGTGAAACTGTTCCTTGAGTCTTTGAGGTCTTTGAACAATAAGCAGCACAGGGAGCACACTTAGAAGAGTTAAGCCCTGGCTCCACTGCAGTAAAATATGAATTTGGCCAGCAATGCCTATAAAGCCAAGGTTTTGCTATGAGGGAGTGTGATCATGGCAAGAAAGATGGTGAGTCACCTTTGGAAGAATATCTAAAAGTGAGGATGGAAATGGTTAGCAAAACATTGAGATATTGAGCATCTGAAAAATAAATTAAAATTTAATACGTTTTGTGTGTATGTATGTGATGTTAAATGCATAAAGTTTGTACATTCCTGGACTAAACAGTAGAGCTTACAGTGTGCCTTTGTGACAGAAGGGGTTTTAAACACAAAGGTTTCATTTATTGGCTTACTGTTTTCTAAGTTAAATTGATGTAGCAGAATTTCTTCTCTGTAAAGAAATGGTATATCTTTGAAGTATCCAATAATGAAGGAATAAAATAGAAATGAAAAAAATTATAGTCTTTCCACTGTTTTTAATTCTCTTCATGGAAACTTTACAGTCCTGGGAATAATTAAATATAAATAAATATGCAAATAATAGGATTTGTCAGTTTTGATTTTTAACCAGATGCAAAGAGAGACAAATCCAATTGTGTCTTCAAAAAGGTTGCTCCCTTTATTTTATTAAAACCAGAAGTTACACGGAGATTGTTTTATTTTCAATATGATGAGAATAAAAGCTTGAAAAGGTGGTGTAAATGAAACTATAAAAGTACAAAATTGTTCTTAAAGGCATAGTTCATAATAAAATAAGTGATAGTCACATATTTGTCCTTTTCAACAAAAGCAAAAGGCATACTTTCTTTTTGTCCAAAACATTCCTACATTATTGCAGAATTTTAAAATAGTATTGACTTTAGCATTTTCCTATTTTTGAAACTATAAATGCTGACATTGAAGTATGAAAGTAATGTTGCATGTAATCCTTTTTTAGTCTTCAAGTTTCTTCTGATTAGTAATTTCAGCTTCAAGATTGTTTAGACAATTGAAGTATTGTCCAGTAGGCTAGAAAAAGTAATTTGTACTATATAACAAATGCATTTTTTGTTTATAAATAATTATTACAAATCGTTGTTTATGGCTGATGTGAAATGCAAATGAAAGCTAACTAATTTTATTCTCATAAGTAATCTTTTGCCTAACTAAACTGAAATCATGAAGCTTTGAGATGGAGAAGATAAGCCATGCTTGCCATGTACATATTTTACAGTTTTCATGTAGAAATATCCCTCTTGTTGCATGTCGATTTCAGAGCACCTGAAGGAAAATCAGCTGGTTTCATGAACACGAGAGAATTGGGTGCATGTCCTGCACATACCTTACAGAGAACTTACAATTCCCTGTGGTAGTTCCCTGTTGTCATACAAAGAAGTAACTGAACATTTATATCCTTCTTCAGACATTGAACTGTGACCAAAGTCCTCATTTCTCTCCTACACATAGAGAATACAGCTACTCCTAATTAATGCTTGCTTTAATGGAATTTTTTCCTCTTGCTCACCTGCCCCGTCTCTAAAAGATTACTTTGGCACATCACAGGCAAATGCTTTTTCTTGACATACGGATTACTCTAATTTTTATTTAGGATATTCAGAAGCTGAGTGAATCATTGTCATTTTTACGTATACAGAGGAACTTTCAGTATAATTTAATTCCTGTTTCTGACTCTCAGTCAGTTGCTTAGTGTATAAATGACTAAAGGCAAATGTGAGTTAATGTCTGTGGAAAGACAATTCCTCAGAACGTCACAGATTTAATTATTCAGTCACTATCACCTAACTGCAGAAGTACTCTAAGTAATGTTTGGGATAGAGGAGACTTGTCAAGGTGTCTGACAATAGTTTCCAGACCTGTTTCTCCATTTGGCTGTATGGGGATATGTAACCATATGGGGGATTTTATGGAATGGTTTTCATGCTTACTTGGATGTCCTTAGAGGCACAGAAAAATCTTTTGACATATTTGAATATTTCTGAGAGGAACTGATTTTCCTGATGTTTTTCAGGAAATGGGCAGCAACTGGGTTATGTCAGTCACAAATAATTAGGCTGAATTTATCATTGTGAGGATTTTTTATGAATATTCACACAATTATTTGATAAAAACAACACTTTTTTGATGAAATTTGGTCTAAATGTATGTCTGGTTACCAGGGACAAAATACTGTTAAGGTCTCACAGAGCAGTAGTTATTTTTTTCTCTTTGAATATTAATTTTCTATTGATGTGTTCAAAAGCATTGGTAGAATGGCTTGAATAATATATTTGCTTAAGGAACCTAAACTCTTCTGTAAAAACTTCCAAATTCTGTAAGTATTGTAATTATACCACCAGTGACTTGGGAATTGTCTTTCTGATAGCCTGTTCTTTAGAATTTGTTTGGATTATATGGGTTTGATTTCTTTATGTAAGACATAATTTATAATTTGTAAATGAGCAACAGTTTGGCAATAATTCACATCATATTGAATCTTCACACAGAGAAATGCTCCATAAAAAATAGGACATTAATCATGTGGGGGACTTTCTGTGGTGTGTTAGAAAGTTGTGTCAGCCTTTTGAAATGGTTCTGAGCTTCTTAAAATTCTGTACCAGACTGTTTTGAAGTGCTCATCTGAGAAGGAACTTTGATTGCACATAGATAATTGGAAAGGTCATTTGGGAGCTGAAGAAAGGGTTTCTGTGGATATGCTGAAGCATTGTCAGATATTACAAACTGTTTCTTGTGTTTTGGGAAGCTTAAGGTAAGGGCTGTTATATTTGAAGGAGTGCAATTTAATTGATACAACATCGTTTTATGAATGTCGATACATTTTATCAAATGTATGTGTACGCTAGTTTCAGAATAATATTTGTATCTGTAATATGGAAATTGAGAAATTATTAAGTTTTGAAAATTTCTTTGATCATCTTTCTAATTTGTGTTAATTTTTGAAGTAGCAAGACTTATCCATTAAGTCTGCATTCACTTAAAAAAAAACTTTATACAGCTGTATCGTAATATCAGAAATAATTTAATTTGTGCACATTACCATAGTTCAGGAATTTTAAAACAGATGAGGAAACGGTGGTGAGAAGGTAAGACACTGAGTTGATAATAAGCCTAGCAATCTTAGCCTGCTTCTCATGTTCAAGCTTATTTCCAAGTTCAATCATATTAGATTTTATCAGTTTGGCATTGCTCAGTTAAATAAGAAAAAACCAAAGGCAGTGTTTACTTGGCATATGTAATACTTTTTCTAAAAAAAAAAAAATTGAAAATCCTATCTTTAATGTGGTAACACATAGTATTAAGAATCATATGTTGGTAATGTATTAGGAATGCTTTTCTGAAGACATATGTGAATATTCTGATAGAATCACAGTTTTGAAAAGCTTTTATTCTGTGTCTTGAGAGAAGCAAGAAGCAAAATTACACTAAATTTTAAGTTTGTTAAAGCAGCAGTGGCGAGTCGCAGATGGGGTATCATTCTGTTAACGTAAAAATGATATCTTGTTTGCTTTTATTTCTGATACGTCGATAAACATGTTCATATTCTGACTTCTTAGTGTTACTTAAATACCAGATGCTTTTACCCCTTGGGGTTATGGCTCTTCGAGAAGGGCTGAGCCTAACTGAGTATGAAAGCTTGTTTTCATTGAAGCAGGTGGTCCTACTTCCTCCTCTGTTCCTTCAGGCAGAGCTGTAGGGCTCCTGTTGTTTTCTTTAGATGGAACTTAATGCTTGTATTGAACCCTCAGTGTGCCAGTGCAGCTCTGCAACTCTACCAACCCACATGCAGAAGATTCCACCAAAAATACAGTATTTTTCAAATGCGTTCGTACCAGTCAGAAAAGAATCAAGGACTGATATCACTGGGAATGATAGAAAGAGGTAAGAGCACAGGAATAAGTGGGACTTTATCACTGGAAACAAGCTGTTGGAATACAGAACTGAATCCTTAGTGACTGCAGGTTAGCACCTTGGAGTGTGACCTCATTCATCCACCATTTGAGCTAACAGTATTTCAGGGCCAGTGAGGTTTGCTAGTGTGCCTGAAAAATGAAAACCATTAATTACTTGGCCTTTTTGTGTTGACCTAACTTTCTTCTTGGTGCAGTGCTCCCTGTTTCCTTTTTGCTTGAAACAGATCTTTACTGCTGTATACTATTGAAGATGCTTTCAATTTAGACTTCTTAAGTTTTTTTGAGTTTTGAGTTTTTTGAGGGTTTCTTTTTGTTTTGTATTTTCTTTGTTCTTCCTATTGATATGGTTTGTACTGTGACTTTGTCTTTATTTCATTTTTAGGTTTTCTATCAGCCAAACTGCCTGCAGTATAGGAAATTAGTACAGATGGTTCTTTTTGAGAAGGAAAATATACTGAATTAGTAACTTATCTCCTGTGATACAATGCACTCTTTTCTGCTGTCTCCATCCAGCATATGATGATTGTGCTTCCTAATGTTTTCTGTTTCCTTCACCCTTGTTTTTTCACAGCTCTTAGAGGAACATTTGATATCTGATGTTGAATTAGTATTCCATTCTAGAGTCTCTCTCCCTCTTAGTCAGTGATAGAGTAGAGGGAGTGGTTAGCCTTTGGTTTTTATCCTCCGCAAGAGAAGGACATACAGCGACTGCCAGGGGATGTGGTTCACATTCTGTTCCACTGCTGTGGACTCCAAAGTTAAAGACATCTCAAGATCTACCTGAGTTTCACAACTCTCATATTAAGGAGCTAAAACCCAAAAGGGAGAAACTTGCAATATTTTTGATAAACTTTTAGTCTGTGGAGTCATGGAAAATTCCACTAGAGTTCAATGGAGTCATGATTAACCTTCATATGTCTTGAGAAGCAGAATTGTCAGGTGAAATTTTCAGATTCATTTACAAGATGGTTTTAATCTTCTGAAATGTGATATTCTGGAGAAATATGTCATTCATATCCAGAAGATAAAATAGTGTTGAGTAAAAGCAAATATATCTCTATGGTGTTTAAGAAAGTAGGCTTGAGCTAACATTGCATGACCTAACATGCTGTAATGCCTGATTTATTTTTAGGCAATAATCTTGTCCTGCAATATTGAATGAAGGTGTAGCAACCAAATGTATTATATGTACCACCAGACTATTCTCCATTTCAGCCAGGTCTCTGTCTTGCATTGCAGAATGCTTGCACAAGCATTGCAGCAAAACCAAAAATCTAATTTTCTCTTTTCCAAACCGAAAGCATGAGCAAACATAACCCAATAGTGCACTGAACTCATAGGTTACACAAAGCAATCTAACAGAATAAACAGCAGCTATACAACATCTCCAACTGCACGTTTTTCAGTAACCTAAACTTTCTTTAAAAAGCATTTGCTTCTCTTTAGTTAAAAAAAAAAAAAAAAAAAAAATTACTGGGAAACTGTGTGGTATATTTGAAACTTTATTACATGATTAATCTATTGGATGTGTGGAATGGTTTTGACATACCTGCTAGTTTATCTGCTTGACCCAACTGGGAAGGTAAAATTAAACTTTTTTTCTACCCTCTTTGGAAAGATGTCAGTGGTATGAATTTAATCAATGAGTGAGGAAGAGCATGTACTGTCAGCTGTGATGGCATTGGTATGCTGATGGTATCCAGCTCAGTGTCTGCTTCTCAGAGTGTAGACAGTGCAGTCTTCCAGATGTCCCAGTGTCTGGCCAAAATAGGGATAGTGATACAAAACAGATGGTCTTGTCTCAGGACAAAGCAGAGTTGATGCAAGCTGATAGAGGGATGGGGCTGGAAGAAATGGCAGAGCCTCGGTCCTTGGATGCCATGCTACACTCATCCGTATCCTGGATTCACACTTAGCAGAGGTAACAAGGAGGGCAGTTGTCCCTTCACAGCGAGGCAGAAGTTGAAGAGCAATAGAAAAGATCCACAGGATGTTTCTTCTAGTGTTTTATCTAAGAGCTTTGGTGATTATCCTAGAATTACTGACGTGTTACTGTCTCAGTCAGGACTCTAATGCACCTAGAGCTCACTAGGAACGTTCACATACAACGTGTGACGTAACCATTGCTAAATGTGCCTGTGCACACAGAGGGTTTAGAGATTTCTTTGCCTTGTCCCTGCCTGCGCAAACTGTCCAGTCTGAGATCACTCATATATGAGTCCCTAAATTAACTGGAACTTTTCTCGCACAATAGGTGCAATAGTGCCTGACTGAAAGGCACTTTTTCTAAAATGGGAGATGTGCTAGTTTATCAGTACAAAATTTAAGCTGTTTAAGCATCTTGCTTCTTACTTAGTGTGTTTCTCTCTTCATGAAGAAAATTCTCTGAAGGATAAGTAAAATGTTTGACTATATTTGGAATTCAGTCATTTTAATTTCAAAAAAAAAAAGCAATTGGGGAAATAGAGATATTTACACTGTACGAATTCTTTATGTGTGTAGGTTTGTGAAGGAGAGCATACATACTGGCACTCCAGAAATCCTTGGACTAACAGTTTTTTTTAAAAAAAACCCTCTTGGAAGGTTCAGTGTTACTGGAAATGTTTGGCATAAGATTATTTGTAATTTTTATGCTTTGCCTCAATTTTGGTTTTAATGAAAGGTGTATGAATTTCCACTGGCCTCTCGACAACTGAGCTAGGATTAATCCAGCCAAGGGACTGGTAGAGTAACTTATGTGGCTGCAAAGAAATATGAATGTGGCCCTCAGTGCAAAAATTGATCAATAAAACGCTAAACAGGTTAATATTTTCTCTGATTGGCTGAAAATGCACTGTAGTTTCTCTATGTTTTGGGATGTATACTGAACTAACGAATCATTATTCATCTTAGCTCATTTTTGTAAAACTTCACATAAACAGTATGCAAATTACCAGTTTAATTCAAAATAGACTTAATAAAGAAAAATGTAAGCAATAATGTAATGTGAAATTCAGTATTACAGATATATATTGTAAGGCACATCTGTACTATGTTAACCAAATACACTTCAAAAATATTACGGCTGTCTCCCCTTTGTTAAAAAATAAAAAACCCAAACTGAAACCTTTTAAATATACATTCTTTTCTAATGCTTTGATATTTTTGTTATGATTGAAGAAAAACGTAGGGATTTAAACATGGCTTTTTCTATTATTACAAAAAAGCTTTTTTTGGTGGTTTTCTTTAAGAATGCAGAGTTGAACTGTGGCCCAAATTGCACATAAATATAGTGGTTGCAGGAATGAGTGACTTAAGCATTGGAGCTGATTAGAAATACTGATCAAAATCTGCTTTAAATATTAAAAGTTGCTTTACTTAAAGTGCAAAAAAAAAAAAAAAAAAGAAAAATTTTACCAAGGGAAAACCTTAAAAAACATTCCTTTAGATACCTTCTCAAATCCAGAATTTCCGCTGGTTTTGTGTATTATCTCATTATGACCTTTTTGAGGTTCTGTATTATTACAGTGCAAGCACTAACGTACAGTTATGGCAATTGCAGTAATGCATTGTAGAATGTGATGTAGCAAGTGAAATATTCTAAATTTTATTTTATTGGAAATGCAGAAGTAATTCAAGTGCTCCAAACAATAATAGATTCCCATTATTGTAAAAATAAAGTTTTTGAAATAATTCATTAGCACTGAATGAAACTGCCTAGTTAATAGCTTAGACCAATGAATTTGAAATTCCTACTGGTAAGGGGCAACCATAGTTATTTAGTCAGTTATTGTTGAACTGGAGCAGTGGTTATTTGGTGGTATTAGATCCTTGGATTACCAGTAGGGGGATGATACAAGGGCACGATGCCAATTCTTCTTAGCTCTGGTTATCGACTTTCTCATGTAAATAAAATGAGGCCATAATGTTGCATTCAGCCAGGGGTTTGAGCAGTTGAGATATCCAAGATTTGTGTTTTAACCTTCATCTCCCCAATTTGGAGCAAGGCTCTGAAGCCCTGCACTGCGTCTTAGAGACGCTCTCATCCTCTAATTCAGTGTTCCATCAGTCTTGACTGCAACTTGTTTTCAGTCATAAACAAATATCACACCTAGTGGAAAAAGGGAGAATAAGCAGGAGCCCTGTGGGCCAGTGCTTCATGTAGTTTTCTAAGATACTGAAGCATGCTTTAATGAAACTAGAACATCTTAATCAGAACAGGCTGCCTCCTATGTTAATTCCAGTCCCACCTGGGGGAAAATAGAAAGAGGGGGAAACTGAAGAAAGATTCCTCTCACTCTTGTGATTGGAAGTGAGAACTCAAATCAGTGATTCACTGTACATTTCAGTACCTGCAAACAATTCTGCTTTCCCTACTCCCATGTTGGTTTTGTGGTTTTTAGACTGTGGAGTGAGATTCTGCTAGATGGGCTCTGACAGCTGCTGCAGGTAGAGGTAGATGTGCAAACTCAAGGACTCGGCAGCATCATGTTTCAATTGGGTTTGTGTGCATCCATCAGTGAAAGCACAAATGTTTAGGGAATTTATTGTCAACTTGAGATACTTCTTAAGTAAAATGTCTTCAGAACATTGTGTTCAAAAATCTAAGGAGTAAAAGTCTCTTGATGTATTTATTTAGAATATTTGTATCAAAGGTCTATGGCAGGGGTCTGAACTAGGCGAAATTCTAGTATTTGAAGATGTTTATGGGAAAACATATTAGAACATATGTACCAGACTAACAGCATTGTCTGCTCCATGACATTGAAGAAACAAAATAAGACGTCCTGTAGTTGGTGTACTGCAGAAGATAACTCCAGTTTTGTATCTGTTGAAACAAATATTTAAAATACCCTCCTCCAGAAGTGGAGCATCAGATATTCTAAATTAATGATTCTTCTGTGTCTGAAAGCCTAATTCCTGCTTGCCCCAATGTTTCTTTAGGAATTAATGAGGTCTTTTTATTGGAATCTCTTGATATTTGGCAAGATAAATTATCTAAAACAAAGAGGATTGTTTAACAGAATAAGACACATAAAACTATGACATATAAAGCAGCTTAGATTCCAAAAGTAGAACTTCTATCAGCAGTAGGATATTGTTGATTTGGGTTCTTTGGGTTGTTTCTTTGGTTGGTTGGTTGTTGTTTTTATTCTGGGGTTTCTTTGGTTGGTTGGGGGGTTTGTTTATTTGTTTGTTTTCAAGTGAGATTAGTAGAGCATATTAAGAGTCTGTGCATCAGCCAACAGGCCTTGACAAATCAATGCTATATACAAGGAATAATACATCAATGTCTGCCACAATGTAAGAACGCTACCTCAAGAAATTCATTGTTTCAGAGAAAGAGGCATTATTTTACTGGTTCACCAGAATTGTCTGTTGGCATGCAAGAACATAAATCAGGATTCATTATCTGAATTTTTACTCTTACATGGAAACATTTAGTGCTTTTCATAGTATTAGACTGAACAGACAAACTGAGCTGTCATAGACTTTTTCCAGCTTTGAACCATTTTACTACTTGAAGTACTCCTGGGAAATTACTACGTGTTTTATAATGGAGGAAGGAGACAGAAGTGACTGGATCATATCAAACAGTACAACATATGAGCCTTCTGTGCAACTAAGCTTTCACTGTATTTTATAGTTTTGCATAAGAGCTCTGTCCTTAAAGTGAATGGTGTGCATGCAAGTCTTGTAAGTGTTTGTAAAATGATTCCACACCCTGTCATCCCAAGACAATAAGCAATCTTGCACGGTTTCTAGAATACTTGGCACTAGTGAGTGCCACATTCCTTCTCCCCGTCCCTTCCTCCCAAAAAAGAAAGGAAGTAAATAATTGTGAACAATGTCCTATTTAAAAACATGACCTTGTTGTTGGGCTATATGCTTGTATAGTTGAAATAGCTAACTTTTTTCCCCTTCCCTTTTTGGTGAAAGTTTTCTATTTAAAAAAATCACAAAGAATTAAGCTTAGTGCAGCATTATTATTAATCTAGAAAACATCTGGTTCTGTGCTATACTATATTACACTTGTGATCTTTATCTCACTTTCAAGTATTTTTGTCTGTGGTTGTTTGGCAAAGCATGAAGATTGCAGCTGTGTGAATTCATTTTGGTAAATAGCTGATTTGATAAAAATGTAAGGTTCTTGCTTGATTCGCAGGTAGTTTTTTTAACCACATGGAACATATTTAATGGAAATTGCTGTAGGACCAAGGCTGGGTCTTCACATACCCTGTTCATTTAGAGAATAGCAGAGAGTGAACATTAAAGAAATACAGTACACAGTCATGCCTTAAAATAACAAACTCTTATTAGCATAAATGAGATTGTTTCATTTATGTGAACTTCCAGCCCATCATTATACAAAGATAAATAACAATTTTCTAAGGATTTGAGAAGTTTCACCGTATTCTTGTCTTTCATTACACATCAGTCACCATCTTGGCTTTTCTTTCTCTCTTTTCTCAGTGAATTACCTCATTGCTGCTCAGTAAAACCACGGAGCCACTCAGCTGTATCATCACTAGTTGGACTAGCAAAGAATACAAAGACAGAGAAAAGATTCAGTGTCCAGACCCTGTAACTGAATTGACTTCTCAGTGAAATCCTATTTTGCTAAGACTGGTTCTTTCCGATGGTACACAGAAGCATCTGAACCTTTGGAGCTCTCTGGTTTTTTTTTTACTCTTAGAATGCTCTATTGCATTCATTGATTGTATTTATTTTAATAACTTTCTTATTTGTGATCAAATATTTTTCTGCAAAGCATACATGAATTATTGAACAATATACACACATACACACAGAGTTTAGTACTAAAATTATTATATGATTTATTGTTCTATTGCTGCTGGGTTTTGTTGAGGTTTTTTGTTGGTTTTTTGTTGTTGTTGTTTTTTAACTAAAGGCCTTCAGTAATGAATGTGGTTGGTCTGGAAGATGGCATATAAACTTACTTAAAAACTCAAAAATCCCCACCCAAAGTTATGGGTATTGCAAACCAGTCAGCTTCTCAAAGCCCTATTGTGCTTTAGTGAGAAGAAAGTTCAATATCTGCACTGTAAATCTGAGGTATCCAGAAGAAACTGAAATCATTCCATGCTGATGCAGAGGTGCAGTAATCAAATTAAATCAAATGCTACAGTTATTCTTTGGATTTAGTAGATGGAGTTATACTTCTCTGTTTAGCTGTATTATTAACAGCTTTTTGTAGCTTGCCATGGACAAATTCAATCCCATGTTGAATTAGATCAACAAAAATTCCTTGAGAAAAATTAACAATTGTATATGATGTAGGTTTTTGGTATTTTAAATCTGCGTTTTGTACGCACATTAGTGCTGTTGGTCTAACAGCATGTGACAATGATTCAATACTGCATACTGTTCTGCCTACTTGTCTATTGGCTACAGCTACAAGCAGCTCTTGAATCCACATTTCTTGCACAAAGTTTCACTTAATTTTCTCTTGAGAGAGAAAGGCTGGTAGTTGACTAAAAATGACAAAAAGGCATGGATTTGATGTACAAATTCAAATACAAAAGGTATCATGGAGGGCAGCCTACATCATTGCTTTGTCGAAACACTTAGTCGTCAGAGAGCCAAAAGTTAATCAAGCAGAGAATAGCTGAAAACCTTATTTAAAGAAATCACATCTGTTTAGTGGGAGAAAAACCTGAGGCATATGCGTCAATTTCTTTTAAGCTGTAATTCATCCAGTGGTTTGCATCTGTTAAAAAATATGGAGCTTTTCACACCTCTTTAAAGCACAATTAAACTGTATTTATTTTAATATATAATGTGTTCCAAATATGTAATACCTTTTCTGAAATGACTCATAGGTGATTGATTTCATAGCTTTCTATCATATAACCTTCCAGGTCCTTTGAATTAGTTTGTGTATTAACCATACATGAAATTTAAAGGAAAATGTGTTGAAATGGTGTAAAATTATGCCAGAAACTTCAGTACAGCTGTTGATTTATATCAAGGCAACAAATTGGCTAGGGGGGAAGGGGAGTTTTCTTAAGCAGTGAAATACAACATTACAGAGAAGAAAATGTAGTTTAAGGACTTTGGTCACAAAATTTTCATTTGAGTTTATCCTAGCTGTTATTGAATGTTGCATATTAAAATGTGTGTCTCCCCAAAAGAGAGTTGTTAACATGACATAATCCTGACAAATCTGACCACACTGCCCTGAGCTTGAAGCACAGTGGTAAGAGTAGGGTCTATGAATTATAGAGGACAACCAGAAGTATTTCAGGTAAAGATTTGGGGGATTGTATCTCACTCTTTTGTGTATGAAAAGCAGCTTGGTTCTCCACTGTGTGCCTATAATGACTACTTGTGTATTTTGAATTCTAATTGAATTAAGTAGAATTTAAAATATTCTATTCCTCCTCTGATTTTAAAGTTCTCTGTGACTTTTCTCCATCCGATATTGGGATTTAAAATCTTTTTGTACTTCCTGCTTCATTCAGATCCTTTAACATTAGGTTTCTTTTGTAAATGTAAATATATGAAAATACATGTGTATAGAATATCTGAAAGACATCTTAATTAGATGGTGACATACTGTGTGCCATAAACCACATGCATCATTCAGTACCTGGAATGGTTACATGGTCAGTATATGGTCATTTAATAGAAGCTAGCCAGTGCTTTGCTTGTTTACATTTCAGCTAGAGTCTAATCACGTTATAAACAACTGAAAATTGGGCTTTATAGATACATGAGGCATAGAGAACTTGCCTGTTTGGTGTTAGCGAAAAATATAGAGATTAATCTCTAAAGAATGGCCTTACTGTAAACCAAGAGAATTCATTTACAGTCTGACTGAGCTGCACTATTCCAGTGTGATCTTGGGAAAAAAAATTCTCTGAGAACCTCTGCTGTCTCCCTTTAAAATGTGAATGATTTTACAGTAGTTGAAAATTCAGTTATTCTTATGAGTCGCCTGTATCACAGGAATATGGTAGATTTAAGTATGCACGTTATGGTCCCTTTCAATGTGATATATATGTCCATTTCACATTTTCTGAGTTTAGCAGAACACTTATTTTAGCAATAGTTTTTCATTGCTAAGTGAATAGATGATGAAAAAACCACAGAGGAGCAGCATACACTCAGAAAAATTGTTTTTGTCTTCAATATATCCTGTGTCAAATGGAGCTATTGGGCAGCATCTCTTGATGACAAGTATTTTAGAAACGAACCAGATAAATAAAGATTTTAAAAATATGCAGCATGGTTTGATGTGGAAATGATACTGAATATTTTTTAAGGAACCCCTTATAAGAGAATGGTAATATATAAAAATTAAAATGCTCTCAAATGTCTTTTCCTATTAGTATGGAAGTAATTGTGTTTCCTTCCTGATTTTTGAGCAGTTCCATTTTTTAGTGATTCTACAGGTGAGGCTTCTTTATTGCTACAAAATTTAATCATGTGTTCATCCCGTCTTTCTGTCTTGTTGCAGAGGATCTTGATGATCTCAGAATGGAAGGAGTAACAAGTGTGGTGTCTTCTGGGAGCAAATTCAATCAAACTCGAAGTGCTCATACGGCTGAGCCTCAAGCAAAGGTCACATTGAATATATGTGCAAGATGTGCCAGGTAAAATCAAAACAAAACCAGATCATGCTAACCAATGCATTTTTTCCCCAGGTATTTGGCTGTGTATTGTGCTTATGGGCCAGGTGATGACCTCTCCTGTGCTAAAAAAAAAATTACTTAGCTACTGACTACCCTATCACCTCTGGCATTTGAATTGTGCAGCTTATGTTTATGCTTGATATGTCGCATCAACAATGAATCAAAGAACATAGTTAGTCTTAGGCCTTACTTCACAGCTTGAAACTATTTTAAGCCCTTCTGTCTCTGAATTTCATTAGTTATTTGAGCTTCTGTGGTTTTTCAGGGGATGAATCAGGGAATTTAAGGGTTCAAATCCAATTTGAAAAGCACCTGTATAAATGGAGATTTAGTTGCACAGGTGCAGTTCAGGATTTCAAATAGTTGCTTCTTAGCACTTTATAATCTCATCCTGTTTCACCTCTGAGAAATAATTTAATCAGGTTGAACCTCTTTTGATTTTGACAGCTGGAAATAATTTTTGCATTTACAGTATGAAGGCCAAATAAACAGGTTGGTATTCCTTAGCTTAGTCAACTCGAGAATGCAACACTAACAGAAACCCCTTAAATTTCCTGGATGAATTCTTCTATGTAGACAAAAGCTCATTTGGAGAAAGGATTTAAGCCTGTTTAAATGACAAAACTAGCCTTCTCACCCTTCTGTTAATGGTTCAGATTAACAAGAACAATACAGAGGCATGCCAATTTTATCTGCCTGCCTTTGCCAATGGCTGCTCTATTGTGTAGTTTGAGAGCGGATTAGCCGCTTGTAAATAAAAAGCAACCTGTGGTGAAATTAAGTCAAAAGTTTGGCCATATGCCACCCTACTTTTTTCCACTTTTTTCCCCATTTTGCTCGTAAATTACTACTTTTCTAAAGCACTTATGTAGACAGAGGGGCTTCAAGGCATTTTCTGATGCTCTGGAAGCATAACTACAGGCATACTGAATCACTCGTGCAATAGCATCTCTTTAGCAGGGTTGTGGAGCCTCAGGGAACTTCAGCTCAGAGTACTGCCAGAGCAGCAGTGACTGGATGGCCTCGTAATTCTAGAGAATTTTGCTTGTCAGCAGTGTGGCCTTATGCTTTAAGAAAAGAGCAAACATGCGAGTCATGGGATTCATCCCAATTCAGACAAACAAATTGCTTATGTTGTAAAATGTTTCCAAACAACTACCTGAATGTGTGGCACATTTTTTTACCTGGCATCCATTTTCCATGGATTAACAAGTAGAAAGGTAAGGAATATAGAAACCTTAAGTTTTCTAAATGGTCGCCTGAATGTACATAACATCTTTTATGGATTACTATGAAGGTTAATTAAATTTTGAATTCCCTAAAGTAGCTGCTAACAGCAGGTGCCAAGATACTATATATTCTCTCAATCCTACACACCAGGGAACAAACGGCTCAGATCTTGAGCCAAACCTAGCAACCTTGGCTATTGCTATTGTTCTTTAAATGCCTGTAATAAATGGTTCTGCCCTTTAAAATATTAGCTGGGAGAGAAAGAGCTCACAAAATTCCTTTTGTCACTTCACTTATCAGAGAATGCAAAACAGTCTTTTATTTTGCCTATACACCTTCATTAATTTCCCTACCGTGTTTAAGGAAGTCGGTGAAGAACTGGATGATACCTACCATGACTGTGATTCTTTTCACTCTTATTGCAGTTTAGCAGTTTCTTTAAACTTTGGAGGAATTAAAAAAATACACCATCTCATCAGGAGCAAGGGAAGTCAAAAGAGAAAAATGGGTATTTCTGTTGTATTCAGTAGTGAGAAAGCTCATTTTTTCTTCAAGGTGATAAAGTCTATCCATTCTTTTGGAACATTCCTTCCTTCTTACTGAGGACACCTTTCCTCTCCTCAAGACAGTTATTAGTACAATTAGCTCTCTCTTCAGTACCTTCACAGGGTTTTTGTCTGGAGCCTTCTTGCAGCAGCTGAAGTAGTGGGTACAGACAGTTGCATGAAACAAGTGGCTTCAAAGACATGAAGACAGTTTTCTTCCTGTTTGGTTTCAAGAGCAATTAGATTTTCTGTTAGTCAATGATATAGCCAGTGAAAATACTGTGCTATAAAATTAGTCTGAGTGTTTGGATCATCTCACTGACTCAGTTTCTCAGTGTTGGCATTTGTTTCCATTGTTATGACAAAGGCTAATATTTAATGTAAGGTCATACAGGACCTATTAGTGTATTAATTTGTTTTAGAAATTATATTTTTGTGTTTTCATATTCCGTTTTCTAAGTAGTCTTGTGTGCTGCACAGTGTATATATAAATACTATGTGATTTGATTGTAGACATGTTTGAATACAATAGAAAAAGAAGTCAATATAAGTTGTTACGCATGCTTTTTGTTACAATTAAACAGGTATCTTTCCTCTTAATGTTACTCATTTTTCAGTTGTACAAGGTGATTTTAAATGAATTGAGCTATTAATGGCAGTAGCGTACTGTAGATAATAGGGTTTGCCAAGTCAGATTACCAAATTAGGTTTGCTGAAGGTGTTTTGGCTGTCGTTAGGAGAAATATGACTTTTTACTTGAAATTTAATTGGCAAGCTTCCGAATGTTAGGAGACATGCTTCGTGGCTCAGACAAAAGGTTGAATTTTACTCATGCGTTTGCATAATTGATTTCTTTCACCTTGCTGTATTTTTTTTAAACGCTTTGCTCTGATTGCTCTCCTGTCAATTTACCTTCTATGACACCTCCTTCAGGCATTCCCCCACTTTCTTGGGTACATTGGAGCTTTTCTGAGAGAGGTTTATTTAAACAATTGAAGGAGTTTTTCAGTACTAGCTTTAATTAATTTGGCTTAGTATTTTGTGTCGCACTTGGACAAATATTCTTATCAAAGTTCTACCCTGCTTCTTCATTAAAATAGTGTGTAAGTTTTGGACGCTCCTGCTTCTAGGATTACATTTTCTTGCCATAGATCATTAGCCTCCTCATTATTTGCGAATTAGAGTGAACAGGTCTGTGGCTATGTGTAGGTTACCTTAGCCTGAGAAGAGTGCTGGTTTCATTTTGTATGCCCAATAAAACCACCTGCAGTAGGGTGCAGCTATATGTCTTATATTTCTGTGGCTTCTGGAGCTTCCTACAATGAGAGCACAGTGACTTGTGAGAAGAATGGACTGAACCAATGGTTTACTCCATGCTGAGATACTTGTGATCAGACTTCATTTAGCTCCAGTTTAGCTCCTTCCCTTTGTACCACAAAAAAGGAAAGCCAAATGGAGGTAACTATAGTTAAAAACCAACTTTGTTACAAGGCAAGCTAAATCCAGTTTATATTGTGGAGGAAACCTGCAATGGTGTTGAGGCACTGTATTTGGGAAAATATTCTCACTTGCCCTAAGTCTCTCAGACAAAAGTACGAACTTGTTTGTGAATCATAAGAAATGAGACTCAGAATTGACATAATTTGAACTAGAATAAAACTCCCAAACTTGTAACTTTTTTTAGAAACTGATATTTAACCTTTGATCATGATAATTTCACCAATCATCTTCAAATAATAAATAAGTAGATAGTTATCACAGACCAGGTCAGTAATTTTTAAAAAAGGTAAAGTTCTCCACGCAGCCATCTAGGAAATAAAAATGGGGAATTCTTTCAATCTATCACACCAAATTGGTCTTTACAGCTTATGATTTAAAAAAACTAAAACAATCTCCCCAAAACCACCAGAACCCCAGAAAACCAACACCCCTTGCAAAAAAATTCCCAGAGGGAGACGAGAAATTAAAGGAAGGGTTAATTCTACTGGAGTATAAATTGGTTTGTAGTCTGGCATGTAACTGTAAGAAACAGAGAGCTTACTGTTTTCTGTATAGATGTTTCACACACGATGAGCGAAATGCAGATGGATAACAGCTTTAAGAGGTTTTTCAAATAGGGAAGTAGCTACCAGAACAATGTTATTCCCATAGCTGCTCTTGGACTACAGGGCAAGTTAAGTAGCATATTAAGTCATCTAAATAAAGGGGTGACATCATTCACAAGGTGGAACAAAACAAGGTTTATAGATACAGAAAAAAGGCTACAAAAAACCCCCACCTTGTATTTGGAAGGTTTGTTTTTTTCTATGTAGCCTGAAAAATTAGCAAGGACACTTCTAGTAAAACAGATCTGGATTTAGATTATTTGAGCAAAATTGTTACAATAATTCCTTCTTTGTCTTCTAAGGGCACAGTTGGTCTGACTGACTTACAAAATAGACTGACTCATTCTGTAACATGTTTTTGTGAATCCTTTCTCACATACAGGCAAAACAAATGAATTTCAGGTTTGGCCAATGAATCATAAGACATCCTCACATGTTAGCAAAACTTGTATGGGTTAAATAGAGATTTAAATGACAATTTGTAAAAGCCAAACAACACTTCCATATTTCTCATATGTATTGTGACTTGCACATTGAGGGTTTTGCAAGAATTTAATCAACCATAAGGTAAAAGATAATATTAATGTACTATTGAATGAATTACAGGGGGTTTTCTTTTTCTTTTTTCTTTTTTTTTAAGGACCACCCATTAGCCTTGTATGCCCACTGCCATGCTCAAAAGTTAAATCTTGTTCTTGTGGAGTCTTGCCAATGCATTCCTGAAAGTAAGAAGCTTTTTGTTTTTAATAGTGCAAGGGCTGCATTCATTCTTTTTAACATCAATAGAATACAAAAAAGGGGTTGCATGTGATTAAAAAAGAAATGGGATTATAGAAAACATACTGTGCCACAAGCTTGAAGGCTTCTGAACAAGAATGTTGGGAAGGAGCACTAGTTGCATACAAATGTGGGTTTGAGATACAATGTTTTAGTTAATATTTTAAGATTAGCTAAAGCAAAAGGACAGTGTAGTAAGGCCTTTTAACATATTAGAGGAATCAAAAATATAGGTATAAACAAACAAAGTACATCTATACATTAAAAAAAAAATAAATGGGGCTTTTCTTACTGTCACCATTAGGATGTGGAGTACAGTTCAAGCGTAGCAACTTGTATACTTGAGCTGTTAATGTAGAATAAATGAGGTGCTCTGTGCATGCTGCCATTATAGATATTTTTGGAAAACTTAGTTTGAAGAAAGTACTCAAAAATTCTCATGCCAATTTGCCTTGCCTGTGAAACCTTCATTGTCACTCTGCTCATCATCTGTGACTTTTACTCCTTTAAGATGTCTTGTCCTCCAAACAGTCTTCAAGTTAGCTGGCTTATTTACCAGCTACCTTTTCTTTAATGATTTGGATTTTTTTAAGTCTGGTTTTCTACAGTATAGTCTCCACTATGTCCCTGCATACCTGGGATATAATCATATAAACTACGTGGTGCTATATGAAATTTAAGAGTCCCATGTTAGTTCCCTGTGATACACCACTGGACTTTGAGCAGATCTTCATGACATAGAGCCCTGAAAACCAGGAACCTACAGGGGAGGAGACAAAAGAATTGAAAGAGCCAGCTATACTTTGTCATAAACTTCAGATTAATGGTGGAAACTTACAGAACTGTTTGAATTGGCCATCATATATCTCTTGAAAAGAACAGGAATTAATTGGTTGGCTGGGGAACTCTATGGTGTTAGTCTAGCTTCAACCATTTTATAATCTTAGAGTTTGTATGGAAGTGCTTTATCTCAGTATCACAAAGCTCTAACAATACTAATGAGACTTGAGGTCATAAAGAAGCATTTGGTGGAAAACTTGATAATGAGCTGTGGAGAAAATAATCTGAAGCTTGACAAGTGAATCTAGTTTAACTATCAAATGCAGAAAAGCTGATGACTGTAAATAGGGAAAAAAACTGCTGTTAAAAAGCCATTTCACTGTATGCACTGTCCCCAGACAACACTCCTGAAACTTCAGACAAGAAAGAGAAAATTAATGAAATTAATTACTCCTGTGAGTAAGATAATAAATACTGATTAAAGACTACATTTTAAAAACAGGCAACGATAATGGGCTCCTGGAAGATTTCCTCAAGTAAAGGAAGGAAGCCTACTGAGCTTCCTCAGCTTCACTCTGCACAAGATCCCTTCCTTATAGTTTATAACTAGTCTGCTCTCATTGTCATTGTCTGCTCATCATTCCCTGAACAGAAACCATTGGTATGGCTGATTTGTGTTTTGAAATGAGATAGGTTCTCCTACCTTCTCCACGCATGTAATCCCAAACTAACTCTAGAACTGGGGGTGCAAAGGTGTCAGGCAATGGATACTGCACCATGCAACATCGGGATAGAGGCTGATTAGGTAGGGTGAAAAACGGGCAATCTCCAGCATCCCCTACAGATGCCATAGGTCCCAGAAGAAGGAAGGATGTAACTTTTGTTACTGGTACATTTTTTTGACAGGTGGTCTAGGTTTATGTTCTGCCAAATTAGACTAAGCCATCATGGTAGATGCTTCTGCTCTGTTTTCAGCAGACTGCTGCCGTTCAAGTCAGACTGTAAGATTTCTTTCCCAAACTGAGCCATTCTGGCATCAGTCACGTCAAAGGGAGTAATACCTTGAAAATGCACGCAGGACTAAATGACATTGAAACTCGATGGACGGTTTTCCCGTTATCCTGACCATATGTGACAGTATGTGCTGCCTGGGTGACATAATAAAAGGCCATGTCTGCATTGAATTCTAGCAGGAAAAGTTCTGCATGTGCAAATATTCCGTAGCTGCTACGTGAATTGTCAAAGCTGCTCTGTGAAGGAAATCTGCAGATGCTAATTTGAAGTTGGTTCAGGTATGTTTACATGAACTATAATCATCCTTTTAACTGCAGTATTAAGCAGTGATGGAATTAGGAGAAAACCTGATTACAGTGAGTATAAAATAATGCCCTGTTTTTCTTAATAGGCTCTAATATTATTATTATTAATCAATAATACACAGATGTGTCAGAATAAATAACCTCTCAAGTGCTCCATATAATCCCTTATTTGGCTCTATATGCTGTGATGTAATACTGGGGCATGGGCACAGGTATATGTGTGGTTTCGTACATGTATTTGCATAAAGAATAGTCTTTGTATGTCTGCCCAGCAGTGGTAAGGCCAGGTTAGTGACTCAGTTTCTGGCAGAAATTTCTGGTTTGTTAAATTTCCTGAAATCTGGGAACAAATTACTTCGAAGTACCAAGGGGAAAAAAATGTTTCCAAACTGAAGTGGTTGGTACAGAATGAATGTTGGTGGAAAAATTCTGTGATTAGGGTTCATGTATCGACTTTCAGGAAGTTTCTGTCTTCAAATCGTATCGAAACTTTTGATTATATGCACATTTTTTTTTTCTTCCTTGTCATGCATTTCATATTATCTTTCTGACTGTGTACTACTTCTAAGTGGCTATTATTATAGTGAAGAAAGTACTAAACATTCCAGATGACTCAGGTCACTATTTCACACTATTTTTTCCTTTATCTTCTTTTTGTAACCTGGGTTTTATTGGACCTCTTGTTTAAAAGAGCTGAATTTTCCTCATGTTTGTTTGTGCCAGCTTCGCAGACTTTATCCTAAACAAAATGTTTTATTTGCATATTTTTCGTTTTAATAGTGGCAAACAAGTAAATTAAACTCCATATGGTAGTGCTTTATAACTTTTTAAATCTCCTTTCACTTTAGAAAATTGAGAACAAACCCCATATTTTTTCTTTGGTTGGTTAGAACTTCTTACAAAGTAGAAAAACAAAAATAATTACAGGGAAAAAAAAGCTGTGTGAAAAAAAAGTATATTTTCACTTCACTTTTTCGATGAGTTGAGTTTGGGCAGTGATTAATTTGCCCAGTTTTGATTCATAAATAACCACAATAATGTATTCATTGTCTTTTGATTCTATAGCTAAGCACAGCTAAAATAAATCACTTTATCTTTCCTTCGTGGAGTGGTGTACCACTTTAGTGTCTTGTTCTTTCAAAACAAGAGAAAAACACCGAAGAAGAAAGTCATTCAGAAAATGTTTTTACTGGCCCTAGTGGTTATCAGAGACAGAGACCATAAATAAATTTTTAAGATTTGGTAGGCTGACTTGCTAAGTTGTCAGAGTAACATACTGGCTTGCCTTTTCTTTCACAGTCTTATGTTTCTTTAGAACATCTTACTGTATGCAAAATAGAGAATATCTGCGTGATTTCAAATTACTTTTTGAGTTCATGGATGACTTCTGAAATGCACAAGTTAGTATAATTTTTAGTTCTAAACCTTAATTAGTTTCATGGCAAACTCCCAATGAATGTGTGTTTTGGAAGAATGGCCAAAATCCCTCTATTTTCAAAATCTTTAACAGTGTCTTGGGAAGGGAACAATATAAGACAGGAGATTTACGTGAAGTGCTCAGACAGAAATCCCAGAAAGATCAGACTTCTCTCCTCCCTTTTTTTCTTTACATGAATTTTCCACTTGGTAAATTCAACAAGCAATAATTTCAGTCCTATCAGAAGTTCCGCAAAATACTGTGAAAATAAAAATATCATCTGTTATCAAAAATTATGTCAGCTGTGAAGAGACCAGTGTTTTCAGATGACATATTTCCCTCTGTGGTAGATTTAACAGCTGTTTTATTTCCTTAAGTCTGCACATGTGGGGTAGACTTGTTGGTTTTGATCAAAATACCTGTCAATCAGCATAAAAAGAATGGAAGACTTCCATTTGTTTGAAGAAAGATAAGTGTTTACATGTTAGTGAAAACAGACTTAGACTTGAAACTTGAGCACTAGGTACATAAAATTTGCATGTGAATTGCATCTTATACATCCATCTCCTCATGATAAGTCAGGTTCTGGAAACGTGGCAGTGCCACGTTTATGGCACTTGCCATGCTCATGTTTATCTGCAGGTAGCTCTACTGTAACTTAACTGAGAGGGTATTAATATCTGGTTTTGGTTATGCAGGAAGAATGCAGCATAAGATGCTGTGAATTAATGACGTGTCACTAGAATATCTTTCGTAAGAACTATTGTTCAACAGAACCTAAATTTTTTTTTAATTTCAGGCTGGTTGTTAAAAGACAGAACTGGTTTGAGCAGGTTGGTGCACTTGTGAGCATTTAAAAGTGCCATGGAGAAATTCTAAGAACAGTAGATACAGAGGATTTTTTAGACCTTTTGAATGTACTAGTCTTGATTAGCAAAAATGAAAGCAGTAAGAGCATATTTGAATATGAAATTAATATTATTTTGCTGCTTCTGAAAATTATTCTGCTGTCTCTCAATTTAGTGGAGGGTAGCATGCACTTCATTCTGTCCTTCATTTGTAGATATTGTCAAGACATCTCTTTCTCTTTTCCCCTACAAAACCCATTTAACCCCCTCAATAATTTAAAAAGACAAGTGCTTTACCAAGTTTTCTCCCTTCTTTTCCTTTGCTCTCTTTGACATGTGCTTTGCAAGCTAATTCTCTATGTCAATGTTTATAGATTCTTTCTGTTTTGTGCAACTCTGTGAAATATATTAGCCACAGCAGTTTTCTCTGGATGAAAAAGATACAGGGAGGAAGCCAGGAGATCATGAGCTTGGGGAAGCTTGTTGGTCATAATTTGAGACTCCGGATAGCAGTTTAATATAGCTCTTAAAGACACAAATGCACACTCACACACAAAACTCTTTCACAAGTCCTAGAAAAAATGGTTCACAGGAGAAGAAAGAGTGTTAAGTCTGAAAAGACTGACAAAGACTGTAATTTTTCTCCTGTGAGATAATGGTTTGAAGCCAGCAGCAGATAAAAGATTGCCATAAGAATGGCTTAATTCCCCATCTTGTAAAAAGATTAGATAATTCAGTCTCTTTATGGATTCCTTACTCTGGGAAATATATTTCCACTTTTGGTTCTCCTCAGAAATAGCTGCAGAGTGTACTTATTTAAAGGCACAAAGACCTGCATTCAGACATTTTGAAAAGGCAAACAGCGCACAAAAAAGATTATTTTGCAGGCTGTATCAATGTGTAAGTTTTGCTCAGCAAGTGTATATTCTAGTATTGCCAGCTGAAAACATTATGCTGTGCATTACCTATTGGTGACACGGAAACTTTCCACAAAAATCTCCAAGAGTGACTGGAAGATCTTGTGTTTAATTTGCAGAAGGAGAATGGATGTCAACCAAAATCCATTTTTAACTACTGTTTTAGGAATTTTCAAATAATTTGCTGTGTTCTAGTGTGTAAGCACCGAGAAATAGTGTCCTTAAGGAAATGAGTCCAAAAGCAAGAAACAGAGTGTGGTTTGAAGGGTATTGGTGAAAATGAAGTTATTTTAGATTAACTGTATCTTAGATCAGGGTGAAACTCAAATAATACAAATGCTGTATATCTCACATGAATAGAATTGCTGGTAGTGACAACATACTCCTGCCTGAAAGCCTTGCATCACTTCTTTAAAGTGGATTTAAAGGAATTATAAATCTCTGTTGGGAAGCATGCTGATTGTGTCATTAAGCTTGTATTCCTCCATTTTATTCAGAAATTGTATTAAATATCTGTATTTATTCATGTAGTCTTATAGTGTGATTTTGGAAATGTCTGCCTTCCTAGATAATGTTCTGCAGGATAATCCAATAGTCCTCATGCTTCATTTCTCTTCAATGCAGATGCTTCCTGTAATTTAGTGTATGGTGAAAACAGAAACTATGACACTGATTTCTTAAACCAGGTGGCATGCTGCAGAGCTTTTCTGTTGTTGCTTTAGAGGTGGCAGCCACTCTCACTGCTCACCAAATTCACAATCCTCTGTTAGAGGATCCTGCTCCGATAGATCTAAGATATTTTTCTTCTACAGTTCATTGATCTAAAAATCATAAAAACTTCTTTTAAAATTTAATCTTCATTAGGAAGGTAGTGTGCGTAGCTAAGGCTGATGAGTTTTTCCAGATAAAGAGTACTTTTGCCTGTATATTTTTTAATAAGATTTGTTTAATTTTACCGTTTTAATTAATTAATTATTTTAATTTTACCATTATATTAACCAGTACAGTCTGTACTGGAAAACTGAAATCTTTTTGTCTCTGTACCCATGAATACACTAGGAATTTTTCTGGCACAATTTTAATATTTTTATATTTATAAAAGACATTAGCAAAACAAATGGAATAAGTCAGAAATTCCTGGCTTTATATTTAGGTGCTGAAAAAGCTTTGGATTTTACAGCAGTACAAAGGAGTGCAGAACTTGTGGAGTCAGTAAGTCAAGGTACATGAGATCAGAATTTGGATCAGTATGTTTGGGAACAAAGAATGAAGTAAAGTCACCATATTACAGGCAAGTCAGGACAGATGATTATGAAGCCTGAAATACTCTTACTGGTGTTGAGGTTGCTAGGGAAAGGTGCAAGAAAACATTCAATGTAACCTAAAAGCGTGTGGGGCCTTTCAGGACTTTTGTTGTCTGATCTCTGTTGCTATAACTTCCCTGGAGTTATGTATTTGTCCTAGGGAAATTCTAATTCAGTATTACAGTGCTATCAGAGAGAGATGTTAGATGTAGATGTGAAGTTTCAAATTACAGAAAGGAAGCAGATGATTTGAAAGGGGAAAAAAAAGAAGGAAATACAATAAGTCAAATTTATCCTTCTTCTCATCTCTGACTAAAATTCCCTTTGGCTGCCAAAGGAACATCACCGTGTTATGTGTATAATAAGTTTCTTTTGTTAATAAGTTCATGATAGTCATTAATCTTACCAAATGTATATTAGAGTTTTTGATCTGAATTCATAACTACTTCATAAAGAAACTAACTATAAATCGTGGAAGTATTTGTTAGGATTTTTTCAAGAGAATAGGTAACCTACTTTGAAGTCAGTTAAGGAAAATAAGTGATTCAACAAATAAAAATCTCCTTAATTAAGATTCTAATACAAACATGACACTACCTCTGTTTTTCAGAGAACTTTGTTGTGGTGGCCTTAAAAATATACACCTGTTCTGGCTGATCATGAAAACCACTTTACTGCTCTTTTTGCTGAAAGATTTAAGGATTCTTTACCAAACTTTCCCCTACTTCTCGCCATACTCAGCTTAAAGAAGTCAACTGAGTCTTTAGCAGTGCAGATCAGGAATTTTCCAATTAAATACGTGTTTTCAGGAACAATGTTTCACAGAAACCAAAATGTTTTACAGTGTTTATTCAGATTCAACAAAATTTAGCTGACACAGGACATAGCAGAGAGAATGGCTGGAGCTGCAGTGCTCAGAGTTGTAATTTCCCCCTTCCTCCTTGGAGAGTGCCCTTCACTGTCCTGGAGCCCCTGGAGGAATTTTTCTTCACTACTAGAAAGTCAGCACAGGCATTTGTATTTTCTTGAAATAACAGGTTTTCAGGATTTCTTCTCAAGTGGAGTTTCAGTTTCCATTGTTGTTCACCTCTAGGGAACATCAGAATTTGAGCACAGTTGTCCAGCTCTGGTTTGCTATGTTTAAAAATAAAAATAAGTCCTTAGTTGTGCACCAGAATTTGAAGGCCAGCCACACACACAGTAATTATATAACTCTTGCCTGTAGTTGTTCATTTGGGATTAAAGGAGGTATTGTCTAAAAATGATAGCCCTTCTGCTGGTTCATTTTAGGAAGGAATAGAATGGGATTTTGGTTATTTAAGTGACATATTTCTAGAAGACTCGGTCAAAACAGCATTAACCTAAATATAATCTAAATTTCTCTGTCTGTAAGTGACAATCACCCTCTGAATTTTATTTGGCTGAGAAGTTTCCTAAAGTACAACCTCTACTATACACTAGCACAAGACAATTAGTAATGCACATACTTTGAATCAGTAGTCTACACAAAGAACAAATACTAGAGAGCATATATCTCACTATGAGGTATCCAAAGCATTTCCATTTCTTGATTTTCAGAATACTTTATGCCTTCTCCTTAGGCCCTGATGTTAGAAAGTATCTATACTTGTAATTAACTGTTTATAATTGTTTTTATTAATCCCATGTAGTCCTTGGAAGTATTATGTGAACTATATTGGTTTTTTTTAAGTTGTAGTGTTCTGCTATAAAATCAAATTTACTTTAGTTTCTCTAACTACTGATTTTAAGAATGTCATAGAACAACAGTGTTGACATAGAGGACAGTCATTGTGTATGTCTACATTTAGTGCACAGGAGGAGTTCCCAGGTAGGAATTTCTCCTGCGTCCAGCCTTGACAGGTTGGAGAGAAGGACAGAGAAGAACCATGTGAAATTCAACAAAGGCAAATGCAGAGTCCTGAACCTGGTGAAGAATAACCCCCTGCACCAGCACAGGCTGGAGGCTGACCTGGAAAGCAGCTCTGCAGAGAAGGACCTGGGGGTGCTGGTGGACAACAAGCTCTCCATGAGCCAGCAGTGTGTTCTGGTGGCCAAGAAGGCCAGTGGTGTCCGGGGGTGCATTAGGAAGAGCACTGCCAGTGGGTTGAGGGAGGTGATTGTAACCCTACTCAGTCCCAGTGAAGCCACATCTGGAGTGCTGTGTCTAGTTCTGGGCTCCTCAGGACAGGAGAGACTGGAAGTCCTGGAGCTGGTCCAGCGGAGGGCTACAAAGATGGTACTGTACTTTAATGGACTGTAACATCTCTCTAACAAGGAAAGGCTGAGGGAGCTGGGCCTGTTCAGCCTCGAGAAGAGACAACTGAGAGGGGACCTCATCAATGTACACAAGTGTCTGAAGGGAGGGTTTCAAGAGGCTGGATCCAGGCTCTTCTGGGTGATGCCAAGAAATGGAACAAGGGGCAATAGGCAGAAACTGATGCACAGGAAGTTCCACCTGGACATGAGGAAGAACTTTACTGTACAGGTGACCGTGCACTGGAACAGGTTTCCCAGAGAGATTGTGGAGTCTCCCTCACTGGAAATATTCAAGAACCATCTGGACACAGCCCTGTGCTATGTGCTCTGGGGTGACCCTGCTCAAACAGGGAGGTTGGACCAGATGGCCCACCGTGGTCCCTTCCAGAATTCCCATTCTGTGAATCTGTGAATCATATTTTCTAAATGATACTGGCAGTAGGACTGCGATTCACGCACCCACAAGCTTGTCTGTAGTGATAAACCCTGTATAATGCTTCTGCATTATACATATACAATATATATATTAAATCTATAGAATTTATTCAGAGCATCTTTGGTCCTGAAGCCCTTGACAGTTTTCTTGGAAGAAGCCCAACAGAATACATTTTGGGGTCAAATAAAATTGAAATATTTACCTGTAGGCTGTTTGCTTTTGTAGCTCTTGAAGCTCCAACATGCAGCTTGTTAGTATAACTTAAACAATGTCCTCTAAGCAAGAGATCACACTAGAAACAGATATGGGAAAAAATGCTGGCTATCAGGTATCAAATTTAGACTCACATTAAAATAATTAATAGCTGAAATAATGTTTTGGTTAAAAGCTGAAACAGTCCATCAAGTTAGTAAGACAGTAGTTTTTAGGTAACTCTTCTAAACCTATGTGTGTTTCTAATCTATTCTTCTTTCTGCTTAAGAGTTTTTAAGTGTTTTCATTTTACTGTGGAGATGTCTTATGAATAATACTACTTTTGAAGAAGAAATTGTAATAGTCCAAGCAACAGAATTCTTTTGGCAAGAAACAGTGTTTGTGACTTGTTGCTTAAGTTTCATGAGAATCTATTCTAATATGAATCTATATGTAAGAAATACATAAATAAGTTTGAAAACTGGATGTGAAAATAAGGTCTGGATATGTCAAACATCCTGTTCACCCATCCACCCAGTACCCCAGCCATTTCTTCCTACAAAGGGAAATCATATGAAATGCATTTTCTGATTAGATACATTGAAAAGATTTTTTTTGTGTGTGTTCTTCATGAGGCAATGGACCACTTAAATATATCTAAATTCTAGAATAAGATGAGAATAATTTCAGTTATTCATGTCTGGTTTGGATTTATTGAAGCTTAGAATGGGAACATACTATAAAATCTTGAAAATTCTGATGGGATAAAAGAAGCAGTTCCTACTTCTAGAGATAGTTTTTATGTGATTATAATGTAAGCAGAAAAGGTTGGAGTAATTTCCCTTTTAGTTAAATATAAATGAACAACCAACATAGCTGGAGAGAAGAGTATCTCACTTCTGGTTCCTGCAATTTTGTGTATATCCTTCTAAGACTGAATATGTGCTTGCAGTAAACGTGCATATGTACGTAATGAAGGAGGATGGGTGAATTTGATTGCAGAAGAAAATGATGTGATTTTTGAGAGCTTCCTTTTTTTGCATAGTTTTTTCATTTGCAATTTGTTTTCTCCCATTTGAATATCTTTAGGATAATGGTACAAAGTTATTTGCTTCTGTTTGACAAGCTAGGTTTTTAAAGAATTGGCAACTATAGCATTAGAAGCCAGGGAGACAACTATAAAGGATTCTTAGAAGTAATTTTCAAAACTAGGTTTAGAGCTTCTGAATTTTACATTTTATTGTCTTAAAGAGTTTCATGTTCTATGGAACTGCCTGCTTAGATAAGAAATATGAATTTACATTGAGCTTTCCATCATAGATGAATCATTCTAGGGGCAATAAAAGGAGATAAAATAATTGGGGGAGGAGTGTGTTGGGGAAACAGTTTTGAGGAGTACAAACAAATACATGACTTAAGATCCATATATATTAGATAACCGTGAGAGTCATAAAATGTGAAATTTAGATAGGGCAGATAAGGGGGTCCTACTTGGTTTCAAAGGTTAATTTCAAGCTTAGTGTAAAACAGCTGCAGAGAGTAAGAATACAGAGTGAAAAGAACTTTTTATTTCTTCCAAGAGATAAGTTATTTCTTTCCCCAAGGTTTTACTTCAATGCATTTTTATGATTCCTGGGCTTTGCAAAATTGAATTGCATTTTTCTTATTCTTTTCATGTCTGAATAAATCCAAGGTAAGATAACCTTTATGTAAATGGCAGTTATATTGCATTTAGAGCTACAAAGCATTTCTTCAGAACAGAATTTGTACTCAGGATTCATAAGAGCCTGGAGAAGGATGGTGGGACTCCTGGGATGCTCATTTGAAAGAGCAGATACAAGCATTATTTGTATAAATTGCTGTCAAGGCATTGCAGTCAGCTGGTGCAGTGGGAAAGCCTGAAGACAAAGTCTGCCATAATTACTGTATTTTCCTTTTAACAAGTAACAAAGGAGGAGGAAATATTCTTGCATGTATTTCCTTGTGGTGGGTTAACTTTGGCTAAGGGCCAGTTCCCTACCCAGCCAGCAGGATGACAGGAGAAAATAGGAAGTAAAAGCTTGGGTTAAGATGAAGACAGGGAAATTGTTTACCAGTTACTGTATTGAGCAAAGCAGACTTGACTTGGGGAAAATTAGTTTAATTTATTGCCAATTAAAATAGGTTTAGGTGATGAGAAAAACTAAAAGACAGACATTAAAACCACACTTTTCCTCCTTCCTTTCCTGGGCCCAACTTCACTCCTTCACTTCAGACTCCTGGGAGTCTGAAGGCGAGACAGGGAATGGGGGGTTGTGGTCAGTCCATTGACTCCTCTCTGCTCTTCCTTCCTCACCACACTTTTCACCTGCTCCAATGTGGGTTCTCCATTGGCTACAGTCCATCCTGGATATATTCACCTGCCCTGGTGTTGGTCCTCCCTGGGCTGCATGGGATATTGGCTCTGGCATTTCACCACGGGCTGTAGGGCAGTATCTGCCCAGAGTGTGGAGCATCTCCTCCTTTGACCTTGGTGTGTCCTCTGCTGTTTCCCAGTGTTTCTGTTCCCTGCGCTTCTGCCTGTGGGGCGTTGTGGCTGGCTCTTCCTTAACTATGTTTCCTTCAAGGTGCCCCCATTTTGGCTGAAGAGCTCAGCCATGCCCTGCCATGGCTCTTTTTGGAGCCAGATGGAGCCACCTGTGTCTGGCTCAGGGCAGCCCCAGCCTCTCCTCACCAAGGCCACCCCACTGCCAACACATTGGCATGGACATCCAGTGCAGTCCTATTCAATTGAAATATTTTTGAAGGTAGGGAAGGAAGCAGTTTCACAGGCACACCAAACCCCCACTTCTGTTAAATATGACAAGTATGCATAAGCTAGGATTCAGCTGGCTGTCCTTGGAGGCTAGTTTTGGTTACTAGACAGTCTGGGATGTTATGATTGAACCATGGATGTGGGCTTTTCAGCAGAGCTGCTCTTTTAATTAGGGCAATGTTGTGAGCAGGGTATGTAGTCAGGGATAACGTTCTTCTGTATCTTATCCATGGAATATGATTGCAAATGTTTTCATTGCATTTTTCCACAATTTAGATTGCAAGGGGATAACTTGGCAGAAAGGCCAGAAGACGTCTCCATGGTATCTCAGGCATCTGAGCCAGCAGTGTCAGACTCTGATGGTAAGTTATATAAATATTTGCTGCTCATAAAAAAACCCCAAACATCAACATTTTGAATTTGAGAGCAGAGGTTATGTCTGTAAAAGATTAAACACTTCCAGGAGAGTGTTCCTGAGCATTTGAACTCTATAATTTACACTTCAAATCTGTTCAAAGAGCCACTAACATGTTTTTCGTCATGGCCAATTAACACTCCAGCATAATTCCTAGGCATATTTTGAGAGGTGCATTGGGCCAGAATTTGTTCTTAGCAGAGAGATTTTATGTTAGCACACTAACATTTAAAACGGCTTAATAGCATAGACATGGGCTGTTCATTGCTGGTTGGCTTTTATGCCAAAGAATGGTCTTTGAAATACTTAATTAATTACTACACATGCATCCAGATGATTCAAACCATTTATAGTAAAAATAAAGAGTTTATAAAATGACTCTGGAAAACACTTTTTCTCCTCATACAAACATGTTCATATGTTGGGTTAATCTGCAGTCGGGACACTCAGACTTATTTCAATTTCTTCTCAGGTTTTTGAACAGAGTAACACCTGAAATGACCAAAAAGGCACTTCATAAGGGATATCTTTCCAGAGAATGCCCAGCTTTCCAGTGAAAGATAAAGTTGGTGAAGGTTAACTTTATCTTAGCTGCCACTGTAGTGCAGAGAGAAAGAAATAGAGGTTTTGACAGAGAATCTGCAAAGATAAATCTTTTCAGTCCCAATCTTACTGTTGGGCAGAACCTGCTGAGTCTACAAATTGTATGTTTTGATTTGCAACGTAGTCTTCAGCAGCTGTGGAAAAGTTAGCTATGCTGATCAATTAACACAAAAAAAGTCAGAATGAACTTTTTTTTTAAATTATCCTACACTCTGTCTGCTATCTAACGCAATTATATGTGCTATTAGGTATCACAGCAACCTGAGCGTTCACTCATTTCTCTTGCCTCACTTGTAAACCAGCCACTAGTAACTAATATGTCTTTAAAGATAAATTTTTCAAACTGGTTTTGTGAGAATGCATGGTTCCATGCAGTCAGGACATTGGCTTTTCCTTTTCCCTGCCGTTGATCACTTAATTGAACAATGTAATAGGGGATTAAGAACCTCACAACATGATGTCCTTACAATGTTCATGAAGATTGTCAGCAAGAGGTGCTCAGACTGGTGACTTCAATCAAGCCCTTTGAAAGGAATGTAAAATTCTATTGTTGTGAGAGTGATTCCCAGAAAGGGAGGTGGTGGCTTGCTTGGGATAGGTAAGGGAATATGCATGCATGAGATTATTGCAGCAAAAGCAAATAGATGGGTAAGACAGACATGTGGGAAAAAGTTCTACAGTTCACACAATAGTTTTTTAACAGATCTCATTCTTCCATTTTTTTTCTTGTGTACCTTTGTTCTTGACATGAAAATATGCCCACTTTGCCATGCCATCTTCTGAAATTGCAGGCTTCAATTAAATAGTTAGGTTTTGCTAAGTGGCAGAGACACCTTAATTAAAGAAGGTGAAACTATCCAAAAGTACTGGGTGCTGTGTAGTATTGGAGCTGGATCTTTCATGGTCGCAGGGTATGGAGCACGAAAGTGCTGTAGCTGTTCTACCTTCGGCCACTTCTTATGCTTCTGAATACTCTGCAGTCAATATGGCTACAGAGCAGATGGAAAATGCTTTCTTTAAAAATAACCACCACATTCAATAAGATATAGGGAGTAAAAGTTAGATATGTAGGTGGGGCAATGACATTCATGTTGTTATAAACACATCTATCTCATGTCTATGAATATACATAGACCTGTTAGTCATATAGCAAGAAAATAGCAAAGCCTCTGGGGCAAAAAGGCTGAGGTCAGTAGTAAGGAAATGCCAAATTTCTGTCAAGAGGTGCCCTCAGAAATGTTCAGTGTTTCAAACTGTACGGTTGGGGCTTTTTTTCCTAAAATGTTGGCTAGTGCTACATTTTGATTTGAAAAAAAATACAGTGGATTTCGCAAATAAGTACAAACTATAAACAGACACAGAACTCAGACAACTGCCCATTCTATCAGTCTTTCCTTTAAATGCAGCACATTATTTGCTCTCTGTGCATCTGATACTTATTTCCAATAAATATTATGTATGAGAGGATGATAGAAGAAACTCATAAAGATATTGTAAAAAACCCTAGGCATTGTTGCGCTGAATTTTTAGTTATTTAGTCATGTCCTCGTACAGATGTATTATATCATGAAATAGTGGCTAGCAGGCTTCACTTACCAGGTTTATTTGAATTTATTTTCTGCTGTTATTTCTCAGTACCAGTGACCTTACTGAGGGAAAACTGTGCATTGGGAAGTGCTGATGCAAACCATTCATTCAAGAATAAGCAAGCAAGGCGCTGATGCACAGCAAAGTTGAGAGTAGCTTTCTTGAGATAATGATCTGTTTCTGTTGTTAGATCTGGAACATCTCTCCTGTGGATTTCAGATCAACTAAGCTCAGAAGTAATTGGCAGAACATCTGATCTAACAGCCCTTATAAATAAGCCTCATTTTAAGCAATTCCACCTAATAAAGTCAATGTAGTAGCTTATGTGAAAAGATCACGTGCGGCGTCAGACACTATACGTACTCATCTGGCAATCTGGATCTGGTTCTAATTAACCACTACGCTGATTTCCCTCTAGTATAGTCCTACTGTATTGGACAGGCTTGTGTTTGATCTAAGTAGTAAAAATGAGAGGTAGGAATCAGGTCTCAAGATTGAAGAACCCAAGACACTTTAAAGCTGCAGTTTCTTTTCACTGTCCTAAACTGTACCTCTCAAAAATGTTTCTCTTTTCCATCAGACCACTTCACAGGAAAGAACTAAGAGAAGAATTTAATATGTTCTTGGTTTTGATTAGAAGCAGCAGCATGGATGACTGCACAGCAAACTTCCCCTGTAGATGCCAAGCCTGTCTGGTTTGTCTCTTGGATCAGTTCTCCACTGAGCCTTGCTCTTGTTCTGTAGAGGTAGATGGGGAGAATGGCTGAGGTGTCAAAGATACACACTATGACAGAATTGATCCAGAAAAATCTACATCTGTCAGCCCCTAATGTGTTTTTCAGGTTGGGAGGATTTTAGAAGCAATCTACTTATGTATTTTGGGGCGGGGGGTGGGGTTAGATATTTAGAAATAGTATCATTAAAGAATAATTATTCATGTACTCCATATTTCCTATAAGTACCATACAACCTTGTTTCACTTGTTTCATTCTCTTCTGAAACCTACCTTTCCCTTTGAGTTAAGCCATGCTATAAGGCAGGAAAAGAAGACATTATTGGAAATAAAGCTTTTGCAGTCTATGCGTTCTTGTAGATGGAAGTTTAAAATGCAATAACTTATTAGGGAGTAATTTCTTAATATAGGATAAATGAAAAGTGTAACACTTCTAAACCACTCCTCAATTTATCTGAGAAAAGCTGTTTGTTATGTGAGTTTCTTTGCAGTGAATTGTGCAACTCCACATATTTCTGAGGTGTGGGCAAAGACTTGTTTCTTTTGTGACTCTACTGAAATAATATAATTGGACCGAATATGATAGATTCTATGCCACTGTGTAAATGTGGTATTTCCTGTTTTATTGTGCTATTACACCTACAGCTCTACAGATTATATTGTGGTATATAATACTTAGTTTGCTAAGTAAATTTTACTAGAGCAAATTTCACATCAGTAGTTCATTCCCTGTCAAACAGGACTCACTGGATTTTATTATTTGCGGTTAGCTAGTAGAAACGAGAGGAAAACTAAAATGTATAGTTTTTACATAACTGGGTGTTTTGGTTCTGGTTGGTTTGTTTGTTTATTTTTGTTTGGTTTTTTTTTTCCCCTTTGAAGTGTCAATATAGTAGAAAGTTCAAAAGAGGCATTGGGATGTAGAGGAAAAGTTTGAAATTGGGGATGTTCAATAAAAATGTGAACATATGAAACACATACAGTGTTGTTCTAGGTGGAACTGCATGATCAGGGTAAAAAAATAAGGATGTAAATATGTGGGAATTAAGATTGAGAACCAGATAAGGCAATGGCAAAGTGCGGCATCTCTCAATTCCCACAAAATTCCCTGACCATGACTTTGCGTCATCATCACCTCTTCCTCCTCCACTTACATTTGTGTTTGCAATGAATTGGCAACCACTGCTGCCACAGTTCAGTATAGTTCTGCTTTCATAGTAAGTATAGTCTGAGATGTTTAACAAATTGCATTCTGGAAACATAAGGACCTCCCTGTTAAGTGTCTGAGTAACAGCAGAACGTAGGGAAGATGAGGACACCTTGTTTTGTTAGGCTGCTGATGCATCATCTAAGTGCCTTAGCAAAGTGTTAGGCAAAGAGTGAAACTGCATAGAATGTTACTTGGAAATTCTTTCTCTGACATGCATGCATAAAATCTGTTTTAAGTCATTACACATGCATCAAAGAGATGTTTTAGACTCCTCACAAAATTCTGTCGTTTTACAAATGTGGCAATATGGGCAAACTTGCAAGGCTTTCAAATGTTGTCTAAATTGACCAAGTCCTTTTACTTCAAGAATTTTAACTGAATTATTTTAATATAATTCTATTCATTTTATTAAAGCTGGAGATCCACTACTCACTTCTGTAAAGGGTAAACAGTATTTAGTTTAAATAGTAAAGGTAATAACCTACAAGATACCTTGGCAGCTGAAGGAAGCTTGCTTATCACTCTAGTCATGTTAGAGACACTGTTCCACGTTGCATTAACCTTATAAATTAAAATCAGACATAAAATTGGACTTAAATTATAATCCATTGAAGTGTAGCTGAAAAGTAGTACATTTACAGTAGCTACATTCTCCTTCCCAGCACTAAATTTTTAGGTATTAAATTTTCAAAGTGACTAATGCTTATTTAATTAGAGTGATTTACATTTCTCTTGTACCTCTTTGGAACAGCTCAAGTACCTGGGGTTGAAACACTCACAGAAGATATTGATGAATTTCAGAGTGCCTCTCAAGTAGCAGCATCTGTAAGTACCTTCCCTTATGGCTAATCCTGTAATTTTTAAAAGTAGTTTAATAAAAAACAGATTGTGCATAGAGATAAAAGTTGTGTTCACCAGCACTGTCATCCTAGAGAGAAGAAAACTAAATTTACGAAACCCTTCTGAATTTTCAGTTCTCTCTCTGTGTTAATTTTTTCATTCTAGGAAAGGTGGTATTTTGAAATACATTATTATAATCTACAAAACCACATATTGTTGGACTTGCTTATACAGCTCCCATTCAAAATGCAGTAGTTTCATACCTATTCTGTATGTCTTTAAATGCTAGTAAAATATTAATTTTACCAGATAATATTCAATTTTACAAATTGAAGGCAACAAAATAATTCAAACTCTCAAGTACAGATTGTGTACTTTTGTCTCTTTATAGCAGCTTAGTATTCAGAATAAGATTCAGCTATCCAGCACTTTGTCTGTAACTGTATTTCCTAAAAAAGAAACAAATTATCCAACTGTTCTCATTGCCTTTTGGGGCTCTGAACGAGAGATCTGTTCCATGCTCCCCTAAAAATTTTCAGTGAGAATTATTCTTTGACAATCTTGACATATAAATTAGAGAGATAAAACTGAGATGCCTCATAGGAAGGCTATGTAGATATATGCAATCCTGCAGTGGATTTTTGTTGCTGTCGGTGGTGCCAAGAGGCAATTAGGACTCAGACACGCGAGTGGTCAGCAGCAAGGAATGGATTGATTGATTTATTTATGTAATAAAGGACGGGTTTTTATGTGTTTAGTTCTTTTAGTGTTTTCCAAAAAGGCAAGAGGTATTGGACCTCTAACTACCTACCTACCTATCAGGGTGATTGGTCAATTCACACATCATTCATTTCTCTAGTCAGTATCACAACAATTCTAATTATAAACGCAGGTGCAGGATTAGCAAAGTCTGTTTACAGAAAACCTTATCATGTTTTGCATAGTTTCGCATGAGAAAGAACAGAGCTCTCACAAACTGCTGCTGAGAGCTGAAAACTTCTCTGTTAAAGCTTTTTAGCATCCATAGATTTTCACAAATCCTTCAAAGCAGTAAAAAATATGCCTGTAAAATGACTTCAGAATTGATACCAAAATGCATTCTCATGACTTGAATGATTTTTAGATCATATATGAGGTACAAGATGAGGGAAAAATAGAATAAGATGTTGATCGGACATTTCTCATAAATTGGACAAATTGATTCATGGCATTCACTCAAATGTGCATATTACATGTAAAAATTCCTGACGTGGTTCAAGGTGTGCAATGTTTAATATTGGTACTGCATTCCAATAGGGTAATTTGAGTTTGTTGCTAGTTAAATGGAGGATTATAAAAAATTTTTCTCTGCTCATGTATATTTGACAAAGATGCCTTGGCCTTCAGAGGATAAGTGTGTTGAGAAAAACTGTAGGATAAAGTAGCAAGACTTATACAGAAGTATTTTCATGAAATAACTTTGGGTTCTTTTTTTTATGTCCCGTGTATGAATCCACATGTAAGATCCTTAATGTGGAGACTAAAACAATCTGGATACTAGTACTCAAAAGAGAGAGGCAACAATAGAGTCTATGTCTATTACATGGTTCATGTAATTTACACTATGATTATACTATGATGTTCTTGCAGCTTTGTATATGTTTACTTTTCTATTTCTGAAAAACCTGGAGGTTTTTGTAGTTAGACCTTTTTCTTTAAGCTTTTTAAAATAGAATATTTTGCTATGCTGTATTTTTTATAAAAAGAGTTAATGTTTGAAAAATTGAGAACTTCAATTTTCATTGCTGCACAATCCCAAACAAGGCATTCTGGATGAATAAGTGAGTAAAGCTGGCAAAAAGCTGGTTGAAGTATTTACAGGAATCAGCACTTTCCCCAAGTGTTTTGTAAGGATTCAAAGTGGAAGCAAGCATTCAAAACATCCTTAAAAATCCTAGTTTACTGCCTGGCAAATATTTTGTGTAATGAAAAGTGCCAGGCAAAATGCAAAAGCTTTTTCTTGAGATTTTTTCACTGTGGTGAACTCAAAGTTTGCTAGCCAAATATTTAGAACACTTCCAGAAACATAAAGTAAAATAAAATGCTAAGAAAATACAGAAGTGATACTAAGAAAAATGTAAGTGGCCTGGAATTTTAGCAGAAATGGAAAAGCAGGGTATAAGAGGAAGCTGCTAACTTTACAGTGACTCACGGATAGAAACAGGGCACATGCACTGAGCAGATCACATCGAGTAGCCTTTGCCTTCTCTCTGACTGGTTTCTTTTGCCACCTGGATCTACCAGGACTTATGCTTAGGTTTTGGAGTTTTTTATGTGAATCTTGCCTTGCACATGCACATAAAAAGGTATATTTTTCTTTGTAAATTATCCATGTAAGGCAAACCAATCCAAATGCAGCAGAAACTGGAAGAAAAATGTTGTCCAACTGCAAAAAGCATTTCCAAAAAGCATTTCTGCGTGAATGTGCCTTGGGTTTTTGCTCTTTATTACTGTGGGAAAAATACTGTAATAAAGTGTTTTATAGAAGTGTTTTGTTTTAAATAAATTTTTTCCTGTATTCCCTACTGCTTTGGAACTTTTCATTTGCTCTCATAGAAGAAATACAGACATGGATTTTCTGTGAAAAATGCATAAATTTCTTAATTCAGTTTGTGAAATGACTTGAGGCTTCATGCACAAGGGAAAGTTAAACTTTTATTGTTGCTGTCAATATATGTTGAATACAATGATATTAAAATGATACATGATTTCAGTTCTATTTGTTAGAAATTTTCCACTATTTTCCCCTATAACAATACTATGAAGTAACGTAAGAAGTTTGAGTATTATCAACAGAAATCACCCAAACTTCCACATTTAACTAAATCTACGAATTATTTTTGTGTTGGGGTCACTGTTTAGCATTTAGCAGGTTAGTCATTAAAATAATTATTTTAAGATTGCACTGCCACATCAGAAACAACAGCAGTGCACCTTTGAAGTAGTATGAATTATGAAGGTCATATTTATGTACATATTTATGTACATATTTATTTTCAAGTTGGTGTGTTCTGATATGAAAATTTTCAAATGGAAGCTGAATTTTGTAATTATTTGGAAATTCAGGCACTTGAAGGTAAAATTTCAAATTTTAACTTCGAATTTTAAATCTTCTGTAAAAATGATAACAGATCATATTAGATTACTGCAACCCTTCCATAGGTAGTAAAAAAACCTCATGCAAATGTGTAAGTTTTGCCACTGTTAGGAAAATTAACAATACAAGATGGGTAGAAAAACATAATATAATGGTCTTGGGAAATAAGTGATAATTCCTGCAAGTAGTTAAGAAAGTAGTTTGAATTGCATACCTTGAACCTCTTTGGCTGAGATCTCCCTTACATCAAACAAAATCCATAAAATAGACATAGATTTTTGTATATACAGCTGCAAAAAAGACAATAAAAAAGATTTCTTCTTGGGTGAAAATATTCTTATTAGAAAATATTTAATCCTCTAAAATATAATTCTAAATTGAAAGAATATTCTGAACTTTAGAAAAATATACGTAAAAAAAAGAAATCAATGAATGCCTTGTTTTTACCTGTCTAAAATTTTGTGTTCTTGCACATGCCAAATTCAGAAATATTAGTCCAAATAACAGTAAATAAAGCAAAACTGAAGTTTAGAAAAAAAGTATTCTGGTTGCATTTCAAAAACTGAAACAAATGTGATTCCCAGGTGTCCACATATTTCCTGCTTCCCATTTTCCTGTAAACAGAAAAACTATGTGTAAGTTAACTCAAACTACCATTTTTTAAGTGTAAGGTTTAGCGTAAAATGTGCTGCTGGCTGACTGCCACGGGAAGCCAAAAGCTTGTAATTTCAATTACATGGCACTTCAAGTAGAACAGGCCCTAGTGTAGAAGGGGGATTAGAGGTGGCAGCCGATATTGTAACAGAGCTCCAAGAAGCCTTGTTTTCTTTACTGTATCAAATGGCTTGCTCACTTTATGTCCTTGAACAGATTATGGAAGCGGAAAAATTAAATATTAGGTGACCTCTTTACAGAAAGTACACGTTGAGTGAAGAATCCTTGAACAAAATATTGCACAAAAAAATTCCACTGCATGCATAACATCTGTGCTTGCCACCTGCTTGGCCGGAGTGGAAGGGACACTTGTAAACAAATTGTTCAATAAAGAAGTTTTGGTTTGGTTTGTTTTTTTCTTTATTTAGAGGGATCTCTGTCAAATGTGTCTATTTAAGAGATTTAAGTTATTCAGCAAAGAAAAGCTATGTTATACATAGAAAGCTAAGCATGGTTGTATTCCTTACACTTCTATCTCCTGAAGCTAATAAAATTTCCACATGATTAGCAAAGCTGTGTAGCATGAAAAGTACAATAAAAACACTTTTCATATACTTACAGCTTGCCAGTAACTAACTAATTTGGTTTCATCTCTTTTTCTTCATTTCACTGTGATCATTCAATTCACATCCAAACACTATGTGTTTGTCTGGGCTTGCACATGAATACCTGGGTTTTGCTCTGAAAGAGGCCATAATTACTTAGAAATACACACTTAGAAATACACTTAGAAATAGCACTTTTTATGGCCAGTAAGGAAGAGTAATATATTTTCTAACAAGTACTTGATTTCCAGGTGATGTTGTAAATAAGCTGGAACCCTAACTCTTGGTCTTAGCTATTCTGAAAAGTTGTAACTCTGTAGAACTCCCCAGGTGTCAGTGGGTATTACATAGCCCATGTCAATTCGGCTCAACAATGAGATCAAGACATTCACATCTGCACTGGTGTTTTTTTAGGGATAAAAGCTCTACTGATTCATGCCGTGTAGCATTGTGCTACAGATTGAAGCACAGAGAGTAAGCTTGAAAAAGCTTTCTTACTCTTATTCATGACCTCCTTAATTTTATTTCTGTTCCACTGTGGCGTTCCTGGTAAGTTACGGTATTTTCCAGAAGTTTTGGGAATCAGTGATGAGAGGGATTGTCTCTGCCCGTATTGTTTGTAATTTTTTATTTTAGCAGTAATTTGGCTAAGGGATATAAGGAAGAAAAATTCAATAATGAATGTATTGTATGTGAAGAAATTTGATCATGATCTATAAAGAAAACCACTTAAGAAATGGACACATAGTTGACCTTCAAAGTTGACAAATCTATCCCTCGTGCTTTGTTTGAACATATTTCTGGTGCAGAGAGACACTGCCTTGCCTTCAAAGTTTGAAGGTGATGAACAGGACAGAGTTGTTTCTAAAAGTTAGAAAGAATGTCTTTCAGGAACATCCTCATACTTAGACCTCATTAATCTTGTTAATGCAAATAGGCTATTTATAAATTTTGTGCTAATATTTATAAAGCTTAACGAATGAGCAAGGGCAATGGTAGTTTGGAAGATGCTGAAATAATTGGAAGGATTCTATGCACATACTTCATACATACATGCATTCTGTATTTTTCAACTACTTTCAGTCTGCTGTCATTATCATTAAAGTCTAAGTTAACTGACCTAAGTTTTATCTCTGCAGTTCCTAGCCAGGAGACAAAGGATAAGTTTTGGTGAAGTGCAGTAAGAATGTTTAAATAAATGGCTCGCAAGCCTGAATCTCTTTGTTAAGTGACATGTCTGAACTGCTGCTCTGTATCCAGTGGAGAGAAGGGGCACCAGGGAATTCTGCTAGAGCTGTACAAATTCATTTATCCTTGCATTTGAATTGACATGCTTCCAAAGCCTTCTTGATAACATCCCCTACTTTCAGCTTGTGTTTATCTTTTAGGAATAAGGCTGTTGCATAAATTGTTTGCTGGAGACACTGAGGACCTCTGTCTGTGTTTATGCATTATTCCCCTAGATGAACGCATGGTTTCAAAATGTTAAAAAATATTTTTCAATGCTCAGTGTTATTTAGAAATATATAAAAAATTACCTGGGCCTGCCTCCAAAAATGTTGTTGGTTATAGCCCTGGAATATTTAGCTTCAGAGAAAGAACAAAAAATGGTTACAGTATAATTTTAATGTTGTAATAAATTCTTATGCCCTTTTCTTCCCAGATTTTGATTCTCTATCAAGTAAGCATTTAATTGGAAGGTACTATTATAAGCACATAATTTGTTATGAAATGGAATTGCAAATATTAAATATCTCATCTTCCATAGCTACTATACCAGCACTGTTCTGATCTTTTGTGAAGCTGTTTCCTGAAAAAATGTCATAAGCTTACGATATTACATAAAAGAGAAAATGCACAGGAAGAGTTACAAAATTTGGGGGAAAATTCATCCAAAGTTATCTCAGTTTCACAGGGTGTTGGAACTGCGTATCTGAAAGGGACTTTGAACATTTAACAGTATGTAATGATAGCGACTGAATATATGTAAACATATTTATTTTAAATCCTATGCAAGATTAATATTTATTCTTTGAAAGAATGGATATATCTGTGCAATGTCCAGAACTGAAAACAGATTTGTATGGAATGTGCAGATGTGCTGTTGTGTGCCTGTATGGATTTATACTCGGGCACATCCAACTTACATTAATTTACATGAGATTTAAAAACCTGTGTTGAAACGTGCGAAGGTATTGCAGACATTTGATGACCTTTGTGATTTGGAGTCTCCTAATTTGAAGTCACCTAATTTAAATATTATTCATGGTTTTTTTTAATGTCTAAAGCACTGTCATGATGACAGCCTTTAGGGAATCATTTTTCTTCATTTATCCGAGATTCTACTAAGACAGTAGAGACCTTCCTTTACTCAGTCACCATTGTTTTTTATGAGTCTTACTTGACTACTGTGCATAAAGGGAAGAAGTACAGTAAAGGCAAAATGTACAAAAATTAGCAGAGGTTTGTAGAAGAGAAAGATAACACCATTTCATTTCCAGAAGCATTTCCAGGACATGGAAAATGAGATCTTCTCATCAGGCTAACCTTTGGAAGTATGTTTTAAGGAAGTTAAGGAGTTACTGAAAGCTGATAATAATTTGCTATTAACAGCTTGAATAATCCAATGTAAGAATATTAGAAGAGCAGTTTGCTTTTCAAGTATTGCCACAGACCACTGACTAGTTTTTATTCCATATTTCATCAGAGTTGTATTTATGAATGAAATTGTATATTCAAAAAAGGATTAATCCTTTTAACCCTGGGGTTTTTTTCCCTGATGCTTTTTCCTAGATATGAAAATACACCCTATAAAATGCAAATAAGAATGTCCTTCTCCACCATAAAAATCTGGGGATAGAGAATATCTAAAAACAGGTTGAAAATTAAAATATTGCAGTTCTCTTACATACCTTTTCCCTGTTCCCATCTCTTACTTTGTTTCATTTATTTCAGGGGAAGTGATCATGGATAATATATTCTTCCATTTAGAGATAGCTATTGGATAATTAATATCCATTTGAAATAAGCATTTAGGAATGTGAGTCATTTAATAGAGATTAATATTCTGTAGTGAGCTCAACAATGCCGATTATGATTTGGATGGAGAATTCACAGAGGAACAAAGTGACAAATGCTCAAAATCTCTTAGGGGAACAAGTGAATCAGGTCTAGTGATATGTCTGAAATAAAAGTGTTTGAAGATGAGTTCACTTCTCAGTAATTTACTGTTTTATTCATCTGTTCCTCTGTATTTACACGGGATTAAATACAGGTGACTTTAACCAGAGAAGAACTAGCATAAAAAAAACATTTGGCAAAAAAAAAAAAAGTTGTTGGCATTCTAAAAATGCATTAATAAGGACGGAGTTATCTGCAGCTTCAAACTATTTTGTATGCTGGTAGATGTGACTGGGCTTTTTTGCATACACATGAACAGCATTACAGTATAGCTGCTGATCTATAAATACAAATCTGTGTTATATTTTAAAGATCCATGGTTCACAATGATCACTTGCATTCAAGGCAGTGTTTATTTGGAACACATTAAGAATGATGTGAAATATATCCCATATAACATTTTACTTCTGTAGAATTATGCCTACTTTTCTAAAAGGGAAAGCAATTTTTTTGTGAATAGAGATGATATGAAACCTATATTTTCATGTACATCCTTTGAACTGTGCTACACCTTTCCCTGTGGGATGAGAATCTGGCCAGGGAAGTGCCATCACTCACTGCAGTGATCCGCAGCAGCCCGGTGTCAGCCATGATGCAGCTCCAGCCTGACGGACTGTGGAGCCCCGTGTGCCCTCTGTGAATGGGGCCACCAGTTTGGGTTTCCCTCCTCTGATCAATCATTCTTCTCCCTGAAATTACTTCAGCTTAATGTCTTTGAAACAGTGGTCTCTCTCTGAATTTGCTTGGCATTTAATGCAAGATTTAAAAATTAGTAAGAGGCAAATGACAATGAGACCATTTCATAAGCCTTGTTTCTTTAGGAAACCAACAACACTTCCTAGACTACAGCAGAAATGTTTTGGTGAGGTAATAATATCAAATTTATTTCAGATAGGCTGTCAAGAATTATTTAATTAATGGGGGTTTTGTTATTTTTCTTTGGGGTTTTTTTATGAGCAAGTCTTGCACACTTAGTCATATGTTTTATTGTTCATTTCAAATACACATCTATCAAGTTTACATCATAGTATATTTTACAAAAATTTCCTGAAACTATATTGAGTGGGTTCCAGAAAATGCAAATAATTTTGAATACCGCAGTGTTCAATAAAGAAGAAATGGAGAGATGGTCTGTTTGCTGACAACCCTTTCAAACTGCTGTGTTGCCCTGATGATTTAGTTGCCATTTCTGAGAGGAATAGTTCTTGCAGTGATAAAACAATACTGGCAATGTTGATTAGGAAATTCTGTGATATTCCCAGAAGTGCTGCTTTGCAGAGATACCATGCCAAATGTTACGGTAATTTAAAGTAAGTGAGACCCTTACTTTAACCCCCCTTTAAGTAATTGGAACAGAAGAGAATGTAAATCATTGAGGAATTTGTCCTGTTACGATGTCTCAGCATAGAGCAAGAGCTTGTGTGAAGGTGTACATTTGAATTATTTTGGAACTGCTTCTTTTAACTAATTCCTACTATTTATTTTATTTATGTTAAGAAATGATACGTTGTAGTATTTTGCATAAAATTTTATATATTCTACATAATAAGCACCAGATTCCTGATCCTAAATGGGGACACCGCTATTTTTATCGTTTCATATATAAATATGAAACGAGATTAAAAGTATCCCATTTTCTTTTTATCTGTGTAAGTCTCAGACAGTTTGGACCTTGGATGCCGTGACTGTCAGACCTGGAGGTTCCCCAAGGCAGAAACTCCTAAAGGACTCCTTAGCAGCAAAAGAACTTCAGACCATGGAAAAACACCTAGCTGGTATGTATGGGATCAGGGAACCATAAAATGCCTACAAGTACTCACCCAGCCTGCTCTGCCAATATTTCAGATGAAGGAAAAAATTATCTAACTCACTTGCTGATGAAAACAGATGAAAACTTTAATTTCCCTATATTTTTATTGAAGAAAACACAATTAGTGTTTTATTTGTAGATTTAATGAATGTCACTGTAATTACAGTAAGTACAGTACTTAAACAGTAATAAAACTGTGTTAAATATACTGTGGTCTGAAAACATAATAATGCACTTAATTTTTTGTTTTCATGTTTCACCCAGACTTATGCAATCAGCAGGTGCCAATGTTTTACTCGCTGTTAAACAGTCTTTAAAAGCAGGCTGCAGTGGATCTTTAGCTGGAGAATAGATTGCTTTGCAGGAAAAACTCACCTTGTTCATGAGACTTCTGGTTGAGTGAAGCCTGTTAATTTGTGTGCGTTGGAACACCTGCAACATTTTTGATGGAGTAACCATTTCTGAAAAGTCAAACAAAAAAAGAGTGTGTTTTTTTTGGTAAATAGATGTTCCAGAGCTCTGCAAAGATTAACAGCAAATATTCAAAAATTTAGCTTGCAATTTGTTCTTTGTAACCAACGTTTTCTATCTTCAGTTTTCATTATAAGGTGTGACAGACCTATAGTGTGGTAGTCCTGTGCTATGTATGCTATTTGTTATTTGGTGAAAACTTCATAGGCTAATTCTATGAAAAGTAATGTTGCACTGGAACATAAAGACTGTATATGTAAAATGAAGCCAGAAATGAAATTTATCTGATCCTTTTCTCAAGTCATTTACAGAGTGAGGCAGAGAACACTTTTGGTATGATTTTCTAGAAGACTTTGGATATTTATCTTGCCAATTACACTGGTATGAAAGACTTGGGAGCTGTATCCTCTTTAGAAAGGGGGTGTTGCAGCTGAGGTCAAGGCAGAAGACAAAGCTATGAGCACAGTGAGGGAAGGTTTTTAGGAAAAGATTTTGCTCATAATGGAGCAAGAACTAAAAATTTTGATATATACAAATGAAGCCTTTTTAGGTGGGTTTTGTGTCTGACAATAGAGATGGTGTCATTCAAGGGGTTTTTTTGATAGTGTCGCTGTACACCGGGGCAACATAGTTCCAGATATTGCCTTACACCAGGCCAGCATAGTTTGCAGTATAACATTGCAGCACCATCTGCAGTAATCACCCATGGGAAGAGCTACAACAGCTCACCGACCTTATGGGCAAGAGCTACAGCGGCTCACCATCCCTCTTAGAGGCACGGTCACCCATAAAGCAGTCCAATCCCAGACTTGCTTGGGCAAGAGCTACAGCGGCTCACCATCCCTCTTAGAGGCACGGTCACCCATAAAGCAGTCCAATCCCAGACTTGCTTGGGCAAGAGCTACA
>VWZT01016776.1:244320-255103 GCA_013397055.1 Pachycephala philippinensis
CAAACACGGGGTACCAGACATCAAAGTCCAAAGAGTCCAGCATGGCGCAGGGTAGCAGGCATCAGCAGGCAGAGGCAGGCAGTGGCAGAGGAGGGTGGCAGGCACAGGCAGGCATCAGGAAGCAGTGCCAGACATCCACAGGCATCAGCTCAGCATCCACCCAGTCAGCTACAGCTCAGCTCAGTATCTGCTGCTCTTGGGATCCTACAGCACAGCCCTTATACCCATCATCCCTTGGGCTACTCATGTGCCTCCTGTTATAGGAATCACCACACCTGCATTCAATGCTGGCCTTCCCTCCTCCAGGGACACAGCCGCAAGCCATGAGGCCAAGGCTGCCTACAGCCCACTCTTGTAACTCCACAGATAGGTTCATACAGCTTACAGCTGTTAGAGCTGCAGCCACTGCCAAACGTGATTGAAAAATCCACGAGCCCTCTCTCTAAACTGAAACTCCCAGGAATGTCTAGTGGGAATCAGGAGAGCAGGAAACCAATATGTGGTTTCTGTAGCATAGCAGGGACCTGTGTACCCCAGGGGCCTCTGCTACTGAGGTAGCACTTGTTTTCCCTTATGTTGCTGCAGTTGTCCCTCAGGAGGGGTCTGGTGAAGATCTCCCTACTTTGATTCATGTCCTAACTGGTCACACTTCCATGGGCATACAAGCTGTTCTTGTATGTATTATGCTATGAAAAATGCAGTCCCTTGGCAAAGATGACAGTAATAACTACAATATTCAATAGAATATGGAATTTTAAATACTTAATTGACCGTAAACTAACTGGCTATATTCACTTAATCTCTGAGATTCCTTCTGCAGCTGTGTGACCCACAAGGTTTTCTCTCTCACATCAGTGCTGTTCCTGTCATTTCACTTTGGGCCTGTTACTTCAGTAAGGCTGTAATATGAGGTTCAGTCATTCTACCATTCAGTAATTTTTGTCTGGCTGAGATCTTCACATGAAAACAGCCCAATTATTAGACATTGGACTATTGTATTCCTAATAATTCATGTCCTATTATAACACCAGTGGTGCTTGAGACAATTACTCCCCTCAAAGACAAGAATAACCTAATTTCCATGAATAATCAGTTCAGAGTACCTCAGATAACAATCTTGTGGTTTTGCTTAGCCTCATTTGTCTTATACATTTGCAAAAGTTCAAGTGTCTGTGATATCAGCAAGTCTCTTTTACAGTTCTCTCAGCAAGCACAATGGAACCTATTAATTCTACGAAATGGCTGCCTATCTAGGCAGTAATTTAGATGCCTGAGTTATGACTTGGATTACCTGTGTAATGATGAAATATGGCTCACTGTCTCAGATACACCTTCTTAAGGGGCCTCGCCTTCCCTTATGGACCATGTGCTGGACAAAACTCACTCCTAACATAAGGCATAATTTGGTGCCTGTGCCTAAATTAGGGACTAGCACCAACTGCCAGCAACTGCCTCAGTAATATATTTTTTGAAAGCAGCAGTTTTACAAAATCAGATACTGGAGCAATCAGTGTTCTTTTCGTTCTGTACATATGGCTCATATATTTTTTTGTCTAAAATCCAGGCTCTTATGTTACTAAGGCTGCTTTATATCACATGCAACTGGAGAATATTTTTTTGTGTAGTTGATTCCAGTATCTTGCCAATTTGGTTTCTTACACTGATTTTGTGGTCTTTGTATACTTCTGGAAAATATTTTATTTAACAAGAAGAACTGTTAAAAACTAAACAGTTTGTAAGTGCATATGAATCATATCCTTATTCTGCTATTTTTTTATATGAAAGCAAAATGCCTTTGTGTTGCTCTGTTGCTTTTTATTTTCCTTTAAATGACATCAACAAGGACTTCTAAAAATCCTAAGTCATAATTCAATTGTATTATTTAATACGGATCAAATAATACTGCAAAGCTGGGGATGTGTGATTTCTTTTTCTTTCTGGTTGAAAAGCTTATATTAAAGCAAAATCAAACAGAGGATGTGTAAATAAAACTGGATAATTATGCTATGGAAACATGTTAGTGATATGTAGAGAAATTATTATAATAATTGGTTTATCTGCAGGCTTGATTGCTATATGAAATTAAGGAAACATGAGCCAGCATATAATGTTTATTTAACTCTTATTAAATCATTCAATATTCATGCTATTTCTTAGCATACTGAATTCACTACAGGCAAGCTGGAGGTCTGTAATTTTGCAAAGAGGTGGACTAAGCTGGATCTTTACAAGACCATATTCTTCATTTGGTTTAAATCAAGTAGCCCACAGTATCGTTTATTGGCCCCTGAATTTTTGCCAGGCATCTTACAAGTTCTGCACCAAAAAAGGAGTGGGCAGCAGGTCAAGGGAGCTGATTCTCCCCCTCTAAGATCAGTTCAGTTGGTCAGAGCCTGGTGCTAATAATGCCAAGGTCGTGGGTTCGATCCCCGTACAGGCCAAACTGAAGGGTTTGACTCCATGATCCTTGTGGCTCCCTTCCAGTTCAGACTATTCTGTGGTTCACTACTCCACATTTGTGAGACCCCACCTGAGTGCTGCATTCAGCTCTGGGACCCCCAACGTAAGAAGGATGTGGACCTGTCTGAGCCAGGTCCAGAGGAGGCCACGAAGATGCTCAGAGGGCTGGAGCACCTCTCCTATGAAGACAGCCTGAGAGACTTGGGGTTGTTTGGCCTGGAGAAGGGAAGGCTACAGGGAGAACTAATTGTGGCCTTCCGGTACCTAAAGGGGTCTGCAAGAGAGCTGGAGAGGCACTTTTTATGTGGCTATGTAGTGATAGGACAAGGAATAATGGCTTTAAACTAAAAGAGGAGAGATTAAGATTAGATATTGTAAAGAAATTCTTAACTGTGTGGGTGGTGAGGCACTGGAACAAGTTGCCCAGAGAAGTTGTGGATCCCCTGTCCCTGACAGTGTTCAAGGCCAGGTGGGACAGAGCTCTGAGCAACATGATTTAGTGGAAGGCATCCATGCCTGTAACCAGGGGATTTGGAACCAGGTGATCTTTAAGGTTTCTTCCAGCCCAAACTATTCTCTGATTCTATGAAGTTCCAAAGTGAAAGCATAGTGGAAGAGTAGTTCAAGATGTAATAATTTCAAAATGGAAATAATTAATTTTAAGGGGTCAGCAAGGAATCAATTAGAAATATTCTTAACTGTATGCTAGAAATATTGACTATGTTTTGAAATTTGTTAGCAGCAAAATATTTTATTTTTAAAAAGTTGAGAGACTTTTATCTGATGCTTTCACAACTATTTCAGTTTTACTAGCATTTCTAGTAATAGCATTTTAATTGTGTGCATATGTTGTATTAAACTAGTAACATGAAATTAATGTGGTTTATTTTCCTGTTTTCAAGATGTTATAAAATATGTTGATGTTAAAGGCAGCACATCATTAATTATTTAACATAAAACATTCCTTTTATACCTAATGGTAAACAAAAGTGAAGGAAAGTCTCATTTTCCAATATGCAGTTTAGAATCTGTTTCTTTTAGTACTTTTGGAACCTGAAACAATTGTTGTCAAAGTAAAAAAATTAAATGCTTATTTTAGACAAGTTGACTTAATAGGTGTTTAAATCAGTAGAGCCTTGCTGATTTACAGCTTCTGGGACTGTGACTTGTGCAGTTTAATGGGGAATGGTATTCCTTTTTTTAAAGTTAATCATCTGTCTCCATCAAAATCAAGTACAGTAGAGTACATGCCAGTGAAAATGAAAATTCATAACAGTAGTGTAAGATAAACTTAATTAAACTGTTTCTTAAGCTCTACATTTGTACTTAAAAGGACTTTCAATACGTTATCAATGTTATCCTAAATTCCAGCTACCCTCCCCTGACTTTGATGGATATATTCTGATTTAATTCATTAGAAGCATTAATATGATTTAAATTATTTCAGGAGACACTTTTCATTCACTGTCCTTAATCTGTTGTGTTTTTAAAACAGATCTTATTTCTTGTGGCTGTATGAGAGGTAGGGATTGGACCACCAAATGTCCATCACCTTTTCTCCTTGGATTCTGGATGTTGGTGACCCCATCACCTGCTATGGCACTGATGGGAGGCCAGAGCACGAAATTCGGGTTCAAACAGGAACACAGATCCAGACGTGCTGGAGTTCAATACATATTTCCCTCAGGGTTTTGGTTGGGCAGTAGACAGCAAGGCCAGAAGCAAAAGTTTTGCCTTGAGCCAGTTTTGGATTGCTCTTCGGTACAGCTGAGTATAGCAAGTTTACATCACTGCTCCATCTTGGTTTGATACTAATCTTGATTTTGCACTAACTGTGCAAAAGCCATAATCATGTCCAGAGACATAATTTTGATGAAACCAGAGGGATTTTTATAGGTTGTGTTGACATTCAGTGAAGTGGTAATATTTCATTTCTGTGGGATAGTTGTGTTTGCAGTGAATCAAATGTAAATAAACTTTAGGGAAATGCTTGCCAAACATTTGAACTGTTGATCCCTTTTATTTTAAGCATTAATAGATTTTCTCTGCACAGCTTCAGGTTTTAATTTACATTGGAGAAAATCATTAAGAGTTTTAAACCAGAGAGAAACAGACAGTGAGTTTCTTTCTTTTCTGTTTTGTTCATGTGTGTGTGCACAGACATTGAGAAGGACCTCGCACTGTGGGAAGAAGCAAGGCTCTCAAGAAGCTCTGGTGTCCAGCATACCAGTGTAGTTACCTCTGACCATCCAGGCAATCTTCAAGCTGCACAGGGCCAAACCCCCAGGCCTCAGGTGCCAGTTCCAACAGGGAAGAACATTCAGCTCCAAGGAAGCAAATCACCACCGCTGCCCGCTAACAGCAGAACACAGGTCTCCAGTGTCACAAACAGCAGACCTTCAACGCCTGGTGCACAAACCAACAGGCCATCAACTCCAGGGAGCAGACCTATGACCCCAAATAGCTTGTTGTCACGGCCTCTTACCCCTAGCAACCAAGGAAATAGGGAAGGCATTATTAGTATTCAAAGAAGCAGATCTTTGTCATCTAAGAGCCAGATGGGGAGGACCCTCAGTGCTGCTTCAGGGCTTTCTGTGCAAGTGAGTGGAGATGTTGTTGGAACTGTCACTACTCAGAGAAACAGTTTATCAGAAGTAAGATTTTCAATTTAATGTTTTTGCTGTGTTTAATAACGCGAAGACTTGATTGCATTTTATGTTTAAGTAACATCAGTATACCTAATGTAACCTACTGCGCTGAAAAGAACTTGAAAAATAATGATGAGAAAATTAGCAAGGAAATACTGCTCAGCTTTGAGAGGTACTGATTAGAGAATGTCAGTATTATTACAGAAATACTGAAACACTCGTGCCCCCCAAAATTACCATGAGCTTGGTAGGGCTTTGCCTGTAAGATGCATAGCAGTTTTATTAGCCTTACAGTTTCTCACAGGTGCATACCTCTGGAATAGTAAACACAACTTTATCTAATCTTTATGTTCCAGGGTATTTTTTTCCTGCCACACTGGCAGTGCATGATATTTTCTTAGTCTACTTTTTATTTCATTTTTTGGGCACATTGGAGTGATTAGTTAGGCATCACTGACAGGACAGGTTTTTCCAAAGCACCAAACTGAATTGCAAGAGAAAATGTCCAACATTGTTGAATCACAGTATAATACTATGTGCATGTTAACTAGGCTGATTTGTGGCATAAAAACTTTCTGTCCCATATTAATGGGTTTTAGAGGACTAGTCTTTGTTTAAAACAAAACAGAACAAACAATTAAAGTACCTTGTAAATTCTGAGTAGGATTCTCCTCTGCTAACCTTAGCTGCCTTAAAGATTACTTCAGTGTGTAGGCAGTGGAAATAAAAGCACCTGTGAAAGAAAAGCCCTGCTGTCTATCTCTATACATGCCTTACAAAGGTGAGTCTTTTCTCAGGATATGCCAGTCCTTCTGTACTGACTTGAGAAGGAACTATGTGTCTAGACTGCTAATTTTTTAATGGTGGAATATGTTTGTTCCCACCATTATTACCAATCTCTTTGTAATCCATTTGTCAAAGCCAGGAGACCTTTTTTCCAAGACTGAAAATAATATCATACCTTTAGATTGTTTCTGAGAAGTAGAATTTGTTTTAATAATCTGTTGGGTGTGACACTTGACACAATGTATTATCAGTCTAATGACTTCTAAAGAAAATTTAAAATGTTGTTTACGGTAGTGTTACTTAGGGTTGCTTGTAGGAAAATTAGAGATTAAATACTTAGTATAACCGTGCAATTAATTATATGATGTCCATTATTTGTTGTGATGGAAAGGAAACGAGGCACAGATTACTCTAAAACTAAAAAATTTGGGGAGGAAATCTTACTTAAATTTGGTGGTGAAATAAATCCTCATTATTTTGGTGTTTGAATGGCAGTGCACTAATCCCATCACTCAAACTGCTTCTTCACTTAGAATTGAATATCCAGATTAAAGATATGAGGACTGAAGGTGAATACAGTTCTCCTGAAAGTGTCTTCACTGCCAGTTGATATATTTTCAAATCATAAGTTTTCCATGGAAAAAACTAAGTAATTTTAACACTTTGGTTTTTTTGACCAAAAAAAATCACTTTGTGTCCTCTTTTGAAGTATGGGATGTGTTGTGTGTTAGAATTTTCTCACTTACCAGAAAATGAGAATTGAAATTAATTTTTAACTAAAAAATGTTCAGAAGAAATGAAGGGTTTAATTATCTCCCACTAAATTCTTCACCCCTCTTTTTCTTCCTTTTTAGGCAGTCTTGTTCTTAATTGATAGTCATGTGATGCCAAGTAAAATCATTGTATATACTCCTGAAAGTATGTGTATGTAATGAGCACTGCATCTCCTCTGAGGGATATCCAGTCTACCCATCACTTTTGATCTTTCCTGTAAAAAGGCAGGCAATTAAAAATGCTTTCTTCCACAGCCTTTCTGTAGTTATAGTAATAATAAGCAAGAGCCCAATTTAATTTGCTGTGTTTTGTTACCTGTTTGCCGATAGCTCTCACAGTAAGTGTCCTGTTATACTTTTAATATATGTATATATTTGTCTCAAGAATTTTAGGAAGTGAGCAATATTATTATTCTATTTTCCAATTAGAATAGCATGTCCAGATTCAGCCAGCAATCCACTGTAAAGCTGATGTTAAATGTCAGCATTTCTATGCAGGATCTTATCCTCTGTTAAAATCCCTTCTAGAAGTGACAAATTCTTTTCTTTCTCTTTGCTCACTGGGTACAATAGTACCTTGGCTGCTAGTGACCCAGCTCAGACCCTATTTATCCTTTCTGACATGCACAAGTGACCTTTGACATAGTGGAAACTCAACTTGGGACTAGCTCTGCTTCCAAAGGGAAAGCTGCCAGTATGACATGTTCATACTGAAGACCTGCCTCTGCCAGGTTGTAAAGGCTCATGGATATCAGAAAGTAGCTGATGGAGGTCTGGCCAATCTGCTGCTTCCAGCCTCATTTTTGGAGTGTTATCTAGAAGCTTTGGGAGCCCTTTTAAGCTGTCTTTACCCACCAAAGTTCCTTAGTCACTTAGAGAAGTGGATTTAGACAGAACATACCATGGAAATACGTCTGTTCTGTGACTTTTTTTGCCATGTTAGACGTTTCCTCCTATTTGTGGCCATATGATTTCATTTTCTTGTGTCACAGCTTCTCTCTGACCATGGAGACATATTTTTAAACGGCAGAGGTGGTTTGGAGTAGGAAAACAAGGGTTCTGTCTGTCTTTGTACTTTTACAGATCACAAACATATAAAACTCAAGGCTGATACTGTAATTTATTTTGCAACTTTCATTGTAGGTTTTGTATCCTCTTCCTGTATAAAACCAGTAAAATAAAAGAAGGGAAATTGCCTTTATTCTTACTAGCCTTATGGTCTCAACTGGGAATTTCTACTAGATGTAAATACACTGTGGTTATTTTGCCAATCCTATAGAAGATACTATGATAAGATTTTGCAAATAATTCTGCTTCCTTACTCTTAGGTGATGTTAATGGAATTAATCAGTACAATGTTGATATATATTTGATGAAAATACGTCAGTTGAAAAGAATGTGACTACTGGGTATCAGGAGCATGTTTTACCACAAGGAGCTTTATTTATTTATTTATTTACTTGTTTATTTGTTGGGAATTTTAACATATCTCTCAATGCCTTATGTATGCTTCCTAGATTGTAATATGTTTCAGAGTAACATAACAAGTCTAAATAGAAAAATGTTACTAATAAATACAATTCAAAGTTCTTAAGCTTTAGTAAAGTTCATGCTGCAGCATGGGTGGTTTAATCTTGTTATAGCACAAATCTTAAATAATTTGGCAAGTACTTAACATATCAGCTGTTGAGAATGTTTTGGGGTTTTTTAATGCTCAAGACTTATAATGATCTGAGATTTTGTGGACAAGTTTCTGCCTTCTGGCACACATAGTATTACTAAGTTCTAACAGGTGTGTTTTATTATCAGCTCTGTTTGAGGCTGAATTGAATTATAGCGAAGAAATGCTACCTAGAGAAATAGTTTTATTATCTCTATAAAGCTAATAAATAAGGGTTCCAAATCCTTTGGCAGAGATACTTTTATGCATGTACCTAATCCTTTGGTGTTTTGTATAAATTGGCAAAGGAATGTTGAACCCTGCTTATCTCTTTAGGATGGATTCCATTAAAGTGACACAATTCTGTGATACTTGTCAATAGCTGTAGAGATGAAAATACTACTGACTCCCTTGTTTCCCATATCATTTTCTGAACACATGAAATTTTACAATCATTTTATTTATTGAGATAGTTTAAAGTGATACTCAGCAATTCTTATTAGTCTGTCATTGTTAAGAGCAGGAAACTTCGTCTTATTTGAGTATAGCCTTGATTAACAAAACTTTTATTCCTATTTACTGGAGTACAGAGCATAACTTGTGATGAGGACTCTCTTTCTGGTCAGATACTTTCATTCTGTTCCATTGCCTGGCCCAGGTCTTTGCTCTGTGCTTTTGGAAGATTAAAAATATGTGGATCAGTGTGAGAGTCACTCATCCCTACTGCAAGAATCCTGTTCTGTGAACCAAAACGTGTTCAGTGTTGTCATCAGCAACCTTCTCAAACACTTTGGAAATGGCAATACATGAGTGAGGCCTGGAGCTCCTGCCTGAGTTTACTGCTGGGCCATGGCAGCAGTCTTTGTGGAATTTTTTAACACATTACTAACAGAATTAATAATTTACTCCCAGAGAGTTCGATCTTGACTGAGCAGCCTTCAGTCTCCCAAAACTGAGTTAAACAAGCCTGATTCTGTATTTAAATCAGATAGCCTAAGAATAAAATTTATGTTGTAGTACAATTTAACTTTAAATATGTAGATTCTGGTTTCAGCTGATGTAAGACAAAACAGAGTTATTACCCCCTTTTTTTTTCAAGAACTTATAAAAATTTGGCCAGTAATTTTACGATATCTGGCCAATGTTAAAGTTTTCTTTTAGAGACTAGACTTGCATGTTTGAACTGCTTTTGAAAATAAAACTGTGCATTCCAGTCTCATCTCTCCCCTTGAATATTGCAAAGGAATGTGTCAATGTATTTTATATGTCTGTGTGTGTACGTGTTCATACATATGTGTGTGTCTGCATGGAAAAATATTTTTATACACATGCATATATATATTATATTAAAAAGTAGGCAATTTTAAAACATTTTCAGAAGCATATTTTCAGCTGCATATGGATTTTTAACCATGTAAATCATCTATATTTTGATGTTTTGTGGTATCTTGGAGACAAAAGTTTCTCTAACATTTTTCCTTCCTAAGCCTTCTCCTTCTGCAATAAAACCATAGGTTCTAAATCAGGTTTCAGGTTCTTGTTCTTATTAGACTAGAAACAGTGAAAACTTTGACAAATCAAAGCCTCATTTAAGCAAAATGCGTTTGAAATGTCTATGAAGTCCAAAAACTGCAGGGTCAGATTTAATATCTGCAATTTTGTTCTGTCATTGCATTTCCAAGACGAGCATGTATGTGTCTGTCATATCTGTGTCTATAGCAGATAGACAGCTAAATAGACCCCTTCATTTTGGTGGTTTTGAGTTCCTTCGTTTGTTTGTTTGTTTTGCAGAATACATAAATAAATAATCTCTAAGGAGCCTGCATATCCTCTACATTCTGGTTTTATTTTGCAGCAAAGTTTTTTATTCCTAAAGTCTTTCTCCTGTCTATTTATTAGTTAATTGAGGCTAGTGTTTGCTGCAGTCTTCATTTATACAGAACAACTGTCTGTCGTTTTATCTAAAATAGATCTGTTTGTGGCAGGATGAATTCTTACAACAGCTTCAACTTGCTCATCAACCTTGGATATTGCCGAGTGACACAGAAAGTGAAGGAGTGGAAGCTGAGCAGGACAAATGTAAGTATATATGTAAGGGCCAGATAGTATGTCAAAAACCCTCAACTTTACTTCTGTTTTCTGTTATCTTCAAATGCTGTGGAGATGTCATGCCTCCTCACAGGAGCTGTTCTCACAAGTACTCACAGACAATTATGGTATTTTCTCACAGACAATTACTTATTTGTCTGAGGGTTGAACCTTACAGGATTGATTTGCAGAAGGTTTCCTGCAGTCACTGAACAATGACAAAATGATCACAGACCACACCTTACTGAAGCTAAGTGAAACAATTTGTCCTGATATGTTAATGTAGCCATTCCAGAGAAGTAACCTGAATTTGAAATAAATACTCTATTTAATAAATCTGTATTCACCAGAAAAAAAAAACCAAAAAA
>VWZT01016776.1:255136-313965 GCA_013397055.1 Pachycephala philippinensis
AAAAAAAAAAAAAAAAAAAAACAAACCAAAAAACCCACTAAAAAACTCCAGGTCTGAAAAGTAGAGCCTCCCTTCTTAGGCTTGTCACTCCACTGTCTCTGTTTTGCTTGCATTCTTTTTAATTCATCTGTATTAATAAAAAAGTTCTTAATCATACAAGTAATCCTTAATATCCTGCACTCTTTGAAGTATTTTTGTAATAAATACTTTGGAGGTGAAGGTCAGCAGGACAAGAGCCTGAATGACAGAACAAGTAACTACAAGTAACAGGCTGTAAATTGCAGTATTTTCAAATTGTAGCAAGTTCCCCCTGCCTACGAGGTACCTGTGAATTATCTTACTGTTTCACATTTTCTTTAAGTCACGGTAGTTTTGTGATCTGCAAGGGTGAATATGCACACAGTTTCCCAACAGATTTTAGGTGATATACTTGAAAAGAACAGATGATTTAATCAGCATGTTTAGAAAACTCAATACTGGTTTAAACATGAAGAGTTAACATATGAAAAAGACATTTTGTTTACAGAAGGAAACAGTTCTGTCAGGGATTAAGAATTCATAATGAACATGCCAGATAAAGAGAATGTATTTTTAAATTATGCCACTTTAAAAAACTGTTTTCTACTCATACATCAGTTTCACAAATTCCTAACCCTTGACTGAAATTTAAATTTACACAGTGAGGTTCTGAAGAGCATGTGCCAGGTCTTTTTGAACACTAGTAAAATGTTAAAATGAGATTGTGTGCATCCAGCTGATTTTAGTCCAAGGCCAGTAAGTCCAATTTGACTTGCACCAGAGCCTTTCAGTTATCTTTGAGCTGAAGCTCACCTTAGGTGGGTCAAGAGAGACCCTGGCACCTGCCTTTTATGTGCATGCCATTTTTCCTCTGTATTTTCTGTAATGAATTTACAGTCCGACAAATATTAGTAGGACTGTCTTTGCACACACAGACTGATGCCAATTATGTGACCAGGGAGACTGATGCTCCAGGACAAATCAGATACACAGCGTGGTTTGAATTGCATGGGTTTGAGGACTTGTGAGCACCCAAAATCCTGTGCTATAATATTCCAAGAATCCTGGTAGGTCATTGTCACTGCCCAAAAAACTAAGTGGTAAGTTAAAAAAGTATGTTGCTAAGGTCAGTGTCCAAATCCCTCTTGAACAGTGACAGACTTGAGGTATTGACCATCTCCTTTAGAAGCCTGTTCCAGTCTTTCACCCTCTCAGTAAAGGAATGCTTCCTAATGTCTAGTCTGAATCTCCCCTGGCACAGCTTTGAGCCATTGCCGTGTGTTCTGTCACTCAATACCAGGGAGAAGAGATCAGTGCCTCTCTCACCACATGCCCTCCTCAGAAAGCTGTGGACAGTGAGGTCACTCCTCGGCTTCCTTTTCTCCAAACTAGAGAAGCCCCAAGTCCTTAGCTGCCTCTCACAGGTCATTCCTTCCAGCCCTCTCACCAGCTTTGCCACCCTTATCTGGGCACATTCAAGGACCTTCACATCCTCCTTAAATTGTGGTGCCCAGAAGTGCACACGGTGCTCCAGGTGAGGTTGTACCAGTGTTGAACACGGTGGGTTAATCACCTTCTTGAGCAGCTGGTGATGCTGTATTTGATGTACCCCAGGATGGGGTTTGCCCTGTTGGCTTCCAGGACACGCTGCTGACTCCTGCTGCCAACCAGCACCCCCAGATCCCTTTCTGCAGAGAGGCTCTCCAGCCACTCCTCGCCCAGTTTATACTTGTGCCCGATATTAGTCCATCCCAGCTGCAGAATCTGGTATTTTGACTTGTTAAACTTCATGCCATGAATCACTGTCAAGCACTCCAGTCTGTGTAGATCCCTCTGCAAGGCCTCTTGTCCCTCCAGAGGGTCAGCAGCACCTCCCAGTTTGGGATCATCAGCAAATGTGCTGATGGTGGATTCAACTTCTGCCTGCAGGTTGTTGGTAAATGTATTGAACGGAACTGGCCCTAGAATTGACCCCTGGGGAGCACCACTGGTGACCAGTTGCCAGGCACACATAGCCCCATTCACTACAACCCTTTGAGCCCTGCCCTTCAGCCAGTTCTTCACCCAGCACAGCCTGTACCCACTCATCCCACAGCTGGACAAGTTGTCCTGAAGGATGCTGTGAGGGACAGTATCAAAAGCCTTACTAAAATACAGAAAAACCACATCCATCACCTTTTGTTCATCCTCTGGGTGGGTGACCTTACCATAGAAGGATATCAAAGTAGTTAAACAGGACTTTCCCTTCGTGAACCCATGTTGACTGCAGTGTAGTTAGCTGGTGCACCCTCCATAATAGATCACTGTTTCTACTCCTATAACTAAAGGGATGGAACAAAAATATTTTGCTAAAGTAATACTTCCCGTAACTGAAATCTAATAGTGAAAAATTTTATTAAAAATAACTAATGGTGGTAACATCCCTGTCTCAGTTTTTATGCTAGTGACTTTGTCAAGAAAGTGCAGAACTGCCACTGCTGACCAAGAGAAACTGCCAATTCCTGGCTGTAAAGTGGAGTCAGCAGGGGGCTTTGGCATGCTTGCTCATGCCAGTGCTTGTAGGTAGAGCAGCTGGCAAGATTACACATCGTTTTTCACCCCAAAGTAATAAATCTGTGTGGATATTTTGTGTGTGATTTAGTGTTGAGAAGGCCCCAGAGTTCATAATTTGGGAGTTTGAGCAGAAGAGCTGCAAAATTAATCTTTACAATAGCAACACCTGTTCCATAACTCAGATTTCAATAAATTGCATGTGGATAATATTTACCACATTCTTTGACTACTTTGAGATAATAGCAGCCAGGTGTAAAGCTAGTTTTTGGTAGTGGGAAAACAATGCAAAAAGAGAAACTGTGTGAGTCACCTTGAATTCTTTAAAATTAATACCTTCTGGTTAGAGTTTTACAAGAAGAAGAATGAAAAAGTAAGGGGGGAACAATTTCAAATGCATTCAGATGTAAGAGTTTAGAGAGGCTATTTTCAAAGCAAGTGATAACTGAACAGAACTGGGTCACTTTGTAATCTCAACATCTCTCGACGAACATCATTTGCAAAACAGATACAACAGCGCATATCTTGTCTTATGGAAATGAGATCTTGGTTCTCAGTTTTTGTAAATCAGAGTTTACATTTTAAATTCTCCAAGCTCTCTTGACAGCATTTTAAAAATTTATCCTTAACAGCAAGTTTCTTGATAACTGGAAGTCAATAATTTTCAAACCTTCATACTAATTATAACAACATTTTAAATCAAATAGCTACTCATATAAAAGAGTATAAATTATTCTAGCTTAAATGATTTGTTATGTTAAAGAAGGAAAGAAAAATATTTTAAAGAAGCTTTGTTGATTTTTTTAGCATACCCTTTCCTATTTGTGGCCGTAGGTCAGAGAAAGAGATAGTGTATGATTATTTGCTCTTGTAATGTACATTTTGTTATTAAAGATGGGAATTAACACAGGCATTTTAAGAGCTATTATAATTTAGTAACTAAATCTCTTCTGCTTACTAAGTGTGTTCTCCTTTGAAACTCTCTACGCAATGAGAGATTAAAATTGTCAAGGCTGTATGATACAAAATCAAGGACCTTTGGTGTTCTTTTAGTCACTAAATGTGACAAAAATGTCTCTAGACAGAGCCTCATGAGTGTTCTTCCTCAGCTGTCATTCTGGAGACAGTTCCCCATTATTTTCTGCAGTAGTTGGCTTCTGTGCTGATTCTCTGCAAAGAGTTTGCAGAGAATGCATAGAGATCATTCTTGGAAAAAGGAGGGATCTGGGGAAAATATTTACCACTTGCATAATCCTTCACTTTGATGAAAGTTCTTTGAGCTGGCAAGAATTGATTTTCTTCTTTATGGAGTACTGATGCACAGAAACAGAATAACTGCATCTACTACCACCAGAACATTTCTTAGCCAGCTTTTATGAGAAGAAATTCATCTTTCAGAGGACTGACAAGAGTCTGCTTGAATTTTCCCTTGAGAACAAGTCCTACAAGGATTGCAGGTTGGCAATTTCTTAAGTATCACTATGTTCCAAGAACCTTGAAAAGACAAAGACAGGCTTTTGGTGTAATTTTGGTGTAGTCTTGGCAAGAATTTGCTGCCCAAAAGCCTAAGTCTGCTTTCTTGGGTGCCGAACTCAAGAATTAACCCGTACAGCAGATTTCCCCAGGTCACACAGCCTTGGACATAAAGGATCCCTACCTCCACTCAGTCCACCTAGCAGATGTACGTGATAGGTGAATAAAGTAGGCTCTTGAAAAGCTTGCTACTTGGTTAATCCGTATTAAATATACCCACAGAACTATAAGTTGGAAGGAACCTTAAGGATCATCTGTGTAAAAACATTCCTTTGTGCTAATCTGCTTAAGGCATGCCAGTTTCTGTAGTCAATGGCACACGAAGTTGTGTGTCTACTATCACTTCAACTTGCCAACAAGAGCACTAGATGCTCATTTCTCGCTCAACTGATCTGGGGCAAGTCTTGAACTCTCACCCCCTGGCCTATGGCATGAAATTTAAATCTTTTCTACTCTTCATCTGCAAACTCTTTGCTGAGGTTGACAGTGAAAGGTCTATTGCTGATAAATTGTTGGGAAGAAGTGTGATTTCTACTCCATTCACTCTTGCACTGGTCTTGAAACTGCACTGAAAGACACTCTACTGATGACTTCAACAGGTGTTGAAGAAAACCTTCATTTTCCTGTTTGCACACATCTGCCCAGGAAAAAACCCAAAAGAATGAAGGATGGGGGTTTTTTGTAGACTTGAGAAATTCAGAATGTGTTCTAGTAAAATTCCAAACCATACAGTATTTCTCCGTGGGTAAATTTCCTTACAGTGAGTAAGTTCACATGCCAAAACAGTCAATTTTTCCTAATTATGAAAATAAGCATTCCTAAGATTTGGAAAATTGCTTGGTCAGAGTTAACAATAAGGAGGAGTCTACTGCAGGAATATGTTTTTGCTGGGAAAGTTTGCTTTTGCTAGAGCCAGGTGCTGCTCAGGATGAGTAAGGATGACAGAACTGGAGTTAGAGCAGCAACTGTTGATTGCAAACTTTATGACATTTCCACAAACACATTCCATTTCTGTCATTCAAATTCAGCTGTTTGTGTTCTGCTCTGATGGAGCATGGCTGTATTGGAAAAATCTCTTTCAGTGGGTATGAGTTTAGGGCAAGGCTAGATGTGGTTTCTTTAGAGAGTAAGGTGCTTATGAGGCATCACTCAAACATTAGTCAATTGTATGTCTGGTTAGTAAGAACATAATTTTTGCAGTTGGCAGTTTTTCTCAGTGGATAATAAATTCTCTATAAATACACACCTTTTTTTTGTCTCACAAGTAAATCTGTCCCAAAAGTGAACTTTTGGGAGACTTTTATCCGGATTCATGAATCTTCTGGAGAAACTTACTTGTGTCTTTCTTTCATTTAATATTTCAAGAGTGGTAATACAAACTGCAGTAAAAAAGTCATATCTCCCCATTCCACGTAACCTCTGCAAAGGGTGTCATAAAGCTTTTGTCTGCTTGGGGTATGAGTTATTTTGTAAATTTCTCCGGTATGCACTTATGTCTATTAAAGAAAATATGTTGTCTCTCATTCTGCCTGCCATTGGCTTGGCTACGTATTTGGCTTGAGACAGTTCTGTGTCCACTTCAGAAATGGGATACCAGAAAGGATTGTGCTCCTGTAAACAGAATTTCTCCAGGCCTATTGGATGGTCTTGGCTGGATGTCTTGTGACACCCATAGCTGAAGCTGCACCATTTCATATATCTTATTTTTTGAGTATGAAAGTAGACGAAAACAATTTTCTAGCATGGAAACCTGCCCACTTGGATTTAATTATTTATAGATGGTAAAACAGAAGTAGAGATTGACATTATTTCTACCAAAAGTCAGATGACTGTTGGGCAGTGAGTGGTGAGTTCAAATACAGTTAGGGAAAGTTGGAATTAGGCTCAAGTTTCCTATTTTTTGAATGGATGTGCTTAAATCCAAAGCTGCTCTTATCTTCTTATATTATTAAGGCTTTAATGCATGTTACTTTATTTATGCTGACTAATATTTGGTTTCATTTTGGAAAAGTTCACATTAGACTAAATATTTAGTATGAGAAGGGAATTTTCCATTGCAGTGAGTGAAAAAAAAAAAATTCTCAGAATCTGTTTTAGTGCAGAAAGCTGTTTTCAGTACAGCTTCCAAACCTACAGATATCTTTTTCTACAGCTTGCCTTATTATGCTAAACTTGGATTCCCAAAGACATTTAATGTAATAAAAAATGACACTGTAATTTAAAAAATGGCATAGAGAATTATCAGGACACACATTAGGTAAATTAAAAGCTGGCTCAATGAGGAAACAAAAACTAGAGTTTCTGATGGGAAGATGTAGATGAATGGGCCTCATTAGGGTCTGATAGGTTTGGATAATGGGTGGGAAGGACAAGTTGAAGTTATTAAATGATATGAATCCCCTGGTATAATGGCCACATTCCAGTAAAATGCACTTTATTATAACCAGATGAAGTATATTTGAAGCAAATGAAATATATCTGGCACCAGAGAAACATATCTGTCTCTGCTGCAGAATAATGAGACTTCGTCCTGGAAAGCAGTGACCTAATGGATTTAGGATGGTCATAGAAGATCGTCTCAAGTGTGAGCTCTCAGCATAATGCTGTCACAAAGAAGGGTAGACCATTTCTTGAATGCCTCAGAAGTTAAATAGCAAAGTAATTATTCCACATCATATCAGTAAAAAAAACCTGTGGGTTAGGTATCTTGCCATTCAGACAGATTGGGATTACTCGAGGGATTTCAGAGGATGATTAAAAATGACCCAGGGTTTGGGAAACCCTGTTAGGACTTTTCCTCACTCACATAAAGGCATTCAACCAGGAACTTCAGAGATAACTTGGTACCTGTAGGTAGACATTTAAATAAAAAAGATTCAACTCATCAAACTCTGACAAGGGAAATTAAATGGTCTGTTCTAGCAACCAGGAGCTTCAAGTGTTATGAGCAAAAATTAAGTGAGGCAACTAACTCAAAGCCATTAACATGTGGTTAACTTCTTAACTTCTACAGTTAAGAAGACCAGTCCCTGGGTTTTCTGTGGGTAACAGTCACAAGAACAATCTGCGAATGAAACAGGCTTACAGATATTTACTCTTCTTTATCCCACCATAAGACAAGTTTGTTACTTAAAGATCAAACTGTGAGAGAGCTTGAATATCTGCTAAATCTGCTAAGCACCTCCAAGGAAAACAATTAAACATTAGGTATAAATGACAAAAAGCCCCCAACCATATAAAGGTAATAAAGGATAAGAACTGTTGCTAAGGTTTCGTAGGCTTTATGTCTTGATTTTTGTTTGTTTGTTTTGTTGGTTGGTTGTTTGGTTTGTTGTTGTTGTTGCAGAGGTTTTCATGGTACGTACCTTGCTTTGTTGATTATCAATACAGAATCACATACAAAGTCCAGGCTTCTCACCTGACAAAGTGAAATTTATTCCAATTGTATTTAATTAATTAGCTGGAGATAATGGGAAGAGTTTAATCCTGCCAAGTTTCTTTAATCTCCCAGAAAGGGGTTGCATATTTTTATGTTCAAAAGGAGTGAATAAATGTGAAGCTGCTGTGCCTGATTTCCTTCAGTGTTTGAAAATGGCAAGGTGAAGGCTTCTCAGGTAACGTACATTTTATGCATTCACCTGTGCAATTAAATGTGGTTGTGTTGTTTATTTCCAGTTTATAACCTTGATTCTCTAAATGGATCTATGTAATAGGTCCAGTTACAGCATTACATCTAATACAGACACTGGAGGGGGCAGGTTGTGTTGCAGCCAGCAACATTTGCAAAACAGTCCTCTGCAATATGCATATGTAAATATTTGCAAAAGCTAGATTTCCATTTGCTTTGGGGAACGTTTTCAGCCTGAAATTGAAACACATTTGAAACACAACCAGAAATTAAAACATCGCTATCTCAGCTTATCTGATTTATCACAGTTGCATATTATGTTCAATACTTTTTGAAACACAGGCTATTTTTTGCAATCTATTACCACTATTGAAAATGAAGCAGCAGAAAAAAACCTCCACAACACTGAATAATTGGAACAAATAGTATAACTAAAGACACTGTTATTTGCTTCTGAATATTTAAAAAAAAAAAGAATTGAGATTCACCAAAATACTGATCCATGTTGCTTATTTAACTGTGAATTCAGCATAATGGAAGACTCTTACAAAATGCAAACACAGTGAAGGATTAATTTTCCCTTTTCTCCTATTTTTGTGTACATTACATTTTAGCCCTAATTTCTGTGTTTTTCTGTTTGATTTCACAGGTTTGTGAAATCAGTGGGATTATTGAAGACCAATTTAATAAAAACCAAAATTATGGTGATCAAAACTACACCTGAAAATTTGCTTTAGTTTATTCATAAAAATTTTAAATAAAGTTATTTTTCTAGTATCAGCAGCATATGAGTGGAACTGCTCTGCTGTGTGGGTGTTGTAATGCACTGAATCAGAGTATTTACTGTGGTACCGTGGCCTTAGGAAAGAAGGGTAACTGTCACCTTTTAGTATAAAATTACTCTAATATTTTGTTTAGTTTGTACCCTTGTTGTTTTGAATTGACATTTGATAAACTAAATTCTGCCTGACCAAAACAAACTTTGCCTAAAGACTGTATGTATTTTGACTTGTCTAAGGTTTTCTACTCCTTATATTTTTGTAATCTTTGCTCTTTTTTAGATTAATAAACGTTAGAGTATTTGCTGCATCTGCCCATGTGTATGTCCCATTCAGGGAACAGAATTAGCTGTTCACTCATAGTCACCTGCAGAGAGAGGTTAGAAGGGGGAATGAGTGAAAGAGTGTTTGGGTAGCAGAAACAGGTGCTGCTCGTGCTGCATAGCTTTGTATTGAATTTATCTACTTTGATCCTTAAAACAAATAAAGACTCTGTTAAAAAGGGGAACATAATAAGGAGTGGTGCATGCATGCAAAAATAAAGCACCTAAAGGAATTCCATATATTATGATAAAATGCTAGTTACCCATACGGATTACTGAAACAAACTTGTTATTTAAAATATGCTATCTGGTGTGTGCTGTGTGCTTGGAACTTTAGAAGATGCTTTAGCACAGACATCAAATGAAGGGATGTGGCAATTGCATTTACTGATTTCATTTACCTGTTAATTCTGTCAAGTGTGTTCTCAGTTTCCTCTGTCTTCAATTATGTATGCTTGGATCCTGTATCTTAGACAGACTGATATAATGAAATTGCTTGCAACTATTAAAAAACACCATATTACAAAGCATCTAATTGTTTAAGAAATAAAAACGAGTTGTCTGTCATAAGTGTTTCATAGTGTGAACTTTCTTCTGCTGTCTCACAAATGCACAGTCCTAAATACACAGAAATTGTATGGTCTGTGTTAGTCATGAATGAGTTAAATGGAAGTTAACGTGGTGAACAAGTTCTTGCCATCTGTGTCATCATAGTGTACAGTTCCTATATGTAAAATGTTTAGGATACCGAAACCCACAGGGATAGTCCCTTTAAGTTCATTTCAGGAAGGTACTTTGTTAATTTGTCATCAGTAAAGAAAATCTGTTAATCTGTGTGCATTTCCATTATTTCATTTGCATATAGGAAGGTATATTATCATTGATATGCTGTATTTAGTCAGTTGTGCTCAGAAAAGCGTTCTTGTGAAACTAATATCTCCTTTTCATGAGTTTTATTCTTCCTTAGTGGCCCTCATTTCATATTTTACCTTGACATTACTGAAAAATATAAAGTAGGATTCCCTTTTCTTCTTTCAGTTGCTTCACTAAACATCTGCTAAGTTGCATTCTTTCTGCTTCATGTCATTACTGGTTGAAATTATGACTATATTTAATTCTTGGGAAAAGTCTCATTGAATTCAGGAGAACCAAGATTGCTCACAACAAGTTGAGAAAGAAATTGGAATTTGGCAGCATCTTAATTCTAGAAGTTCTTGCGTGTATGAGAACTTGAAGACAGTTTTGGCCCAGTAGGGCAGAGATATTTGGTCAGGGACGTGTCTGGTTTTAAATTTTGGTTACATGTGAAGAAATACAAGACAGGCTTTATTCAGAAAGGCAGAATATAAATCCTGTCTCTGGTATTCACAGGGAAAAAAGGCTTTTCAGTTACAGATATAGTGAGTACATCACGACTTGCTAGAGTGATTAAGAACTTAGCAAGTACTAATTGTACACAAGTACTCAAAGTGTGGTAGGATGGCTTGGGTGGTCTCAGTTGTAAAACCTGTGAAGCCTTGAGCTCCTGAGATATGGCTTTTCTTGGGACTGGCCAGAACAATGGTATTTTTCTGGGACACTTTCTAAGCTGAAGGGTAGAGGATAAAACCATGGAAAATATGACTTTATTTTCACACTAAAAATACAGAAAATCCCATGTAATTTTTTTGTTGTTGTTGTTTTAGTTCTCATAATTTTGACATGATCTCATGATTTTTTTAACACTCATGGTTGGCGTTACTCCCTCTAAAGCATTTGGCAAAAAATTTTGGCTGATATTAGTGCTCAGCCCAGCAACCAGTGCTGGCACTGCAGAGGAGAAGCAGCCACCTGGTGCCCTGACTGCAAAAAAGCTGGCAGTGAAGTGTTGCAAGTCAGGAGAACTCCAAGGAGGAGCTGAGGCAACAAGCAGCTGGGCTTAGGGGGCCCGGGAGCATAAACAGCAGCTGGGCAGACCATGCAGAAGGCATCTGTGATAAACTTGTTTTCACCTCTGAGCTGCAGGAAGCCTTACTCATTTTCTGTTTGACCTTTTTGTCTTCAGGAAGCAGTTTCTCAACTGCTTATGGAATAAACTGTGCCTACATGGTGCCTAATTGAATTCAGAGTCAGCTGTGGATGCTCTTGATGTTGCTCTAGTTAGTTTGGCAAGAATGTCAAGGTAGAGGGTTTTTTTTTTGTTTGTTTTTGACTCTGCACCAGGCACTTCAAAGTCATCCAAAAAGCTACATAGAAATGTGCTACTGTCTAGTTGCTTGGAACAGAATAGATTTAGCACTTTTCAGAAAGATACTTTATGGGTCATTGCTGGTGCTATTCAGTTATTGCATTTTGATGGAAAAAGAGTCATGAGAAACAGATACATTTTTCCTAGCCATATGTTTGCATCTTAATTTTTTTAAGCCTTTATGAATGCAGTGATGTAGGGATGCAGGATTCTAAATAGTACTTGTTAATGAAAAAAACAAAACATCTCTCAGCATATAAAAATGCATGCAGCTTGTCTAAAAAGCAGCTGTTTTTCTTTCAAAGGCCAATTTATAATAAAATAGGATTTATTGCCATATGAGTTACTGCTGCTTCCTTTTAAGACCTTCATACCCTCAATACTTTATCTGGCTAATCTTAAAAACAACCTTAATGTATCTGTATTCATTTCAGTAACAGGATAATACTAATAGGTTTCCTTCTGTATCGCTCATATCAAGTAACTTCATCATGAGTCAGATTTTTAAAAGTGCCTTCTTGCTACCCCAGTGTCTAGCTCTAGGATTTGTAGGTGTGACTGAGGGAGAAATGGGGAAGAACTTTTACTTGAATAAAGCTATTATAATTAAACAATTTCTTTTGAAATATCTAGTGGAAGATTTCTCTGAGCAAATCCTTATCTTGAAAACTTCAGCAATAATTTAAAAACACAACAATCAGTTGTACTCTATTAACAAAATCTTCTGGCCCTGTGGGAATATATTTCCTGAAAATACAACCTTATTCACAGTTCAGGTGACTTTCTCCTGAGTCAGTACTTAAAAAAGAGGGAGGAAAATCATTTTCTGCTTCCTGAAGTATTGCTTCAGGTATGTCTATGTTTCACTTACAGAGGTAGCTATAGAAGTGCGAGGGAAGTCCTATAATCCAACAACTAAATTCAGAGAAATATATGAACTTGATGAAAGCCAACTCACATGCATGAATGTGATGCTATCATTTCATTGCTCTGGCTGTACATGGACATGTGTCACATTTAATCCAATGAACTATTCATGTAAAATCCATCCCCTGGGTTAGATTACAGCAGCCTGGACTGCTCTGCAGTAAGCATGCTAACCATAAAGTTACTATGCTGTTACTAACTTTACATTACTAGCTCCAGGCAGCTTTGCAAGAAAAAAAAAGTGCAAAAATACGTCTACAGAGAATTTTGTGCCCATTCAGTCTTTGCCCTGGTTTCTACTTTGTTTGGATGAGACAGCAGAGAGTTAAGCAATGCAATTAGTTTTGTAGATATTTTTATCCTTTACAGTTTTAGCTGAAAGTGCAAAAATTTGGGATTAATCCGAAAAAGTTTCGTCAAACCACTGCTTTGACAGCATTAGTTTACTTCTTGCTATATTGCTGAAGCATTAATCAAATGAGTTTTAATTACTTTTAATTATCAAGTTGCTGGTTAAAAGAAGACATATTTTTAAGTTAGATTTCTGACACAACTGTTCCTTATGACTTTGGTTGTTGTTTTGTTTCTTGACATGTTATATAAAACTAAAGCATAATCAAATAATCTAGTTTGATGACACTCTTTTTTTTCCTTTTGGAAAGTACAGTCAGCTACTATTTTCTATGGCTTGTCTACCCTAGATACGCAGCAAATCTAATATGTACTGTCTGTAGAAGATTCCTCTACCTCAGCTTTAAACCTATCAAGGTGCATCATCAAGTGAAAACACTGCTCTGGACCATAAGTTCAGATCAACCAGCAAAGCAGTTTAGTGGTGTTTTCACTTACACAAATACAGTACAAAGGTAGAAATTTCACTTTATCAAGAACTGAAATTTAATTTATGAAGCTCCATGTAGATCTTTGTGGTTGGAAGATGGCAGTGGTTTAGTGACTAATTTTATGCCAGCTGATATTCCAGAGATTCTACTGTAGACTCTCGTTCCATAGATTCTACTGTAGACTCTGAGACACTCTTCATACAATAAAGATGCATGACTCTCCAACTCATGCATCTTTGTTGTATTCAAACATCTGTGTTTGAATCTCACCTTGTTTTTGTTTAATTATTATTAGCCAGTCCTGGAGAATGCTTCTGGTTCTAAAATGTTTAGGTAGAATCACTGAACCAATGTCTTCTCTAGATTCCTGGACCTTCTTTTGAAAGCTTAATGACATAATACTGTTCTGAACTGTGAGAGAGACAGAAGAAACCTTTTTGCTCACTAAAACCAGCTACAGCCCAGTTCTGAAGAGACCCCACAGGAGAGTGAACATAAATAGTTCCTCTTGTGACTTACTTGAATGCTGAGCTGCTCATCAGGTACCTCCTCTCCCAGAAATGTACACGTTTGCCTAGAAGAGGGACTGTAATAGGAAGTGGGGCTGGGAAGGACCTCCAGATATCAGTTAGCTGCTAACCCTGATGCAGCATAATTGCAGTTAAACCATTTCTGACAGATGTTTGTCTAATGTGTTCTGAGAATGTCTGGAGATGGAGAACCCCTTTCCTTCTTTTTAGAAAATCATGTACCTAAGTGCTTGTATTTTGCTTGACAGCTCTTTCTCAGAACAAGATCTTTTCTCCTTGAATACATTCTTCTTAATTGTCTGCATCTTGTTTTAGCTCAGATAACAATGAATTGACATGCCACCCAAAGCAACAAAATGAATTATTGGTCCTGTAAACCCTTTTGAATTTTTGCAGTGATGCAAATGTGCCCAGGATTTCATTCCAAGTGGTGAAGAAGCATTGTTACAGCCCCACAGATTTGTCAGCAGCACACAGCAAGGACTTGTGCTCTATGGGGTGGACATGCTGCTGCTCTGAGAAACCCTGCTTTTGCACTAAAGCTGACATGGGATGAAACAGCAAAGGGTCCTTTGAGCCTCCATGCTTCAGCCATTGTAGCTGTCTCCAAAAATGCATGAGGAATTCATGAGTACATTTCAAAAACTTGCCAAAATGCTCCCTGGGGCCTGATAAATACTGTAATTCAAAATCTCTCCTAAGTGCCCCTAGAAATCATTCTCTTCCTATTGATGTGTGTAATCCAACACCTACACATTTGCAACTCCAGGTTTAATAAAGTCTGGGGCCCTTTAGCTGAGATTCCAAAGCAACTTCCTATCCCTCAGGTGAAATTATATTTCTGTGTCCAGAATACATTATCTGTTATTGACCTTTCATGTGGACACAGATCTTGCAGAATTTGAAATATTTTCCTATGAGGATGTGTTGAAAACATCTGATGGGCTTGCCTGGGGTATTGTGATGCATAGGCTTTCTGGGAGAGCCTGTAGCATCAGCCTCATCATAATTCTGTGTCTGCTCTATGCAAAGACAGGAAGTAATTTCAAAGACAGAGCCAAAGTTCCTGATGTAAGAATAGCCAAAACTCCAGGGAGAGATGTACACTCACTATCTTCCTTTAGAGCAATTAATTCAAAGTGTGAATTAATATTATCTTCTGTCACTTTTTCTGCAGTCAAAATGTTTGTAGAGAGTAATACCATGTTCAAGTGGTGGAACACTGATTTTTCAGTATTTGGGCATGTCAGGAGAATGTTGACTTATTTAGGAAAAGTAAATGTTGTACCCTGTATATTTTTAAAGGGTAAGAGAGTGAATCCAGGAATGTGGGAATGTTTAGTCCCATATCGAGATTAAGTATCTGTATTCAGAATGCTTTATTTATCTAGCTTGAGGTAAAAAAACCTACAGTATCTCCTTCTCTGCTCCATTCCACTGGAACCACATTCAAGTACATAAGATAAACTTCAACAACCCTTCATAGTATTTTTTATATTACTTCTGTCTTCTCTAGGGATTCATTGGAAATCTGAGAACATTGGCAAGTGTCATGCAGAGGCATCCTAATCTCTTCAGAGTGATGCAATGAGACATTACCAATGCTGAGAAATAATATCTACAGAGAATGTTGACATGCTTTTTTGCTTGACTTTGACCTGTGATGGTCATGTGGTATCATGCTTTTGTCTCAGCTGCTTACCTGACCCATGATACTTTTCAGTTCTATGCCTAATGTAGTTATGAAGTGCTAAACACTGATTTGTAATAACAGAGACACTGAGATAAAGTTTTATCCTCTCCTTACTGATACAGAGGAAATTTTGCTATTAACCTTTGTGTATAAGGTTGTAACATCTGTGACATGCTACATCCATTAGAATGGTCTTCTGTTATTCACAGCATTTATAAATTCTCTGTTCAGAAAGCTACACTCATTTCTGAATGGTGAAAAGCATCATATCCAAATTGCCCTGTTGTCTTTTTAAGCTGGTGTATTCTCTTCTTTGCTGGGCAGAGTTGTCCTAGCAGAGAGCAGCCTCCCAGCAGCTGCATCTTCTTGGCACCCTGAAGGATCATTTGCATCCTTGATGGTTTCCAGCAGATTCTGCACTATACAGAAGTTCCAGCTCTTGTAGTCCTCATGTTTTATGATCTTGGAAGTCATCCAGTTTTATTACTGGACATTTTTAAAATATCATCTGAAGGTTTTAATCATTCTTTCTAAACTATTTCTTTTGAGTATAGGTGAACTACAGGGCTACAATTTTTCCATTAGGAATATCTTTTCTCCTCCTTCCCGTTGCCTACATATTAAATAATTTTTTAAGTTCTTAATTGAGGTGGCCACTCTAATCCAAATATAGCATTTTTGAGTGATTCTGAGAAGCAGTGATAGTTTTTCCTCCTATTAATTGTAATTTACCACTACCATGGGGTTTTGGGGAGAGGGGGTGATAACTGAGAGACTTGAATAAAAAACTTCATCTTTTAGCATGTTGGACTTCGTAGCATCTTTGAATTTTAAATTCTTTGTTATGTTGTATTGCTTGTAAAAGCTGCATTTTTCTATGTGAAACACGTTCAACAGATCTGCCAGTAAAAAATCTCTCATTTCTCCATTTAGTGTGCCAGTAATTAGTCTACATTTTGATTTCATACCCTATGATGTCATAGGAATACTGTAGTGTTCTGTTTTATGGTCTTCATGCTTCTTCACTATTGAAAAAGTTTGGTCATAGTTCAATTTAGCAAACTAACTAGCCTCATAGCAAAATAACATTTATGGTTCTCATAGGCTCATGTGAATTTCTAGAGACTATTCTCCATTCTTCAATAAAAAATTAGTAGTTTTGGCTTACGTGTTAGCTTGTGTTAGTTCATATTTCTCAATAGAAAAATACCTGCCACTGGACAAGAGGAATTTTCTGGATTTTGTTTGTATAATTTCTTTGCTTTTTTTTAATTAGCTGGGCAAACAGGATGGCATTTAGCCAGTTTGGGCTGGTAGCTGAGTGTCAGCTAACATTTTGACAGTCTTAGTGTCTTCAGGTAGAGGCAAAGGGGCATTTGCCAAGTGTACTGAAATACAGTGAAATGTGCCCTGAGCTCCACAATTTTCCACTTTCTCCCAGGGCTTCAAGCTCTTTGAATTCCTCTCCTTTAAAGCTGCTCTAAGGGCATTTATGCTGCACTTTTTTTGTCCTCTTCATGGTCTGTCCTCAGGACGTGGCTTTCCACATTAAGCTCTTCCTTTTGCTTGTAGGCTGGACTGCTCTGTTGCCATCGTAGCTGTCCTTGGTGGAGTGTTGGAATGGCCTCAGATGTGTCTTCACAGACGGAGAAAATTTTATATGTGTTGGGAAGTGGAGGGAGTTTGCACACGGGTGTTTCTGTGCTGCTGTTTGTGCTGTGTGAATGTGTGGATATTTCTGTACATCTCTACTGCTGTCAGTTTGAACAAGTGGAACTGGGTGGGCACTCTGCTCCAAGCTGCTCTTTCTCAAGTGCTTGCAAGATCAGTTTGGGAAGCAGAGATCCTTGTTGACACCCTTTGATGAACCCCAAATCCTCTGTCCTATCATAGTTCCTGTGCCCTGTTGACAGCTCTTTGCCACTTCTGCAGTCCTCTGACACTGATGTTCTAGGAAGGTGTCCTGCTGCTGTCCTGAGATGAACGGTCCTGTCCCAGGTTTGAGAATAAGATCAGATCCACAAGTGAAGGGTGCAGTTCTTATCCTTAAAATGATACAATTTAGTGTTCCTTGTTCTGCTGCCAAGCAGCTTTCTGGCTCTGGACAGGGCTGTGAGAGAACATTTAAAAATGCTTTCTGCAAACCCTCTATTTGATGCTGATGTGCTGAGAAACACTCCAGAACGTGCTTCTCTCAGTCCCACGACTTGACTTACAGACAATATTTACTGCAATCCAGTTTTGACCTACAGAGCTTTCAAATCTGTCCTTTGCTTTGTACATTCTGTACACAGAGATACCAATTTCCTCTTTCGTGAGGGAAGGAACAGTTATTCATATGGTGATAGATCCCGTAACTTTACAGAACGAGAAAATAATTTTATTGATGGCAATGAAAAGCAATATTTATGTCACAGAGAGGAGGAACACTCTCCAATATATTATACAGGATTCTAAATTTATTGTACACGTTGAATTTTTGCATTCAAAAAAATTCCTTTTTGATAAGATTTAAGGTTCCTATGGTGAAATATTTGGAAATTGAGACTTTTTTATTGCTTGTATTGCTTTGAAGTTGAAATTGCTCAGGTAATAAAATATACCTGTTCTTTACATACCATTATGAAGTTTTCTTCTCTACAGAATAATTTTGAGTGACTATTCTACTGGCATATTTCAGAAGAATGAGATTTAGTTAGGGCAAACTTATAGGAGACAGGTAGAATAAGCAGATAGCTACAAAGTTTAATCTATAGAATAAGCAGATAGATACAAAGTTTAATCTACCAGTATACAATTAAGTATTTTTTGTGTGAGGGTTAGGAAATTATTTTTTGAGCTTCAGCCCAGTGCAAACTCAAAACGAACAGGGTTTGACCCTTTTGGAAAGTGATTGTGTATTTCCAGTGATGACAGGCAGCACCACTCTTTGATTTATAGCAGAACAGCTTCCACTTAATATTGACCATATGGCAATTTTCACCACCTACATTGTGCAGGACCTATGTCAGTAGCACACAAAGCAATGAACCTTATTCCCAGGAAATGCAGCTAAGACAGAGGATGCTGAATTGTGGCATATTGATTGATAGCACAAACCATTCATAATTAAATATCTCTTAATCCTTTGTAAACATGTCGCAGGCTTTTGAACCTTACTGCATTATTTTGACACTATTGAATTATCAAGTGTGCCAGCTTGTTTTCAAATTGTAGATCTGAAACAGATTATGACAAAAAGGTGTCAAGGAACTAGTTTATTTAATATAACCCACAGTCCTGTTTTATACATAGTCTATGTTAATAGATAGTTTTAATGCAAGAAATGGGGAGAGAGGGGTATTATTGGGAGTATTTGACTCTGTAGCTTGCATCTTCATAGAATCATAGAATGGTTTGGGCTGGAAGGGACCTTAAAGATCATCTAGTTCAAATCCCCCTGCCATGGGCAGGGACATCTTTCACTAGACCAGGTTGCTCAGAGCAACCTAGACCCTTATCCAACCTAGACTTGAACATTTCCAGAGACGGGGCATCCACAGCTTCTATGGGCAACCTCTTCCAGTGCCTCAACAACCACACAGTAAAGAATTTCTTCCTGTATTAATCTAAACCTGCAGTCTTTCAGTTTGAATCCATTTCCCTTTCTCCTGTCACTACATGCTCTTGTAAATAGTCCCTCTCCATCTTTCTTATAGGCTCCCTTCAGGTACAGGAAGGATGAGGACATTCCAGATCTTTCACCATGAAATTTTTCTCCCAGCAATTTATTTTTACAGTTCTGATTGTTGCACTGCATATTGGAACAAAACTGGAAGCAGGAACGCTTAACCTATATTTAGAGAGGAAACAATTTTTTGTTATTACTTATAGAAATGTCAGTTATTGGAATTTTCTTATGGCAGTGACTTGGCTGACATGCAGGACTGTAGGAGGATGTTGTTGGCACAAGTGAAGTGAACTCAGCTTGGTACCTTGCTGTATCCACGTTATTTATGCACTGGTTATGTGTGGCTAGTTGGAAAGGGAACTTCTTTGGTCCCTCTAGTGACAGTGCCACCAGACATGCCAAACATCATCATGTAGGGCATGCCTCAATGAAACTGTCATGTCTGGCTCACAAAGCTTTAGGTATTCAATAAATCATCCGGTATCAGTCAACTGAAGGGCAGAGCTCTAAACACACACTTTTATCAAAAAAATGTTGCCGAAGGGAACAAATATCTTGAGTAGCATGCCCTGCATAATGATGCCTCCCAAGCCATCAGGGCCTGTTCTGTTCATCCTGGATCTACACCAGTTACTGCTGAGAAGCTTCCCCTTCCCTTGTGCCAGGGCTTGTGTGTTGCTGGCTGTGTGATGAGCTGAAAATGAATCATTTACTTTTGTCAACCACATTCAGCCAGATTGTTCCCCAAAGCACTAAAGTACTTAGCCTAAAGACTAAAACTGTGTCTTGGGTCAAAGATGGAGCTGAGGTTTACAGAAGCCTATAGCTAGTTGAAATGCAAACAGCAGTAGATCCAGGAGACAATATGATTGTACTATAGGCTATACGGAGGTGAGGGTGGAGAGTGATGGGTGAGGGCTGGGAGGGAGAAATACTGATCCACTATAAACAGACAGTGCATATAAATACACAGTAAAACCACATGTGGAAAAAAATGGTCAGTATGCATTATCTATGATTACAACCTCTCATCTGGTCCCAGAACCTTTTGCAATCAATTATGAACTATTGACTTTACTAGGAGTTCTCTCAGGTGCTTTCTGATACCATAATTGCTTTTATAATGGAAAATGGAATTAAGTGATAAGAGAGAGAGCTCAAAACACATTTACTGTATCTGTGGTGAGAATGAATTGCTGTGATGATAGAGTAAAAGTAAGTTCTGGGAAATACAAGAGTGATAATTTTTGTAGTCAAGGAGAATAAAAATAACCTGATAGAAAAAAAGTATTATGTGCAACTCCTTTTGCCTCAAGAATGCTAATAAAGAGTAGCTGGACACCACTTAGCTCCCAGTGACACTCTGTCCTTTCAGACATTCAGTTGTTTGCAGGTCCTGCACACCAAGTTGCCTATCAATGTATGCACAAGGAGCCAGCATTTGGGTTTGGGTAACTATCCTTCATAAGGGGTCTTACCAAAACCTGCTGAATGTCCCTGCCAGCTGTCACAGAGGGAACAACATGCTTGTGACTGCTTAGCAATCGGTCATGTGAGGAACATCTCCCTGGTCTCCTGCTCCATAAATTTCCAGAACACTTATGTGTCTAACTTCCATAAATTAATCTACTTGATGGCGTTTCTTCTTCCTTTCTGATTTTTTTTTTTTTTTTAATAAAAGGAAGTATTTTCTTTAGACACACCCCATGGTTTTTATACTCATTTTAGCCACATCACAATGATTTGCTGCAGTATTATCTGCAGTTGTAAACATTTAGTTAAATGGAGAACTTTCATTAGAAGTACCTCAGTCCTGTCATGGACTTATCAATATCCTTAGGCACTAAATATATGGCTTGTAAATGTGTAGTGTTTAAAGTGTTACTCATGTTTTGTTTCATATTAATATATGTCATAACAAACTTCTGAGGAGTTCTGCCCACATTTTGGGAGGTTGGATTAAATGTGCAATTCTTGTGTCTTTGCATACAAAAATAAGAGCCACATTTGGTATAAGTCAGTGTAGCTACAACAGTTTTATCACTGGCAAGCCCCTAACTTTTGTAGGTTTCTCAATCTGATTTGTCATGAAGGAAAAAAATGCTGCTGCTGCTAATGATGATATACTGAATATAATGTTTCTTTAGCAGAATTCTGATGGGAATTCATTGTTCTTGCCTGACACATGCTTTTTCCCAAAAATATAATTTGTTATTGGAAAAAGAATCTTAAGTTCTACCCAAGTATGCCAAATATGTCTATATAAATGTAATATATACTGACTTCCTCTATATTAAACGTCAGTGTTTACTGGCTGCCAAACCAAGCAATACTGCGATAAAAGTGAACAAATAGAGGAACTTGGTATTTATTTCCACTTTTTTGCCATCCAATCAGGTAGGGCCAGGTTTTACTGCCTTAGATGAAAGTAGAGTACAAAGAGAACTTGACTGATTAGACAAGTACAGTTCTTAGACTGAAATGATGAGAAACTTCAAACTATAGGCTGTAGACCAATGCCAGTAAAACTGTAAGAGCTTTGATATTGATTTTCCAGCAGTGGGATTTCATACCTTTTGTTTTCAGATTTCATTAGTGGTCTGGGACTAAATTAAAAGGGAGAGGCTTCTCTTAGATGCCAGGAGAGTTGATCATCCCTCAAACTTTATAATTGTGCTGTGGCAATTAAAATGATACCAGCAGCATTCTGGTGTCACTTTTTAGCAGTTTAAGAAGTCTGGTTCTTTACTTAAAAACAGCTTTGAATTGAACATCTGAAGTCAGATACATTGCATGTTTCCCTCAATATTTCCAGACTTCCCAAAATTGTTTGACCCTTTATTCAGAAAGGAAGAGAGGAGTTATTTTACCTACTGCCAATGAGCTGAGTAACCTAGCCCTCTCAGTTGTAAAGCTGCTCAGTGCATTGGAAGATTAACTAAAAGGGTCTCTGGAAAAATGCCAGGCTTTTTTTAAACTAATGCCATCTATTATTAATAAATGTTGACATGGCACTATCTTTTATACAATTAACAAGCAGGTTAATTGTCCTTCCCTCATGTGATGCCGTCCCTGATCCCTTTCAGCCACCAGTTTGCTATTACTAGAGGAGGTTGTAAATAAGAACTTTTCTGAGTGACTTGATAGAGGGATGTCTTGTGTTACATGAAATGGGCTTCTCCATACTTTGTGAGTTGTGATGGCAGAACAGGAATTCACTGTTGCCAAAATTTATTCCTAATATGCTCTCTGTGGTCAAAAGGATGCAAAAAATAAGGCAAAGAAGAAGTCACTTGTTTCAGTTATTCCCTGTCTCCATAAAGCATGCATTATGATTATATTCACTGTCATACCTTTGGGTGAGAGTCTTCCATTGCCATGTCCTGTAATTCTGCATGCAAGCTTTTCATTTTTTTCAGCTACCCTTCCTTATTAGTTTGCCAAGTGCCATTTAATGTCCCTGTTCAAGGAGATACTTTCCTTGTTCATGCCCATAGTCAGACTGAAATCAAAGAGAATTCAGAATTTGTGAAAAATGGGCTGTTAGAACAGCCTTAGAACTTAGAAACTTAGAAAACTTAGAACATACTTTTCTCGTATGTAGAAGCATTAAGTTGCTAAGTGCACTGTGTCCCATGTTTTGAAGTAATCCCTCAGGTCTTGTGAACTCAATTCCCAGAATGAGTCTTAAAAATATTCAGCTACATCACACATCTAAGAGGTGTCATACCTTGACATAAATCCTCAGAGCAACATTTTTGCTCAATCTCCACTCATATTGACATGTCTGCCATTCAAATGTTCTGCCTCAGAACTCTGCCAGATGAACAAGCTGAACACTTCTGCTTTAGAGGATTTCCACTGGTGCTCGTGGGAGCTCAGCCTGAGGTCCAAGGACTTTATGTTTAAGCATCAGTTAGAAATTAGGCAGAAGATTACAGTCTGGTTATTCTGCTCAGAACTGACCGCAGTTAGTGTAGCTTCCCTGCATGTGGATCAAGGAACCCTCTCATATAAAGATAATGTGGGCTTGGACACAGTATCAGCCACAAGTTTTCTGTATGATACTCCTGCTATCTCAAGAATCTAAGCTAGCTTTTCTTGACAGTCACTTTAGTTTGAGATTGAAGATTGCTTATAGCAATCCTGGAGTTTTAGTGCCCTTCATCCCCTCCTGACAGGTTTGCCATTAATGATGTGTGCTGCCCTCCCAATTTTGCTGGCAAAACTGTTTGCAGTGGTTGCAATATGAGCTGGATTGGAACCAAAGGACTTTTTTCCAAGATGGAGAAAAACACAACAAAAAATAGTGTGTGTTTTCACACTGCTCTGGTTCATGGTGCAGTTCCAGAAACAGCCTAATGAGTGCACTTGGGTATTGAAGGACACGCATCCAAGTTCCACAACAGAGTGCTCAGGTGCTGGGCTGTATAGTAATGCATGAAGGGATAACAAAATATGCATGAATAGATGAATAATTACCCACCTTTGGGAACCTCACGAGGCTGGTTTGACTTTGGCTACTGGCAGCACTTGTACACGAACATGCTGTTACACAGGCACAACATGATACTGTAATGAATTATGTTGTGGAAAGCTGGATATTAATCAAGGACATCCAGATAAAATAAGACATAATCTGATAAGATTACTTTTTATCAGAGACCCGGTATTACCATTATTTACCCCAATGGATGTGTTCCTTTGTTTTGATGTGTATATGCTGATTGATTGACACTGCAAATGAGCAGAACTGAACACTGAATAGAGATTATCTAAGATATACAATGTCAATAGCAGTTTCTTGTCATATGCATGTCTGAAGAATGTCTATGAAATTTCATTTACCCTTTCCCTCAGTAACTGAGATTGTAACTGTACTTCATGACATGGCCTTTTTGTTCTGTGTGAGTACAGCACTCGGCTAATCTGCTCTGATTTTAGGGTACAGCACTGGAAGATCATGTCCTATTGAAATCTGGTTTTAGCACCTCTGATAGGTACCCCTTGTAGTGTCTCCCTCATATTTATATTAGAAACTTTTTGCCTCTGGTCGGCTGAACACAGCAAAGCAGAATCAAATCAAATATGGAATGTGGCATGGCTTCAGTAATAATTAAGGTGGGATCTCAGCTGGATGTACTGTTGTAATTCATAGTAGCTTCATCCATTGGTTTCTTCCTCTATCAATTGCAAAAATCTCTTTTGCCTTTGTGCATTGCTAAAAAGCACACACAAATGCATGCTTGAATGCAATTTTTTATAAACATTTTAAAAATTTAAATTGAAATCAACATTTTGAAAACATATCCATGCTAAGAGTAGTAATATTTCAAAAAGCTTCATCTTACTATCTTGCTCCAGTTAAGTATGAATGTGAAAATGCTGAATTAAGTTTTCTTAGAGATGTTGATTAGATTTTAATATATTTTTTGTATAAATTTCAACATTTTTGACTGGTCAAATCAGCTGATACGTTAAGTGCTGTTGGCTCAGGAGACACTATCTTGTTCCAAGCGGATAACCACTAGCTGCTATCTTATTCCAAGAGGATAACCTGTAGATGACTGCCATGGGATTTAAAGAATGCTGAATAGTTCCTAGTTTTAGCCTGCATCATTTTATAGCGCCCTCCATTTGATTACAGTGTCCTTGGGGCATGCAGGATAACCCCAAACAAAAGTAGTATTCTTGTAACCTATCCAAAAGATGACACTTGCAATTAGTTAGCTGTACGCTTGTGGTTCCATTAAATCAACACTGTAGTAGTGACAAATCAGTCCATTCAAATGTCAAAATTCTAAAATATTTGTGACCTTAATGAGATCTGTTTTCAAATATACATTTGTATTCATAGTGTAAGCATAAAATATGCAGATGGTGGAAACCAGCTTCACAGCAAGGCCTTTATGCATTCCTGATTGTTTTTAAAGAGGCTATATAGACTATATAGAGTATACCGTGCCTCACATTGTTAAACTATTTAGTGATTTAACCTTTTATTAAATAACAATGTTTGAATAATGGACAATATGATTGGAAAAACTGTTATTCTTTAGCTAAGCCAACGTAGTTAGAGTTTGTGGCCTCTCTGTTATTGTTCATCTAGAAGATATGGAAAATAGTTATATTGTGAATCACTCTATTAAATACTTTAGAATACCATGTTATTGAATTCCTCATGAAACCGGGCTGGATTACAATACCGCTTCTTTTCCTACCCATTATCAGTAAAATCCCTCTGAGATCATAGTAGACTTTTAATGACCTTTGCTTATAAAAACATCAAAACTGTATCTACACTAACTTGACAGCTAATTAAAAATGGTTTGTCTCAAGTTTGATGTGGACATTGGCTAAATAGCCTCTTCAAGCACCCTCATTCATAGTTATACTGTATCATGAAATAGAAAAGTTTAATAGTTCAGACACTTTTCCTGTATGGAACACAGGCATTTTATCAAAACTAGAACATTAGAAACACAAACCAGGATTGAAACTGCTATTTCTCAATTTTGACATGCATACTAGCATTTGCCAAGTGAAACTGTAGTGATCACAGCAAAATTATTGCCCTATGCTAATATCAAGTTTCATCTTTTGTCTTTTAAATCTCTACAGTAATATTCCTACATCCACTGAGAACAATAAGAGATCTGGATGTGGGATCAAACTTTTTTCAAGAAGATTTTCATGTACTGTTTCCCACAACCCCACAGTTTAGAGAAACCCACTCAGTCTTATCTTCTGTTTTGGCTGTCATTTTTTTCATTCCTGTCTTTTCAGGCAAAATGGAATAAAAACTGCTAGGTGAGTTTCTGGCTACACATGGACACTGAAGCAATGAAAATCACAGATTGCATGACTCCTTTAATGGAGATGTCACTAAATGCATGTATAGATTATCTCAGAACTAACGAATTCTCATTTTCATATCCAAAACATACTGAGTTAATCAAACAGACCCCACTTTATTGACTCTGCACATAAATCTCAAGTTTTAACACCTCTAGTTATCAACCCTAAATGTCATGAATCATTTCTGGCAGAAAACCAATGAATAGATTTTAGTACAGATTTAGATTTTAGGCAGGTTCTAAATACACCAAGATCATCAGCAGAAAAGCAACTATCTGTCTTTTAAAAGGTCGCAAATTCAGAAATTGTACTAGTCCTCACTGAGTGCAAGCCTTGGCCTTCACTCTGTAGCACACTCCGGTGTTAAGGGTCCTGCTCAAGGCAGGACTGGATGGGGCTTTGGAAAACTTGGTCTAGTAGAAGGTGGTGGGGGGGATTAGAAAGAGATGATCTTTATGGACCCTTCCAATCCGAGCCAATCTATGATTGGCTTGTAAAGAGCTATTTCAAACCATCAAGATATTAGGCTTGAAAGCAGATTTTGAGGGGGCTTACTAATGCTGTCCTGAAGAGTTGAACAGGTGTCTTTGGTTTCTTTTCTGTGGTTTAGTTTGGTTTGGTTTGGCTTTTTTTAATTAAATTAACCATTTTGTACCAGTTGGTCCTGCTTGTATTTGCTCCATACCATATCATGTGTATTAAATAATCATTGAGTTACTGATTGCAATCAGTGATTGTCTCTTAAGTCTGCCACAAAACCTATGGCAGAACTTCAGACACAGCAGAGGTTAAGTGTGTCTGTTCACATGATAATTTAATCACAGACCACTGGCTCTGTAGACATGCAGAGTTTGGTTTGGTGAGCAGGCTCAGTAGTTGCCAGTGCTGTGAAGGCTGAGCTAAGCTGAAAATGTCCTTCGGGTTACCGCACATGGGTAGGTCAGAGGTCTGGTTACCAGGATGGATCTTTGTCTGGGTTCAATGCCCTGATCTCCCTGTTGAACCAGTTTCAAGGGCAGACCTTTATTTTGCTATAAAATATGACTGCTATCCCACTGGAATAAAAGATATTTCATCGGATTATTCAATAAGGAAAAATTTCTTTATATAGTGAGGTCAGCTTCTTGTGAACATATGGTTGCTGCAAGTCAGGTATTGTAGTCCCAGTAGCTGCAGAATAGATTTTTCTTCTTTCCACCCACTCCCTAACAAAGAATTACCAAAGAAATATCCCACCATGTCTTCTGTTTAAAATTCATTGCCAAGACCAGGTACTCCAAAAAGAGGAAATCAGTGGAGTTATCTTAATTTGTCCTCCTACATAAATAGACAGTGCTTTCATAAACAGGAAGAACTAAGCATCATTAGGAAGCACATTTGGCCTAAGTGCATTTTCTGGAAATATTTATGCTCTGCTCCTTGTTTTTTGATATTCAGCTTACATAGTTTGGAAGAAAGTGGTCTTGGGTCCTTTGCTTCATTACAGGGCTCAGGCTGAGTTTGTTCCACCACCAAGTTTGTTCCTTAGAACTATTTTAATATTTCTGGGGGAGAAGTAATCTCCAATTGTATGATGGTTGATTCCCTTACTTCTTATATACCTCCAAGGCATCCATTCAGTTTCAGGGGGATTCCACACTATTCAACAATTTGGATGAATTTTATGGATTACTTACTGTATTTAGCATTGTGTGTATGGGAAGCCTGTCACAAATCACATCTGTCAGAAAGGGGATGTTAATGGAGCTAATTGCTTTGATGTAACTCTATTACATACTGGATATAAATGAGCTAATAAAATTACCCTTTTATAACAATTAGACACCTCAAATCTAATTTGCTACTTTTAGAGTAATTTCCTTTGATTTAGTAATGTGCTGGAAAGGGCTGTAGTCATTGTAGATCTATGAAAAGATTGTTATAGCTGGTGGTGACAGTACGAGTGCAAACTTCTAAAAGATACGTTTAATTTGATATTGAATACATTTAAAAGCAGTTTTTTGAAAAAAAAAACTGGTCTATATTCAGGTAGAAAAAGCAGCTGTTATATTTTAAACTTCTTTCCATCAATGTCCTCCAACGTATCTGCCAGTTATGAAGGACTGCTCTAGTATTTGCAAGATTCTCCATCTGCTCGACTCCTTAATTTTCCTATATAATGCTGGAACCAAGCTTATTTCTACTTGAGACCCAAAGCTGTACCCATCATAGCACTACAACCCTTCAAACATTGCATGTATGACAGTGACTTAGGTCTTTGTAAACTTTTTTGTTTTGTAAGTAGTGAATAGTACTTATTGGTTTATTGAGCTTTGTTTTTCCTTTTCTATCCTATACTATACTCTGCCTTCTTTGCCACACTTTCTAAATGTTTTCTTACACTTCTGCTGATTTAGTCTGTGGGTTAGCATCGTGAAGGCTTTTGTGCGTGATAAGGATGCATTCATAAACTAAAACCAAACGAGACCTTGAACAAAATGTCAGGGTCTTGCAAAATACGTGCCCTGGCCATCAAGGCAAACATCCTTTTGGCTGCAAAGCCCAAACCTCAGAAATTACTTTTTCCCTCCACATTCCTCTCCTTTGCCCTCTTTTCTCTTCACTTCTTCGTACCTTCTATTAGGGAAACAGCCTTTCTTTTTCTAAAAAACCTGAAGACTCCAGTCTTTCTCTCCTTAGCCCTGTTGTTGTCCATTACTCTGAAACATGCTGATAGGGAGAGCACCCATATTCCAGACTCAGGAGCCAGGACAGGAAGGAGACCAAAAAGCAGTTGTGAAGTTTGCTTGCACCTCACAACGAAGCCTGGACCAGGAAGTGTCCACTCAAAGGAGAGAAGTAAGTAACAGTAAACCTGGTGCTCTGACAGCAGTTATTTAGGATATGTTACTATGGAGCTTTTGCAGCTATTAACTGGGTCTTGGCCTTGATCTGTCACTATATAAAACTATCATTATTTGCACTCACAGGAGGTTAAACACGTCCAAACAAAATGAGTTAAATAATATCTCATCATTTTTTAATGGTTTTACAATTTCAGTTTTAAGAGGGTAGTAGTTATTTCATGTTTGTTGGAGTCTGCTGGTCATGATGATACTAGTCTCAAAGTTTGCTTGGGCTAGTAGAGAGGCTTTTGGAGATCTTTTTTCTTTTGTCAAGTCCCTGCCCTTTGAATTGTTTAATGGAGGCTAACACACAGGTAGGAGGTATTGGTTAAACCTTTGTCAGCTCTTTCAGTTCCCAGCTAATCTGGAATCTGAATGCTAGCCCCAACTCCATTAACACTGACTCGCTAACAAAGGTGTGTTATTTTGGACCACCTTAATTTGTATTAGTTCTGTTATCTAGTCTCCTTGAAGCACACGACCATGAAACTCAGACATATAATGGATAATGTAATAATGTTTGCACAGTTTTGATTATGTACTTGGACAATCAGTACTGTACCACCAGTCCCAAGAGAGGGCTATAATTCAGCAGTTCCTCTGAATACCCTATGAACAAAGATATGCCCACATGCATTCTACATCTATACTGTGTCAACACACCAGCACTGAAAGAATCAAAATTTGCTGCAGCTTCACTGCATTTTTCTGCTTTTTTTGGACTCTGAGATGAAAAGTCTGAAAACTGTATTTTTTTTTTTGTTATTTTCTGAGTTTTCTCAGGATATAATTTGGATCAATCAGTTCTGTTTTTGCAATGTAATTTGATTTCAAACCCCTATTTTTCCATTATATTGCTGAGCTAGCTTTTTGCTTTCGCTAAGAAGGATTGGAATAACCTCATATTGTCTCTCTGAACGTGACAGTTGACATCCTGAAATTATATATTTATATATGTTAAACCACAATTAAAACACACTATGTTGCACTTTAAAAGCTGATCTCATCATCTGTAGTTTAGCTCATTTTTCTCTTCCTTCACCCATGCCCCCATTCCAATGGTGGATTGAAACCAGGCTTTCTGGCTGCAGCCTTTGAAATCTGAATTTCATCAGTGATAGAGCACTGGAATGTCTGATTCGAAGCAGAAAAGATTTATCGCAATCAGTATTAGTGCATAAAAAGTCACGCCATCCTGTTTTAAGAGTTACCTCCTGCCCCTCTCTTCCCTCCAACCCCTCCACCTGACTTACACCTTGTTGTAGAACAGTGTACTTGCAATCCCATCTCAGACAAGGGTGGGGTTGTCTAATGAATCATTCAAATATGTAATAACTATGATCAAAGCATATTTCAAAAATTGAAAATAATCACATTTTTAGTGTTGGCCCATGAACAATAAACAATTTCTTGTAGGGGGCCCTATTATAGATCAGTGAAAGTTCAGAACTTAATTTGTCTTTAGTGCATTTTTGAGGGGTAGTAAATGATTTCATACAGACTTTCTGGCTCTATGTGAGCTTTCCTTTTGGCACAAGTTTACTTGAAAATAAAAAATGTAGAACAGACAGTAGCTGCATTTCATAAACCATTCTATTATTTCAAGTTGATTTTTAATACTATATCTAAATTGACAGAAAGAAAAAGCTTGGCAAATGTGTTAGATCAATTATCTGTGATGCTTTTAATTTATAAGGGACATTGTGATTTGCTACTAAGCACGAAATCACATTAGCAATTGGCAGCTAAAAACCACATTTTCCTATAAACTGTACATGGAGTGAATAAAATGTGTACAATCAGTCAGTAAGAAAGCTTGTGGGAGTTTTCTTTTTCTTTCTGTAACATTATGTAAGTACAGGTAAAATTTAGACAACTGGGAGCAGTTTGTTTAGGCAGATATCTGTTCAAAGGGCTTTTAAACATAGGGTTTATCTCACATACCATGAGTCTATCTTGTTTGGTGTCACAAGGATTCTTATGACATTCTCATGTTGTAAAGATGAAATTAGATTCCTTTCCTGAAATATGGGAAAGATTCCACAAAATGTCTGTTGCTCAAAATTGATACAGGAAGTAAATCAATTTACTGAGTAATAGATATCTTCAGAAAGTGCCAAAAAAGCCATTAATTACTTGAGGGATATGACCTTCCTGTCCTCTTATTGTCTCAGAGGATGACGAAAGGAGAGTTAATTTCATGTATGTACCTCATGTAGATATTTATCATCAGCACTGATATAATCTTAAATTTTCTTTAAACACCTCCAAGATGAGTTTCTAGTGCTGGCCAAACATTCCAGATTGGTTTCAACAAAAGGGAAAACTTCTAAAAGTTTGAGAAAGAACATGCATGACAGCTGTGAGGGAACATGTTAGTTACTTCCCAGGGTAAGGACATGACAGGGCAGAGCAAAATATAGGGCACACTGGAGCACAAAGTAGAACAAATTTTTTTAAAAAAATGTCTTTTGGATGTCTCTTCAAAAATGTTTTTTGGTAGGAAGATCAATAAGATGGGTCCAGCACAGCTCTTGGTGTGGCTGGATTTACTGTTTAGTGAGGCTGTTAGTACAGTGAAGTCCCGGAAATTCCAGGTGTTTCCAGGCACAAACTAAGTAGAAATGTGGTTATAGGCCATGTGGGTAGCCCAGGATCTCAGGTTTATTATAATTAAGCTTTGCCAAGATTTTTCACGGAGTATGCTGAAAGCTAGATTAAAGGCAGAGATCTGAATGCTGGTTTCTACCAGTAGTGTGGGTCCACCTTTACAAGAACTTCTCCTATGAGCAGGCCTTTGCCAGTGAATTCTAATGCCTGTTTCTTTGTCTTAGTAGAAGTCCTGTTTTTTTGAAGGAGTCCTGAGAATCTCTTTCCCTGTGCAGAAGTGGCAGGACTTGTCCCAGAGACCCTGTAAAATGAAAGGATGAAGCCCCAGATTTTTACTGGGAGATTTTGGAACTAGAGGAGCACATAGACTTAACATTTCACTCCAGTACATTGAGCCATGAAGGTTAGGAGCAGATCCTTTAATTGACTGTTTGGTACTTTCAATACATACAGTGCTGAAACCAAGCTAAGCTTGAGAGATAAGAGCCTAATCAGCTCCTACCAGTTTGCAAATTTTGTGTTTAATTTACATGTAACAGAATTTTCCCACTGCTGACATTGGAGGAAGTTTGCATATGCTGACACCCTTAAGCTATTGATACTGTATTTGACTCTAGGATTCATGAATGAATTTTCAGACCCTTTTCTGAATGTTTTTCACTAGTGTATGTGCAATCTGCCATGGCAAGATCCACAGAATTAAAGGATAGAACACTTTTGAGAAGATTTTAAATTGTATTCAGAAATCAAATTAGGAGATTGTTAGATGACCGCTCCTGTGGAACAAATTTGTGTCCCTTTTGTGAAGACACTACCGTAATTGTTTTGTTAGTTTTGACTTAATGATTGTAGTGAAATGCTCGAGAGTGGATTACTGGTTACCAAGCTTTAGTTATTTTATCTGACTGTTGGCTGTGTTTTAACAGAATGGGGGTGCACTTGCTGTAAGAGCTAATGCCAATACTAGTTCACAATATGAAATTATTTCTGTTTATTTTCCTTTTAATTGATTTGAATGATGCAATCTGTGCTATTCCCTTTTGGTCTGTGTTTACTAACCTCAGTGCAGTTCCTCCTGCTGCTTTAAATCACAGTGACTTTAATAGTACATGCAATTCAAACCATGTCTGGATGTATCTTAATTGTTTTACCTTTTGTATCTGTAAATTATACTTGCTTAGGTCACAGAAGAAAGTCTGTTGAATCCGTTTCAGGTGGTTAATCTCAAAATACCACCTCTAGGATCTTCTTTTTAGTTTTTCAATCTCTGCTCCTTCCACTTTTTGTTGATAAGTCCGTTGACTCCCGTGGTGGACAAAACTTCCTCCCTGCACTGCTTATCCTCTCCTGGGTTGTCCTGTGCCTGACCTTTGTCTTGGCTAAGCCAGCCTTGCTGCCAGCCTCAGTGGCCATCATCTGTTGTCTTTAACATGCTTTTATGCATTCACAGGAAAACTCCAGCCAGGCATCCATCTATTCTGTTTAAATCCCTGCTGCTCTGCTGCAGTGCTCTTTCCTAAGCAAGACATCAGTCAAAAATTGACTGTTCTTCTAAACTCATCAGCTAAACAGGCTTTCAATTCATATTTATGGTCCATCTCTGTTTATTCCGGCTAAGGAGCTGCCTTACCTTATTTCACTAGCTGAAGTAGCCCATTGTACCCCTTACTTACTGATATTTATTTGGACAGCAGAAGGGAAGCTGACTGGGTGTTGCTTGCATAGCCTGACCCACTGGAAGGTACTAGTGAGTGGCTGGGACACAAGGAAAGCCTACAGGTCTCTCCAGGGGAAAAGTCTGGGACCATGTGCAGAGCTTGCTACAGTAAGGAGCCTCAGCCTTGTTTGAAAGACTTACATGCTTCTCTAATAGAGAAATAGCACAAATTATAACACCTTCATCTTAGCTCTCATACTCTTCTCAGCCTTGTGGTTGTAATATATTAACACAGGCAGGCATTGATGAGTACTTTTTTGCATGTTTTTTTGCTGTGGAAATTAATCTGCGAAGGTTAATAAAATGATATTACATATTTCTGAAGCGCTACCTAGTCAAGAAACTGAAATTCTTAATTATTTATGCAGGGACTAACTGGCGAAATGAAGGGCAAAGACTGTGACTGACGTAGTTGTGCGTATGAGGTACAAAGCTGCCTGAATCATTCCATGAAGACAAAGATGTGCACAGCTCAGCTCTCTTACCTCTGACACACAAGCCCAGGTGGATTTATTCTCCCAGTATGTGTGCCTCTTATTAATGCTATTAAAAATTATTCCTCCAAACAAGATGAACATACGCCCTTAGGCTAACAGTTTAACATTTATTTCCAATCTTATTTTTTGTTTTTTGGAAACATAGAAGAGAAATATCCCTCATTTCCCAGGTGGAGTAAAGGGGAACAATATAAACTTTGTATATTAGTGTGAAAAATGTAAACACAGATGAAATGTACTTCAGAACTCATTTTGCCAAAGCTTTTCTTGGACGATTTCCATCAACACAGTTATTGTAATTATTTTCCAAATGTTACCCATGTGATTCTCATTTGCTGCATTTTTAATTCCCTACCTTAAATGAGGGCACTCAGGTATGACTAAAGATGGCAGACATCTAAAGATTTGTAGGTTCAACCTGCATAATGGCCCCACAGTGGTCAAATAGTGCTCATGTGCTCTTACAGGAACTACAACAAGAACTGGTTGGAATTCTATGCATGGATTCAGTCTTGTGCCTTTTGAATCTAAAAAGCAGATGTTATCCATGGCATGATACTTCAGGTATAAAATTAATATTTAAAATTAATTATTTTTAATTTATTTCTGTTATTTGACATGTAAAAGCCTAAGGGTTCCCATCAAAAGCAGCTAAACTAATTAATTAAAGGTCAAAGCAGTTGCAGTAAAATTAGGACTATTATTGAATTACATTATTCTCATAATTTACTTCTCTTATTCCTTCTACTCTAGACACCGACCACAGATAAACATTGTGTCTCAAATACAGGTTAAGAGTCAAAACTTGTCAGCTTAGACACTAGTAAATCAGTCATATAGGTATAGCCAACAATAAAAATTTTGAAGCTAAGGCTCCTTTCACTTACATTTGTTCTATGGATAAGTCACTTACATGGATTTAATACTCCCAACAATAAAATGCAGACTCTGCCCATTAAAATTTTTCATCCTATATGAATGTGGCCTTTCTCCTCTTTCATGTCCTCTCTTAATTTAGAAATGTCTGGTTGGATCACAATGGTGTAGCCAGATTATCTGGGAGCTGGGGAAGCTGCAATGCTAACACCAAGGTGACTTTCTCGCAATCCTGGAAGAACATTAAAAACCCCCAGAAAAAGTCCAGCTCCAGGAAAAATGTTAAATGTAAATCAACTCTGTCAGTTCTAGGCTAAATCTCAAGATAGAGGACTATTTCCTCCTGCAATATTTGAACATTCTGGCATACTGGTGGAGATAATGTAATTCCCTGAAAAATGTTCTGCACAGTACTTTTTTGTTTAATGAACCTTGAATTTGTGTCAGAATATCTTTTTAATTTTATGTAATACAGCATAATGCTCCATTTACTGAAGCAGAGGGTAGAAAACAGAAAAGCCAATGGATCATGACTGTCAAAAAGCGACTGCTTCCATAACTATCCCTACATCCCTTCCAGTGCAAGAGGCAGAGGGCAGCCTTGCATTTCTTTTTTTCCTGTCCTCCTTCGCTTTGCGTTATGTTTTGATTCCAAATGTTATGAGACACAAGGTGAGTTATTCAAAACTATTTATTAGCTTGTTAAACTGAAATGCCTTTGCTCCTTGGCCAAGTTTTATAGGAACCCACAAAACATTGAAGTACCTCACAGGCAGTGCCCCACCTTGGCAGATGACATCAATGCAAAAGGAGTTGATTTTTCAATATATCTTAAAAAATATATTTCTAACAAGTACACATTCTTACATGTATTTTCTTTCACTTGAATCAGCCAACTTATAGGACGTCATGATTTATGTCTCCCAAAGGGTCTTAAGAATTTAGAATCTGTAAGCCTGATCCTAATGTCTTTACTCAGGCAAAATGCCTGGAATAAACCAGAGGATATACAGGGCTTCATATAGCATTTGGCCTATGAATATGAATTTAAAAACACCATTAAGAAAAGCATTTGCAGGTATCAAAGGTGAACTTTGCCTCGTATCTAAAAGTGAAGGACTATTAAGATACACTACAGTTTATTCCACACATACACCTTTCAGCAGTTTGCTTGATGGCCTCTATGATATTTTTGGCGATGTCTGTCTAGTCCATCCCAGCAGGCACTGGTATAAATACATGGGTGTATCTTTGTGAGCCTTTCAGCTCAGACCAGGTGAGTGAGCATTCCTGAGGAGACTCATCCTGTTCTCTATCAGTCCATGTTACAGAGCATTCTCCTCACACACAGGCTGCTTTTTGAGCTCAGCCAAGGCAGAAAATGTGCTTCAGGAGCTGAACTAATGCTGCCCCACAGCTCACGGGCATTTGTTCCACATGGCCAGACTAGAGCTCATCTGAACGAGCAGCCAGTCCTCCCAACTGCAGATAGTTTGGAAGTCAGGTCCTTGGCTCTGGCTGTTTCACTTTCCAGATCTGCTCATGTTGGGATGCACAGCTCGTCAGGATAGATACAGTCACATATCATGTTCCTCATGATCCTAGTACAAAGCAGACTGTAACTGCAGCCTCAGCAACTAACCCACGTCTGCTGCACATCTGTACAGTGAAGAAGTCTGTGATAGGGGTTTTTGGGGGAGTTTGTTGTTTTCTTTCTTTTTTTTAACTTCTATCAGGGAGTCTTAAATCTGGAGTTGTGGTTTGCTGTTATTGAATGTAATTTCAATGAGGAGATCTGTTGCATCTATCCGCCCTGCTCAGTTAGTGTCTCAAGCTCCCACAATCTCAGTGTTTTCTAGACGAATCATACGTTATTTGAAAAACTCCTACCTGGAAAACTGCTCCATTCTTACTGTGGTAAGATTTATTTCACTAAAACCAACACAATTTAGCCTTGTCAGGCAATAAGTTTCAGTGACATATGTCAAAGACCCCGCAGTGGATTGTGCTGATTGAAATCCAGGCTGCCCTGCTAAATTGGTATTCCCTCAGCCTTAGGGCCACAATGAGTCGCCCAAATGCTTGAACAAGAATCATTCAGGAACCTCCCCCATCAAAGGTTTGTGGTGGAGTTGTTTTCAGCCAGTCAGCCACCTAGGGTGGGTCACTTTGGCATTTCTCAGCCACACAGCTACGGCAAGGGTGACCAGGACAGGGGCAGGAGTGGGGTTGAAGCCCAGACCATGATAATTCAGACGGAAATAATTTTATATTGCAGTGGAATTGTAGGCTTAGGTGAATGGAAGTACACTGATTTGTAGCTATTAACATGACTTGTAAAATTTAGATAATAAACCTGATCTCGTAACTATTTCAGAAAGCATTCATTCTATATTCGGTGTGAATCACTACAGAATTGGGATTGTCCAAATTAATGGAATGAATTGTGACACAGGTCCTAAAAAACACCATCCTTTTAATGCAATCTGTTCCCTAATTCATCTCTGTGTTGCCCCTTTCTCCTCTGAATAGAAAGTTCACATGACACCATTAGAAGTGAGCACTCCAAAAGGCAGAGAGAGGCCACTTCGTGGACTGTTTTGGAAGTTCCCTAAAGTGAAAAATGATATTCTTGAGGATGAAGATTCCACAATGCCTTGAGGTACAGTACATTCTCTAAAAATGATGCCTAAGCATATTTTTTACTATCTGTAATACTTCCAGCATAGTAAGATTACAGACATGCTCCTAAGGATTTGCTGGGAGCTATAACAGTCAAACCTTTCCATAAATTATCAGCAGAAGAAAGCAGTCTTTTACTAGAAATTGATTTAACACTAACAAAACTGTGCTTATCTTAATGAGTTAATTTGGTGTTCAAGTGCATATCATGTACACTTCCTTGAGGCTTTAAATAGAATCTAAAAATACTTGTAATGGGTATTTAAAGTGAATTGTCTCTCTCTCATGTATGGAAATATTAGGTCTATGTATGAATTAATGTAATAGATATATAAATAGCTGAAATGGAAATTTCAATGGAAATGCAAAATGGAATTTTCAATATAGAAGCATTGATTGATGGCTTCTTTCATTAATGTATTTCAAATAAAAGGCTATAAAATTAGAAGGTCATGAAGAAATGCTGACATCACTTATTATAATTATTTGCTGTCCTGGACACTTTTATTCATGTCTTAATGCTCACTAGCTTTAAGTAACCTATCATTTTGCAAAATAAACGACAATTGATCCAGTTATTTTTATGGCTGTATATTCCTGTATAGCTGTATAATGGTGGGGCCTTTTTTTTTTTTCACAGCAGAAAAGGATCTTCCTTAAAACTATTCAATATTTCTGATGAATTAAGATTTTTAAAGTAATTGAATACTTACTTAAGAATTAATCTAAAAGTCTTAAAATTAATTAAAAGGTCAGCTTGGAGAAGGTGAAACAGGCCTGTTTTATTTTGGTTTTGTAATTGGAAATAACTTCTGGGTGTGAAGTTTGCTCAGGTGATGATGGCAATACTTGAGTAATCAAAGTCAGCAATACACCTTTCAATCGTGAAGAAGGAAAAGTTCCATTTCTTGAAGGTGTAGCATTCAGGTGAATACTAAAATCCTCAGTGTAAATGTGGGATACATTTAGTAAAAGTATATGTCAGATATTTTTAAAAAAATCTGTTTAGAGATTACGTTTGCAATCTGATATACACTTACAGTCTGGTGACAGATTACATTTAATTCTTATTCTCATTCTCATCACAACTCTCCCAATTTCCTCTAAAAAGATTAACCTTACTGTAACTGCATCTGTCAAACAAAGACAGTACTGTTGTGAGCAAATGCACACTGGTGACAATAAAGTCTCAATATTGCAGATAATTCAGAAAAAAATTGTAGGAGTTTAAAGGAGCTTTTTTCCCCTAAAAACAGAGATGCTCTGCAAGTGACCACTGGCAGCATACACAGGGAATGCGGATGATAGCCACTGCTGAAGGACAGTGCTGGTGTCTTTTTAATCCGCTGTTCTACAGAAAAAGTATAATCATCTGACTTCTTAACATGATAATCTGTTTTTAGCCAAATGTTTTACTAAGCACAGCCAAATCTTGTTAATCCATGCTACCTGTATTTCTAGAAACACTCAACCTACCTTGTACTTTGAGCTGCTGCTTTATTCTGTAACATTGTATGTCATGAATACAAAACTGTAAAGCAAATTAAACAGAATCCTGCTCAAAGCAAAATACAGCTAAATCCAAAATAACACTCAAATTGAAACATGGGGGAATATATACCAAAATTTTTCACCCTATGCTGTCAAAATAAAAATGGAGTAGAGTTCCTCCATATATAACACCTTACCACATATTTCTGTTCCCCCTTCCACTCATTTGAACACTATGTTTTAGTATATTGAAATACTGGTTAGGTGTTTATTTTAAAAATTAAGAAATGTTTAGGAAATGACACAGTTTAGCCAGTGGCAAATAAGTGAAATTAAAAGTTGGCCTTCTGCCACTGAAAACAGAGACATGCTCCTAATGTGTTGACTCAAAGCTCATAACATTTCTGGCAAATGAAGCATGAAACATATTGTCAGATAAGTAAAGACTGTTACATCCAGAAAACTACTCTACAGGAATGTTAAGATTCCAAGTCAAGCACTGAGAAGTTAATAATTGCTGGGGTTAAACTGCCTAAGTAATATTAATTCAACCTACTTGTACATGTTATGATGTTCTTTAATTACATGATAATTGCAATACCTATTAAGTGCACAGAACATAGTGAGGGCAGGATCCAACTGCTAGTCCAGCTCTGTCTGGAATCTTTCCATCCAGTCATTGACTGTTCTTCCATTTGGCCAGATGCTTGGACCTTGCGGGGTTGCCTCGATGACATCCTTCTGGGAGGAGGTGGTGGGAGGCACACGTCTCTCCTTGCAGCCAGGCTCAGAGCCAGAAGTCATGGTGCCAACATAACCTGCAAAAAGAAATCCCAAGGGCAGGAGCTAGTCCTACATCTACAGAGCTCTGCTCACCTGATTTATTGCATGAGTCTGCTTGTGAGAGCACTTGATATGTTTTTACAGAAGCTGAAAGGTGTCAGTGAATAAAACAGAGGCTTTCAAGAAGAAAGGACAATATTAGTACTACAAGAAACTGGAAAACACTCCAATATTGAATCGGCCCTTATCTCTGTTTCTGTCACAGAATTCTTCATGCAAAGGTGATCGAATACTTTTAATTAACTTTCTCACAGCTGCCTGCTACCAATCGCAGCACTAGCTGTAAGAAATGGAAAGAGAACTTCTTCAAGAAAATCATCCTTATTTTTTAAGCATTATGATAGTACTAACAATAGGACTGAATTCAAAGATTGGGAATAAATATTTGTACTGTATTTAATACATTAATCTGAGAAAAAGTACGAAACAATGAGCCATGTAGTAGCTGTTGTCTGTTTGATAATTCCACAAAGGAGGCTGTGCAAGAAATGGGCAACAGTGTCATTAGAGACTGCCATAATGATCATGTACAAAGGGCTGATTTGTAACAACCTTAATTCTGACTATTTTCACTTTTGAGAGGGATTCTTTTTTTTTCTGTGTTCCATTATGCATGGTGTTCTTTAACATGGGAAGCTGAGGGAAGGACCAGGGGAAGAAATGCCTCTCCACAACTGCAGGGCCAACAAGAAGACTGGAAACTTCAGAACTCAGCAAAGACCTCAGTCATCCGGGTTGTCCATGCTTGCAGTGGTTGGCTATTACCTAGCGTTAAGCCACACATTTTAGCAGTGGTTTTCACAGCAGTGTTTCATCGCACTACAGAGGGACCCAGCACTGCTGCTTTTCTCCCAGATTTCCAAAGGGACCAATTTCACCACTTGTCTATAGACATGCTTATTTCTGCTTCTCAGCCCACTCCTGCTCCCTTCTGCATTCGTCCAGACCCCCAGCTTCTGACCTCTCTCAACATATGCCTTTTGTTTCCTTGTCTCTCTTTCCCCTTGGATCAGATTCTTTCCTTTACTGCCAGGACACCAATGTGAATGGCATGCCTGATGGATAGAAACCGGTTTTCTGTCTTAGCTCTGGACTAATGGCATGACAAAACTACTCCATCCCTTGCAGCATTTCTCCCAGGGAAACATATGCATATTTCCAGTATTCTCAGCCACAAGCATTTAAAATATCAGAATGCAGACCACAACAGATCATGAAACAGCCTTCACAGTCATAAGACTGTGTTAAAAAACTCCAAAATCCAAACTTCCGTTGTTCTTTTTATTAGACTTTTTGGGTTTTATTTATTCTAAATTTTTAAAAATTTCCACGTGTAGTTACACTGTGCATTCAGGTTTTCATTGTAGTAGTGAGTTCTGGAAACCTTCTCTTAAAAATATTGACAACTAAAATTTTCTTAAGCTCAGCAGGACTTCAGAAGCTGTCATTTTAAGAACACAAAGTGGAGCAGGAGGTGGGCTAGAACCAGGAGCATTGTTAGCTCTGCCCCTTGTCCATCACACAGGAGCTGTGTGGGCACAAAGCATGCTCAGGGCCCAGAGGATCCTTGGAAAATTTAGCTGCCAGGCTTCATCTGGAATGTAGCAATGTGCTTTCCAGAGCCGTCTCCATCAACATTTTAATTGACATAAATTTTTGTAGCAAGAAACTGCCTGAGCAGATTCATGCCTCTGCTGCAAGCAGCAATGATGACAGACTTCTTTCATGAGGCAGCTGGAAGGATTTTTACATGGACAACACCTTTTTAACCTTAATACTATTCCTGGAAATGGGTGAAGCATTTAAGATGACGGCCTCTAGAAGAACTCAGCCTGAAGTGAGCAAACAACATGACACACTTTAGGGTGAACAATTGAAATATGGCAAACTTCTGAGCAACTCAAAAGTTACTGGGGGAAAAAAATTGGGCAACAAGGCATTGTTACCATTCGTGTTTAACATGAGGTGAACTTGGGGATTCTAATTAATTTATTCCGTATTCACTTTAAAGTTTGTTTCAACACTTAGCTATGTATTAATACTATGAGACTATGTTTATATACTATAGTTACATTACTGGATTTAAATACCTAATTTTAATTATGTATCTGAAAGAATCTGTTCTTTCATATTAATGGATGTTTCTTTTATTTTAAACCCCACCTTTAAATGTGATTTCAGGACATTATCCTACTCTAAAATTCTGGATTATACAAAGATGTCTTTCTGATTAACAGTACTACTCAAAATCTCATTTTGAGTAGTGACACTTTGGAAAATCTCCTTTACTTAATGGGAGTTGACAGCTTCAAGAACGGAGAAAAAGTGGAAGATATATTTGATAAGCTTAAAATTTACACTTCTTGACTGTTTTACTTATTTGTATACAGATCTGAATTCAGTTGGTAATGAAATTTCTTCATACATTATGGGTATCACAGGTTCATTTACAATCCAATGTTTGAAAATTTTGGAATCTCTGAAATGACGATGGGCCAAACCCTACCCTATCCCACTGGACTAAATCCAAAATCGTTCCATAAAGAAAATGAACACTTGAAGAAAAAGACCTGGAATTCAGACTTACCCCAATGAACTCACTTCCAAATTCATATTAAGGAATGGCTGACAGCTCAGTAAAGTATCTAGCTGTGAATGCAATTTAATGAATAAAACCGTGGTTCAAATTAGGCAGTAGGAGGACTTAACATATCACTGTTGTGGTACTTGTGTCACACTAGTATTATATTCCAACATGGCTTTCTTTTTCTGCTTCACCTCTGAATCTGTCCCAGATATAGAATACTTAAACCTTTGTATCCTATAAACCTACAGTTGGAGCTCTCATAAACTGCGAAGAATTACATCAGTCTTCTACACACAACTCTTAAAGCTATTGAATGCCTACAGTATGCTGCACACAAGTGATAAAAGTGTGTATGTGTGACACTATGTCTGCTTGGTAGCGGAAAAGGAGAGAGAGATGCTGAAATACCCAATTCTACTATTAAATAATGACTTGCTTATGAGACTCACTGACCTATTAAATACAAACATCTGGTTTAGGTGTTCAGGATCCAAATGAATTACCCACCAAAGACCAACCAGGCGTATCAGACCTCAACTCACTCCCAGCAACCAAATCACCCAATATTTCACTTGTGGAAAAAGTTAATGTTTTGTTAAAGTGGGGCAGTCACATAAAAGTTTTTTCCAGTACTGACAATAAGGCTTTATGATTTGTGTTACTGTATTCGTCAGCTGTGTTCTGTTGCTATTCTACTAAACTTACCAAAAGCTTCAGATTTCTCATGATTTTCCTCAATCACTCTGTGATCCCATCTGACAGGAAATTATAATTATCATAATTATCATAAATGATAATTTATGATAAGGCCTTGTTGGAATTGGGAAAGTACAAAACTCAGAACTATGGAGAAGGGTTTGTTTATCACTTGAGTTTTAGATACACTTTTGTGTGAGTCAGTATTAAACAAGAACTTGTGCATGGTGTTGAAGGAGTTATGATAAATGGTAGTGTCAAAGACTTTCCTGATACTAATCTGAGACCTGATTATTTGTAATTGTTCTATTTTTATTACTCTAATGGTCATGTGTCAGACTTGGTTCACCACTTACATGGCTTGTTGTGGCCATGCCACAGAAGCCTCAATATTGCTCTGTGACAGAACAGCTCAAATCTCCATGCCTGCTGATGGCTGAAGAGGAAGAATGATCAGTATGCCTCTTTTTGCTCTTACCTTGTCTGATATCTATTCTCAACACATTGTTTTGTTGCTGCTCTGTGGATCACTGAGAGACAATTAGCCTTGCCTTTGGGAAGGCAGAAATCAGACCACTGGCTCTGTGTTGCAGAGAACAAAGAAGAAAGTGTGTGCCACTGCTGGGTGTTTGGCACTTGATGAAATTATGTTTTCTCAGAAGCCTGCACTGAGCCTGCCTCCCTGGCAGGGGAAAAGCTGTGCCTGTGTGAAAACCAGGTGGCTGCAATTCCTGTCTAGCCATGCTTAGGTCTCAATTATCCAGTAAGGCATTTGTGTCTCCTGTGGTCCCGGGTCCTCTAACCCAGGGGGAGAGAGTGGATTGTTCAAGTTAGAGAACATGAACTGGCTGCAGTAGTCATAGCAAATCTCCTGCCTCCAGCAGGTGAGCTGAATGGCTTTTTCTAACAGGAGCAGCAGTTGGCTCCTGGCACTACCTGCAGAATAACATCTGCTAGCAGTGGTAAGAGTTGGCTCTGTGGATTATAAACCTTGGATGCCTTCTTACCCAAATTTTGTCACTTTCTCCTGCTAGTGAGCCAAGTGTTGCTTAAAGAGAAAGGAGTATATTCTCTCACAGAAAAATCATCACTGGAAGGAAACTCTTAACCCTGATGTTAACACAGTTAAGCTCTCCTTTGTCCTGGTGAAGGAATGTAGAGCTGTGTGTGAGGATGTGAGGATGGGGAATAGAGAACAGGTGGAAATATACTTTAGCAAATGCATGACATCTGCCTTCTTTCATGTTCTCTGAGAGGTGCTTTGCTAATGACTGTACATAATTTTCTTTCCTCTTCCACCTCCACCCATCTTCCTCCTGACCTCCACAGCTTATTCTACTCCTCAATTTTCATCTTCTGACAAGGCTTCGTAGAGATGGTCTACATGGTCACTAGTCTATAGGGGAGAAACTTGCAGAAAAGTGGATGCAAAAGAACAGTGTTTAAGAAAAAGTCATTGATTGTTGGTACTGCCATATTAACTAGTTCCAGCTTCTCTTTACATGTTTTATTCACTATATTTTATCCACTTATTTTAGATTGTTGGCATGCTGAAGCAGGAACTGCATTTTACTATGGCTTTTTAAAACTACACTGAAATTGCAAAGAAAACAGTTTACATCAATCAGAAGACATGAAAATTATTTTACAAAGAGGGATGTCATTGTACTTTTTGGGACCTCAAGTAAATTTTCTGTTACAAAACCAATCAAATCTAAGCTGTAATACAAAATTAGCAATTCATTATGTATTTTTCAACAAAAGTTATGCATGCAAGTGGAGCCATAGTTATGAAAGCTTTAAACTCCTCACAGCCCATTGTCATCAATGGCAGTGCAAAAATGACTGTATTTACAGACAGGAAAACTTCTCAGATAAACACATTAATAGCTGTTTAACATTTCCCGTTGTTCCTGTTCCTGTTTTGCAGTTACTCTTCAAACAGGTTAATTTGAAAATGCTAGTAGGTGGCTTAGCATTGTGCCACAAAATGCTATACAAGGTCCCCAAACATAAATATGTAAGGCTCAGCTAGTTTAGTAACCTAATTTAATAACTTATATTTAAATATACTTATGGACAATGCAATAAACCTAAACAATTCACATACTAGAGCTGTTTATCCTCCATGAATCTGTTTTCAATAGCTGATTTGTTTAACCAACATAAACAACTCTCTTATTAAATCATGTATAATTTTGGAACTTGTGTTAAAACATTCCCACAATATTTGGTGCAGATGTTATAAAGTTGTAAAAATCTGCAAAATACCCTGTTTTAAAGCTGGTTATTTTAGGATTAGGAACAAGATGGATAAACTGAATGAATGTCAAACACACTATAAATTATGAAAACGTCAAGCAACTGCTTTTTACCTTATTTGCCTTTGTGGTGTGGGTAACAAGTTCTGGGACAACTGGGAATCTGCTTGATCACACATCACCTGACACAGAATTTTGAAATATTATGGATTAAGGTCTAACAGTGGCGCATACAAAGTCATTCTAAAAAAGTGTTGTCCTATAGGTACCACCATTTGTTAGGTATCATCAGTGTTTCTTGTGTGATTGAGTTTCTTCAGTGTTTACATGCCCAGTCCCTGCCATCTGCTTCTTCCCTTTATTGAGTGGAATTCAGGACCCAGGAGGACTAGAGGCTTCACCCTGCACTACCCTCCCAGCTCCCTTTCCTTCTCCCAGTTTTGCTGTGTGGCAAAGGGAAGGTTGTTCATTACTGCACCAAAATCTTCAGAAGGAATTTATTGTTCCCCTCAAGTGTGGTCAGCCAGCCTTACAGCTGTGAGGGCAGAAACAACTCTTTCTTAATTTCGACCTGACTGATTCTTGCTTACCTGAGATACCAGGTCTGACACTTTGGGCCACATTCACACTCTGAGCAAACCTGAGTAAGACAGGCCATGCTCTTAATGCCACAAAATGAGGTTTGAGGATTGTAATGCGATAATAAATTGAATAGAGCAGCCTCATATTCTGTATTGTGTTCCTGTAGCTGGGCACAGTGGAGGGGTCATGCAATTCATCACTGATGCTGGGACACATCCTTGAACTGTAGTGTAGTTTCAATTATGTTTGCAATATGATCATTTGTAAAACTCCCTCTGAAAACATTAACTGAGTGAACAGTGAAAAATAGTTTATGAACTGTGCATGTCAGGGAGCACAAGCTCTTAGACCTGGGGCTGCCTCTAAGATGCTGTTTGGGGCATTTCTGTGCCCAGCCGAAAATTTCTTTACAAGCTTCCAATGGGAGATACAATGTCATAGACTATGTACCAAGGGACAAACTTACGGAGCTTCAGTTGAAGTGGTAGCTTAGTCAGGGGCCTTGGTGAATGAAAAAAATGCGAGGTACTGCGATAACATCTCAAAATAAATAGTGATTTTGGTTTTCAATTTAAACACTTCAGTATTTTGATAAATCATTAAGAAAACACAAAACCTAAATCAGAATGTGTCCTTTTTCCCCCCTGACCAGGTATGGGTGTGTCACATATGGATTCAGTAAAAAGAAGAAAGCCAGTGAGCCCTGTGAGCAATTCGCTTTACAAACTCTAAGTTACAGAAAGACTACATTTCTCCCTAATTTTGTCCCACACATGCCATACAGTAACAGATTAATTATCATTGTGAAACTTCAGTGTCCATGGGGCAGCCTGTCAGTCTGTGTACACTGATGGTAAGGGCAAAATTGTACAAGGGTGCTGCCTCTGAGTTTGCAAGCTGGAGCACAGGTACACACTGCTGCTACATTACCTGGTGCTGGATTTCTCTTTGATGACTGAAATAGCTAAAGGTTCCAGAATGTTTCAGTCAAACACGAATTTTGGTAATTCTTGCCTTTGGCAGCCACTAGTTTTGTCTATATGTTACACAGGTATCTTCAAAGACCCCCCAGATAAATGAGTGGGAATAGCTGCTCATGGTTAAGAAACATCCATATTTTCTCTCCTTCCATCTGCCAGCCTTTTCCCAGTCTCCCCTAAATCCCCGTTCCCTAGCACACATTCCTAAATTTTCCCTTCTGTCTGTCAGGCACACACTTACAAAAAGTTTCTTCCTCTTTCCTGCCTATGCTATCAAGGGGATCCAGCGTGCGTGAGGACTCCTGAGAAGTGTTTCATAGATGTGGCCATATTTACTCCTGCCAGCTGTACTGAAAGTTATGAAATACCACCACCACTGTTCCCTCAGTCCTCGTGCTTCAGAGAAACTTGCTGACAACTGCTTGAAGGGTGGCTATTTCCCATTGTGCTCCATGACAGTAAAGCCCAATGCCCCCCGGGAGAAGGATGACCTCGTAACTGGTGAGGAGATGGAGACAAGAGAATCCCATTAAGAACAAAGAGACAGAAATACCACTTGCAAAATCGCAGCCCACTGAGGTCAGCTGGGAAAGAATAAGGGGAGATGGCAGCCATGTTGAAAGGCGTCTTCAACAAAGCTTTGTTGAACTTCTCTGCTGATCAACTTTGTCATGTAGCTTGTTTGTTGATGAAAATTAACACAAAAATATCAAAATCACAAAATTTTGGAGTTTTTTTCAAAACAACTAGCAATTCTACAGGGGGGTTAGAATCCTTTTTTAACAAACGTGGCACTCTGATGAGTCCCTGTCTGTGAGTGAAATTATGCAGGGGTCCACAAACTACTTTAAAAGTGTTTCTTGTAAATAATGTGCCCTATACATCAAAACCTAAAAAGTGTGTTTTGTTCCAAGTAATGCATCTATCTCAAATGAAACAGAAAACCCAAACCAAAAGAAAAGACTGCATCCTGAGACACTCAGAGCCAGTGAATAAATTAATTTGTGGAGGAAAATAAAAGAAAGAAAAAGATGCAAAGGCATGGACATATTGTTTATGTTATAACTTTAAAGAACTGATCAGAAAATAAAAATCAACAATTTTATTTGTTGAAGGGATTTTTCGCTTTTATAGTGGAAATGATGCTTTATTTATAGGCCTGCCATTAACTGCTGCTAGAACCTAGTGTTCCTTCTCAAAATTAATACCTATAAATAACTGACATTGGGGAGAATAAAACCCAGACTCTTGTACACATAGTATTTGTACATCTTCTTTACTTAATTTCTTTGCGTTTTGACCTATGTAATTTTCCTCTAGATGGCTAGACAAATTTAACTTTAGCAAATTAAAACTTGAGATGACATTTATTTCTGTTAAACAAATACATAGCTTTGAGAACATAACTAAATATGTTGTGAATTATAACGGCAGTGCACTAAGTCACATACTTGCTTGACAGAAATAAATGTTGGCTAGAATCAAATTGTAGAACCCAAAGTGTACTGCCTGAAAAATAACTAATTAAAAGCCTAGGTAATTTCTTTGAGATGGATTGAACCAGGATAAAAGGAAGTGCATCTTTCATATAATTGTATTAGCTTTCACACACTCATTTGCAATTTTCACAGAGGGGAAAAAATCAGGAATACTGTTAAAAGCATCTGCTAAGCAGATACTCGTAAAAGACTATGAATCATTTTTGTGTACAGTACACAGCTTTAAAGGAAGATTTTTGATGCATTAAATGTTGATCCTTGTAATCCTAGTTACCCTTCCTTGTCTCAGCTGTTTATTTCTAGTTACAAGGTCATTCAGCTCTTTCTGTATCTCATGTTGAATTTTACATTAGAACCATGAAACATTCATTTCCCTTTCTTTCAGTTGCACAATTTATTAAAAAAAAAAATCCCTAGAAAATATAGATGCAAATTATTTTGAGCTTTAATAAAAATCTTAGTGATTTTGGGAAAAAAAAATCTTTATAATTTTTCTGCCTGAAATCTTGCTTCCCATGATATGGATTATAACTTGGCTTTCAGGACCATCCTTATTTAATCATGTTGTTTTAAGTCCAATATTGAGATAAATTTGGAGCTTTTCCCACTTATTTCACTGGGACAATATCTGTTCCTTGATGCAATAATTTTTTTGCCCTGAAAATCTAACTTTCTCCTGTGATAATTTCAAAGTAAATTTTTTATGTTAAATTAGATGATCAAGCTGACAACAAATCTGTGGTCTTATCCAAGCAATGAGCAAATACAGCAGTAACATTTTTTGTTTGCTCCTGAAAAAAAAATGTTTTGCCAATATTGCAGGAAGTATGGGTTTTTTCCTATTACTTTTAGCTCCAGAAATTTAAACTGCAATCCTGAAAGCTGCATGTGCTCTACATCTGCATGATGCAATTACCTAAACAGGGACCACTCACTTCTTTATCTAAACAGCTCCCTAAGTGTGTTTGTGAGATTGGAGTCTTAGAATATTTTGATTTTAAACAATATGATAACATCAACCCATAATGGTGACTTGGTGCTGTCATTCATTTAGAGAAATGGAATCTAAATTGTTTCAGCCAGGACTAATCTTTCTCTTGAATGAAAACAATGGGTTTGGCTTTTTGTTGTTCACAGTGTTGTTTTAGAAGAGCGCTTGGTCACTTTTTGAGAGGGATTATGTGTCATATTGCCTATGATAGCAGTGGACTCCGTTTGATGACTTTGAAGACCCCCTTCAAACTTTGCTTATATATGAACCTGGTCAGTATTATTGCTGCTGTTTTGATGGATAGTTTTTGTTATGTCCAAAATTTTAGTTGGTGTATTGCCCTGCACAGCAGCACATGTGTTACACTTAAAGTGTAGGCTGACGAGAATTCTACAAAAGTAACCTGCTAGAAGAGACATTCTGTGATTAACAAATTTACTGGTATATTCTTGCAATGACAAATAGAGAGCACAACTGTATCCACTGCTTTTTTCTCTTTTTTTTTCTAGGTTATCCTCTTTAAAAAGTGTACCCTGTAGGTGTTCATGTTAGCTGGTATTTCCTTTCAGTGTCTCCAGTAAGTTATCCTTTCATTGTGGGTAAGTAAGAGTTTGCAAAACTTTGCACCCTTATTCTTAAATTAAATACTGACAAGGAATGGAAGTGTAAAGCATGCTAATAAGCAAGACCTCCCTGTGGGAACCTGTGATAGAAGACTGTTTCACATTGAGAGGCAGACAGCGCTGTTGACACAGGCTGTCAAAAAGGCTTCATGTCTTTGAAAGAAAATCTTAATCTTCTTTATTCATGTGTGAACAGGTCCAGGCCTTCATCCCGTAGCTCATACGCATTGACTGTTTAAACTGTGGGTTGCTAGGCTTTGGGTAGGGTTTGTTTGCTTGTGTCTACATTGTACGAATGGATGAGGACTGAAAATTAAAATCTGTCTGACACAGAGCACTGCTTTTCTGTCTCTGTTTGAAGAGACATGGCAACCCAGGGCGAAATGAAAAGGAATTTTATTGAGCGCAAAAACCGCTCAGTGTTTAAATGTTGGACGCAGGAACTGAATGGTCAATTTGGGAGGCTTGTAGGTTGTTTATAGACATTGGGATGGCTGTCAATCACAGTACAATGGTGAAATTTGTGTTGGAAAAAAAGTGCTTTTTAGTGGCTGAACTCCTGTTTCCTGTTAAAATGCTCACATCAACAAACAAAAAGAGGTTTTGTCTGAAGTTTACAAGCAAGAAAATTTCAGAAGAACAGAGATGCTGCTACTGTTGTGGCATCTTTTGATCATTGCGGCACTGACTATTTAACATTTAAAACCAAATTTTACAGAGAAAGATCCTATTGCTCTGTGGATCAGATTCTGTTCTACTTCTGTGGCTTATAAATCAGGAATAAAATCCAGGAATATGTCAATTAAATGAATGGCATTATGCTACTGAAAAGCCTTATGACCGGATTCTGAGACTTCGTGTATGTCCGTGCTGTTAAAACTTTGCTTAGATATGTTTTACATGTTCTTTATATGTTTATAAATCAGTAATGAGGAGAAGCAGAAGATAAATAGCACCTCTAAAAGAGTAATCTCTTCCAGCACTTGTTAGTAACAAGTAGAGAAAAGGGCCTTGTTTCAGAAGCAACTTTCCCCTTTCCATTTATTGTTAAAGCTAACTGGAAGCATTTTGCTACTTCATTTTACAGAAGCTTGTATTATCTCAGCTATAAAATTTCACCCTGAAACTTGGCCAAATGTCAAACTTGCCACTATAGGCTTTGGAATAATTAAAAAAAAAGAAAAAAAAGAAAAAAGAAAAGAGGGAACTGAAGGAAATAGAAATAAGCCTGTTTTAACAGAATCAAATTTAAAATGTTAATGCTGTTGGCTTTTTCTCGTTTTATAACATGAAAAAGCATGTTTCACAGAACACTCAGCCCTCAAAATCTGTTATAAAATGTGGTTTCTGGGCCCCTGTGGGATTTGTAGGAGGAAAGAAAAAGAAGACAGTTTCTCCCATTGTAATTCTTTCACCTCTGAGCATTGCAGCCCCCAACCCTAGATCTTTTTGCTTCAGTGGTAGGGGAAGCAGGGAGGCTCAAAAGGACCAAGGCATGGCAGACTTATCCTCCAAGTGATAGTTCATATTAAGTTCTTCCTCACCTTATGAGCATTCAGCCCTTATGTTTTCCATAATCACTGGGAGCTCGCAGACTGTGGTAGGAGATATCATGCAGTTTTCTGGTTCTGAGCAACAGGGCTCTTCCTTTGTGTTCACCTTCATATTTTCACTAGCTTCTTCAATGTACATATATGTGTTTACAGTACTTTTCATGTCTTTCTGAGCAGGTTTTTCATTGGCATGTGCAGTAATAAGCTATTTTCCATTTTGTACAGCACATGTGTGTGTACAGTTAATCCTGAAATAGCTACCACCTTCAAATGTCTTGGTTACTTGTTTCATCCTTCTTCTTTAATATATAGCTTGAAAAATCTCTAATATAGACAGTGACTGAAGTGTTCATCATGAGGAGCTCTCCTCTGTAATTTTTAAATGAGACAGTACATCTGAGGACAGTCTCTAAATTTCCTGTTACTTTGCAGATTTCTGAAATTTGTTGTCTGTTTATATTTTCTAATCTTTGCCTAATTCCTTCAGTAGCTTAAGTTACAGTGCTCATGCAAAACACCAAATGTTAATCATATCACTGCTTTCCAAACATTCCAGTTTTTTGAGATCCATCTTTCTTTCTTTCAATTTAAATATACCCTAGTAAACCATCTACAGCCCTAATTCGTTATTTAATAATTGATTATTTGCTGCAACTCCCTCTCTTTTCAGGTTTTGTTGTCTTGACAGCAGGGATAAACCAACGTGAGTAACGGAATGGAAAAACAGAACTTGAGTTTACATTTGGAGAGAGAGTGAATTTTTATTAGTCCCTGTGTTTTATACAGGAACTATACAGGCACTCAACCTGCTCAATGGAAATTCATAGAGGGATGTCTCACCTGGAAGGTCATTTTCTCTTCTCAAGTATCCCACATGGCTTGTTGCAAAAGAGCTTTCCCTCTGCATTCCCTTCAGCCATGGCTGCATTTGGCTTCAGCAGGAATACAGCTGCATGAGTGAAATCCTGTGAGGTTTTCCAAGCACTGTGCTTCTGTCCTTGGCTGTTCTGCCACACTCAGCAGCCTTAGGTGATTTGTATCACTTAGCTATACATCATTTTTCCCTCGTCTGTAAAATGGGATCAGTGATAAGGGTTCTGCATAAAAGCAGTGATGAAAACTGATTTTATGAAGAGCAAAGTTGTTGTTGTTTATTACTGCTAATAAGTCTCAGCTGAGTAAAGCCTTTCAATTTCTTTATAGTTTCCTTCACCAATACATCAACACAGCTTGTGTTGCTTCCTCTGTGCATGACTAAGAGGTAATTATGTCTTCGCTTACAGAAAAGTGGAACACTTATATTTTTGCTTTCACTCATCATCTTCCATGTTAACTCTAGTAAGGTCCTACTACTTATTATTCTCCTTGTTTTAATCTCTTAGAAGCACATGGCAGTATATGCTGTTTTTGCATGATCAATACATTATTCCCGTTTATTACCGGTCTGCCTCCCCTTAGCAAACTCAATAGATATAGCTGCCCCTGGAGACAGCTTCCTATAGCCTCTCCCAGGTTTATCTCCTTTTGTCCAAAGTCTGCTCCCTTTGCCATCAGGAATGTCAAATACAGAGCTTTCTTAATATTCTAACCCTATTCCCATCCTATTGATTTCTTCCTCTCTGCTACGGCCTGCTTTGAAGTTTTCATTTGCCAAGGTCTTCCCATCTTAAAATGTCTCCTAAAGACTGACTTCTTCTATGACTATTGTAAAAGGAAACCATTCTTCCTGCTCTTCTTTCCAGGTGTGCTTTAGTCTTTCTTCTACTCCAACGTAGAGTCCTTGGTGGAAGAGACTGAGTCAGATTCTCTGGATGTGGACAAGAACTTTATTTTTTAAGGAATTTTATCTGGTATAGAGGAGGTGCTGCAAACTGGGCACATAGCTAGGAACTGTATGCTGCATACAGTGGTCAAACAACAAACTACATCTTTCAGGCAGCAAGTGTTCCTCTCCCTCCCCCCTTCCTCCAGGCTTTATTCTGGAGGTCTAAGTTTATAACAAAAGAAACAAAAAGGTTTTTATATAAATGGAAAAGCAAATGGAGCCCAGCTCATGTTACAACTCAGCCTTCTGACAGCCTGGAATGGAGATGTGCCCTACTTAGAGGCCTCTCTTTGCTCTGAACTGCAAGGGAGCTTTTAATATTCCCTCACTTGCTCTGAGTGCTCTCTGATTAGACCTTCACCTCCAGCTCGGTCTTAACCCAAACTGTACATTTGGCAAAGGTTGCTGCAACAGTTTTGTCTGTACAGTAACTGCAACAGTGGAGCCATTATCCACTGCCTCGGCGCTATTGGGGTATAAATAAGAAGCAGGGTGTGTATGTACAGTGTTTTGATTGCTCAGAAAACTCCACTCCGTTGCAAATCCTTTAAAATAATACAGTGAAAAATATTTCAACTTTCCATTAGTCATAAAAGCCAACATTTTTAATATGCATGATTAAATTTAGTCAGGGAGATAAATGTGTGTTGTTTTTTCTTTTTTTTTTTTTTTTCTGAAAGAGATTAATGGAAACTGCTCAACGCTTTTGGTGTTGGTGCTTAAATATGTTTAAATTTAAGAGGGTGCTTTAAATTAATAAAGCAGGTGCCAGAATGCCTAACCTCCAGCTTCTTACTCAGGTGCCTAATTTTAGGCAAGGCAGTATTTGTAGGATTAAATATCTTTTATTGGACTATTTAGAAAAAAACCCCAGACTCGGGAACACAAATCATTCTCTTGTTAGGCACTTAAAACTTTAGAGAAATCATTCATACTTTAAAAGATGTTCTGTGCTGAAAATAAACCACCCTTTATACTTTATTTCTTGCAGGCTTTCTGCAAGCCATGTAACAAAGGTGGAACACAATTTTGAAAGCAAATGCGGAGATAAGCTGCAAGATGTAGTGATGCCTGAATTGTGAGCCACACATTACTGCCAGGCTTTGAGTTTGAATCATTGTAGTTTTATATTGAGCTGATTTGTAGATGACAATATTTTTTTCTATTTTTATCTATTTTTAAAATAATTTCGTCCTTTAAAAGGAGAGCTTCCACAAGTTTATGGTTGTAAAATAAATAATGATTTTGGAGAGTGTGGGAAAAGAACTAGATTACACTATGGCTCCAAAACGAAATGGAAAGTGTGGTCACTGGCAAGTACAATTTGAATCTGGTATATTTTATGGAATAAATCACTATCTGGCTTCTTGTACGATTATCTCAGTACATAAAAATTACTAAAGAGTAGGAGAAGCTTGGGCAGGTCTGTTGAAAGTAATGACATGGCATACAGAGCATCACACAATCCTTCCATGCAAGGTTCATCCAATGTCATCATCTCTTTCCTTAACTATTTTTGCCCTTTGTTATGCTTTCTGCCTTTGCAGAAGAGAGAAGCATGAGGAGATTTCAGGGATATAATTTTCTCTAGTTTTATAAAAGGACCAGATAAAACAAAACCCAGATTACCTTTAGAGCTGCGGGTGACCCTGTTTGATGAATGCTGGGCACATCACAGTATTATGTCCTCTCCACTTAGAGCCCATACATTCTAAGTTCCCAAAATGTGTAGTTGCAATCTTATGCTAGTGAAGAAACAGATGGATGTGTCACTGATATTTGGAGCCAACTTCCATGCATTGTAAAAATGGCTAATTACTTTGCTTTCTTAACTGCCTTTCACTTGGTGGGATGCCATTGGCCTTTATCTCTTTGTTTTTATATACCCAGCTATTTTATTAGTGCTCTGCCCTCTACACCCCTGCTTCTGTTTCTCAGGAGTTTAGACAGTGAGTTTTATATTCACTTCAGAGACAACCCTCCCAATTTTGAGAATGAATGCAAAAGAGAAGTTGGATAATCGCTTTGTTTCTCTTTTAATTTAAAATCTACAAAAAAATTATGTGTGGGTTGGTGTGTTTGTGTAAGACCCTTCAGTTTCTACTAACAGTACAAAGATCTATGGGAAGAAAGTCTTCTCTAGATGACTCTTGCTGTATCATGAGAAATACTCTATGTGGATTTACAGATCTAATTTTTATGCCTGTACACTCCTCCTTAAAAGGATTGCCAGCTTTGTCAAACAGTGAGGTTTGGGTACAGTTAGCTTTTCCTTCTCCTGGAAAGAATACATTGACTTTGACTGGTTTGCCCTTTGTGAGCCTGGTCTTTAGGACTCTGAATCTCATCCTAAAACACGCTCTGTAGACAGCAAAGTAGAAAATGTGTGTTCATTGCCTGAGCATTGCACTGCTTTAGCTAAAACTAAGACTTCATTCTATATTGTAATAGGTCTGGCAAAAGGAAGCCAAGAGCCTCACAGGGGGCCAGCAGGTTTTTGGATCTCAGTCTGAGTTTGCTTCTGAGCTTTTTCTTAATATCACAATGGGCTCTTGCTGTGTGCTTCTAATGCCTCAGCAATGAAGTCAGGGTATATTATGCCATCTGTCCAGGAGTCAACACTACAGGTCAAGCTAATTTAAACTGGCACTTTTCATCTCCCTATGCTTGTATGCATTACATTTAATAGTTTAAGTGAGTGATTGTATCTCCTGACCCTGCAACAAAGACAAAGCACATGTTTGTATTTTTTCATTATCTCTAGTTGTCATGAATAAGGATATTTGATCCTTTAATGAAAAATATGGTTTAATCAGGGACTGATACACAACTTTCGTTTTAGGAGTGGTTTTGTTCCTTTAAATTATTTTTCATACCCATTTATATTTTTTTTTCTTTCCTTCTTCTTTCTAAGAGGGAAAACATATATGGTGGAACTTTGTAAATTTAATCCTGCACTGAAGAGTTTAAATGTAAAAATCATTCTTCTTCACATTTAGAGTTAAAAATTTATCAGGGGAACTGTTTGCCCTGTGTCAAAAAGAAGAGTTAAGTGATGATCCTGGAGCAAAGTTCTCCCATAAATCCTTTGAATGTTGTGAAAAAAGAAACTTCTACATCATTATTTCTCAACTGAGCTCTGCAATGAACTTAGAGAAGTTAAATGTATAGAGATGATGAGTGAATTGTTAGAATGGAGGTTTGACAAATAGAAAATGTGCACAACAGTATAAAAATACATGTTGTAAAATCCAGGGAAACATTTCTCCAGATTAGTACTCAGTTTGCTTTATCCGTCGTATTTTCCCTCCTTCTTTCTGCTACTTCTCTGACTTGCTATTTCTCCAGACCACCATGTTTCCAGCATTTTCCTTTTTCTGACCCTGGAGAAATAGAATCCTTGCTGAGGAGGGCATTTCCCTTTAGACCACACACACGTATTTCTTTCTTAAACACATCTGAAGTTTGGAACAGGGATACTGTTCATATGATTAGATTGTCAATATGCTATTTTCCCTCACTTCCAAAAATGTTGTACAACTATGAAACATAAATCTATCTCCTGCAGCCATATTAGCCCAGGGCACCAGAGTTATGACTGCCAAACTCAATTTCAGAACCAATTGAGGTGTATCTATGTAAATTAACTCTGTAGACAGATATATGGGTTGTTTATTTTTGTTACAGGAAAGAATCTTAGAGTAAACCTGGTTCTATATGATGGCTGTGGCCAGCTATTGGTCTAATATCTTTTTGTGGTGTGAACCTTTTGTTATTAATCAAAGACATCACATCGTTCAACACACACACAAAAACACACAAAGTCTAAATATTAGGGAATGAGAATAAATCCTCAGAACTTCAAACACTACACTGGGGCAGAGAGGAGACACATGTCCCTCCTTGTCATCCAAGGGACCCCAGAACTGAGAGAAACCAAAGGAGAAAATGTGACTGAGCCAACAGCCAGTGTGCAGACATGAAGGTACAGCCTGCCCGAGGTACAGCTTATAGCTGAAAGTATTTGAACTGCCAAAATTAATGTTTTTAAAGAAAGGTATTAATTTCACACCTACTTTCTATACTAGTGATGTTAAGCTTGGTACAAGGAGCACAAACATATTAAATCACTCATTAACAAGGGTAAAAGGAAAAGAAAACACAATATGCAATAGGTATTTTTCATATAATACTGAGTGTAATTTCATATGCATGTCCTTATACAAGGAAACATCTGTGCTATAAGTAGGTACAAACAGAACAAATAAGATTTTGAACCAGGATATAAAACCTGGAAAGAAATATACTTCTTTCAGAAACATGTGTAACATTATTAACCCTTATATTTTATACTGTTTCTCATCTCTATTGCATCTAAATTATACTGAAATTTGCTAATACTGATATATGGTTTATTAATCAAAGTGAAACTGTAAAGTATCTCTTATCACTATTGTGAGTTAAATATTGCATTCTAGGTAAAGGTTACCTCTCCAGAAGCTAGATTCATAATTGAGAAGTAGAAATAATGGCATATTAGACCACTGGTGAAAGAGGAAAATTATGAGAAGCTATAATGGTGACTTCATTGGCTGTTATAAATCTGGCAGGGGAATGATGTCACATAGACCCGTATCTTTAAAAAGACATTAAATTAATCCACTAAGGCAGGACAAAAGTGGCTTAGAATTACACATTAATATTAAACCAGAGCAAAATGTATTACAAATTCAAAACCAATTCCTAAAGAAGGGACTTGACAAATTTAATGAATAAGTACAAAAACTCCCATTATTAGTAATAAAACTATTAAAAAAATTGAAGAATGAACATTTATTAGGTTGAATGTGTTGTACTTACACAGCATGATAAAAAAGTGAGGTACTTCTTATTCATGCTTGCAATTCTAATGTCTATAAATCACAGGAAGGACCATCGCAAAAGAGCATTTAGAGAAGAGGGAAGGGACAGATAGTCATTAGCAGCAAAATAGGTGAGAAGGTTTTGTGGGAGAGGGAGTGCTGGAGAGTGATTTAGCCTCCTTTGCTTCCAGCAGACTAAATGATGTTATTCTACATTATAAAAACGGACTTAACTGGCATTTCCCTTTAATTCAGGTTAATTCCTGCCTGTTGTTGTGTTCAGCCCTTGCTGCCATGGCAGCACATTTCAGCCCACGAAGCACCAGCTCACTGATCACAAACGCTGCCGATGGTGCCTATTGCAGTGTCCCCCGTGCTTCCTGGCGTGCTGCTCCCCACAGGAGAAGGCATTCTCTGGTGTTTGCCTCAATTGGCATGGCATAATGGGTCCTGCACAGGAAACGACAATGTTCTACATAACTTTCTGGGATCCATTCTGGCTTTGTTTTCCTATGGAAAGGCCTTCTGGTTTGTAGTCCTGTCTGAAATTCAGTATGACCTTGCTCTATTGCAATTCCCAAGTGAGAAAGTCTGTTAAGGGAGCTGCTCTCCAGGACCCCAAGGTTCATAGAGCTCATTTTCCAGAAGACCTTTTTAGAGCACAAGAGGAGGAGCCAAGCCCATGGCTCTTGATCAGTTTGTCTGTGGTAGTTCACCTGCCTGGTTTGTCTCAGTCTTGGATTGATGACATTTTACACTTCGTGTATATACATCAGCCATTGATTTTTGAGTGGGTGAAGGCAAACTTGTTTATCTGTCATTCATACTATTTGTTTCCCACCCCGAAATGCAGATTTGAGACAGGGCAAACAGCAGAATGGTACCTTACTTCTGTGAACTGCTGGTTAGTAACACAGTACTGTGTTCAGTTTTTGCAGCAGATAAAAATGCAGAACAAAACATTCGTGTGTTGTGGAGCCTGCAAATTCTTTTTGTTTGCACAGGAACAGAAGATTTTTTTTCTCCCTGCACATCTGACTTTACATGAATTTTGCTTTTTAGGAAGGAAGGACATACTGTGGTTTCATTTGCAGATGGCTAAAAGGATAATTGTCCCTGTAGGCTTCATAAACCAGGCTTTTGGCTTGTTTGGGAATACTTTCTTAGGAGAAAGAGATTTTTTTTTTTTTT
>VWZT01016776.1:313987-415473 GCA_013397055.1 Pachycephala philippinensis
TTTCTTTTTTCACTCTACTGTGCTTGGTGTTCTGCTGATCTATCTTTGGAACAAGTCACATCCCAGTTGCTTGAGAAAGGAGATCTGTTGGTAACTGACATTACAAAGAGTCCACAGAAGATTAAAGGAATATTGTTCTTTCTTCTGTTCTTCTTTTATCTTCCCTCAGAGCTCTTGTAAGCTTATTCAGTAGGCTGAGATATGCTATATAATAAATAAGGATATTATATAAGAATCTTCTGACAAAAAAATATATTGCATTTACTGAGACGATGAAATGTGAAAGAAATAAAGTTACAAACGTATAGTAATATTTGGCTAGGTATGGACATTAACAGGCATTATTTGTTACAAACTCCTTCTCAAAATCAGGAAATTATTGGAAATGAGTAGAAATCATTAGGATTGATGCAATATTAATATAGTTCCTCTCTGTTAAAATTTTGTTAACCCTTTCTCTCTATGATGTAGAAACTACAGAAATGTAAATCTTACTTACTGTACATGATCAACAAACAAATTAGCCAAAGGTAACTTTCAGTCTTATCCCTTTTCTCTGGAAAAAAAAAAAAAAAAAAGAATTTTTTTTCTTTTAATAAGATATTAAAGGGGAGAAAGAAAAGTGAAGAAAACAAACAAAAATTATAAAACTTTGGGACAGAATAGATTGAGCATTTTTTTTCCCATAGCGACATACTTCCATGTAGTGGCATCTCACTTCAATAATTACTTCTGTTATGATTAAGAAACATGTGGGGGTTTTTTCCTTCAGTCAATCATGCCTGGTAAGCAGATGTTGCTTTAAGTAGTATAACCAAAAATTAATTGGGTGCTAGAGGCTCAGAAGACTGTTCTGCTTTCAGAAACTGGAAAGCCCCTTTCTGATTTGGGAGCATGTATACTCAGTCCAAGTTCAGAGCTGGAGACAAGTTGTGTCCTGCAGTATTATTCTGTTCCTGACATACTCTGCTTCATGCTGGTGTTGTAGGGCTTGTTCTGCACATCCCACTTCTGTCTGTGCCATACAAGTCCTCAGGATGATGAGCAGAAGTTGTGGCTTAGAGGGGGGGCAAAGTCCACTGCTGTCTTTGAGACAGTTGTAAAAAGCAAGTTGCTGCTGTAGCACACTAATACACAGCCATTTTACACAGAAACACCTTTTGAGAGGTTTTGCAGCTTTCCTTCCAAAAATGACTGCCTGCTCAGCTGGAAGTTTTCTTTACATGCTCATTCATTTTGAATTTTTTTCCTTTGTTTATTTTCTAACAAAGGTACAGCTGACCTCACGTGTTTACGAGTATAAAAATACTTGCATGATAATGAAGGACGTAATTTCTGTTCTATAAACTGGTTTAATTTTAATAAGAGCTGAACTCGATCCATCTGCAAGTGAGGGTTTAGTTCCTTCAAACAGATAAACACACTACAGACTTTGTACAGCTAAGATGTCTGGAATTTTTTATAAGCTAGCAGAGAGGCTGTTTTATTTAACATAGTTCACAGTGAAAATATGATTTGCTTCTAAGTTTAAAGGAGAAGTGCAAATTCTAAACCACAGGCTTTGTCAAAGCTTTCTAATTCCATTCCAAGTATTATGGAAGTCTGATGTTTGAATAAGGCCAAGTCATCTTTTAATTCCTAAACTGGCTCCCATAAAAGGCTGGAAAGTCTTTGATCTATGTAAAAGAGAAGATCACCAGGGAGAAGCCTCTGCTTCTGTTTGCCCAAATGTTGCAAGCAGAGTCTCTAGGCTATAGCTAACAACTCAAATTATATTTGTTTGTGTCTTAGACAGACTTTTAAATTTGCATATAAAAGGGATTTCAATGGCAATATCAGCTCTTTCATGGGACTTGCAATGGAGGAAAAAGGGTGGTAAAAGTTTGATCTAATAGACTGGCCTGCAAAGACGTCATGTAATTAGTGTGTAGTGGTATAAATATTGCCTGATATCATATTTCTATGTCTAAAGTTATCTGATACCAAAGTACATATCAAATCTGATAAATTCTATATAAAACTTGGGAATATAAACTTTTTCAAAATTCGACTAAAGCATGGAAATAAAATACACTCTATGGAATAGAAGGAAATAGGATAGGATAGGATAGGATAGCATAGGATAGCATAGGATAGCATAGGATAGCATAGGATAGCATAGGATAGCATAGGATAGCATAGGATAGCATAGGATAGCATAGGATAGCATAGGATAGCATAGGATAGCATAGGATAGCATAGGATAGCATAGGATAGCATAGGATAGCATAGGATAGCATAGGATAGCATAGGATAGCATAGGATAGCATAGGATAGCATAGGATAGCATAGGATAGCATAGGATAGCATAGGATAGCATAGGATAGCATAGGATAGCATAGGATAGCATAGGATAGCATAGGATAGCATAGCATAGCATAGAATAGACTAGACTAGACTAGAATAGAATAGAAATTTTCCTGAAAGAAAGAAAATATCTGGAATGATTATTCTAGGAGGAATAAGTGAAATTCAGATTCAATATATGTGTGAAATTTGTAGAATGCAGTTTCTAGCAAGGTGTCCTGAATTTTTTCATTGGTCATTTTAGAGGAAAATAGAAAGTACAGAAATAGGCTGAAGAGCTGTTCTGACTTTTTAATAAGGAAAAATATGAAGGAAGCACAGGAATTGTAAAGAAGGCTCCATGCTGCAGCTTATGCTGATGGCATCTAGTTTTATTTTGAGTGAAGTGGGAGGCACAGTACCATGCAACAACACTGTCATCTGTCTTATGATTGAAGTTATACTTCTCATAAGCAGAAAGGTTATTTATAATCACCTGTGAGAATTGCCTACCCGTAATTTTTCTGCATAGCACACTCCTGTAATGACCTTTTTTTTTTCAGAGAAAGTCAAAGAGGGTTTAATGAACAAACCTTCCCAGTCTTTGTTTCCTCCCATCCATGACAGTCTTACATGAGGGCTTAGATAGGAAGGAAGAATTGTTTTTGCAAGCCAGACTTTATTGTTCTCTTCTTGAGCATTTATCGCAACCAAATGCATATAGGAAAGGTTGTTCTCCAGAAGAACCATGTTAGATTAGGCTGGTGCTTATCTCTTCATGTCACTGGAGCCCTTGACCACATGCTAGAGATGGTACTTGCTTTTTCCATTATCCCTATTTGGCCATCATTTAAATTCCCTTTTAATGCTACAGAAAAAAATTGTAATTCAGTTTACGTAAGCTAACTTTGTCCCTTGAAACCTTACATCTTCCCTCTCAGTATGAAATATAGCAACTCTAGAGGTAAATGTACATTTTTAATAAACAGTAAAGATGTTAACTAGATTAGAATTTGTTTCTAGTATTAGATATAGTACTTCAGCGTATTAGCTTTTATTGTTTCCGTGAGAATGATGTCATATCATGACCTCATATTAAGACCTAATGCAAAGTACAGCTGCTCTTCTCCAACAGTCCTTTTAAACAATGCAAATGTCTTGCTTTCCTGTCTGCTCTACTCAGAAAGGCACACAAGCTCCAAATAGTATCTTTTTAGCCTGATGTAGTTGGAAAAATAAAAGATGTCATATCTTCCTGCAAATTTTTCCTTTGTTATCTCTGTAGTGAATAATTGCTAGAATAAAAGGTCTGGACAATCTTAATGACATCCAAAGGGTTCAAAGGAGTCTGTAAAGTTTGTCATCACTGCTTAAGTTGTCAAATCATAGAAAATAGTCCTGGAAAAGACCTCAAGAGGTCATGAAGTCTCTAAACTAAGATCAGCTATACCTATCTTTTTTTTCCTGAAAGATGTTTGTCTAACCTTTTTCAGTGATGGAAATTCCATGACCTTCCCAGAAAAATCTATGCCAAAGCTCTTTCTCAATGTTTAACCTTTGATGCTGTCACTGCTTGTTCTTTCCACCATGAGCAAGTAGAACAGATGATTTTCTTCTTCTTGACAAGAGCTTTTCATGTAATTGAAGGATGCTATGATCTTTCCCCTCTTTCCCAGCAAACTATTTTTCTGTCTTTGTGTTTTCTAATCTTTAACCATTTTCTTTGCTCTTTTCTGGAGAGGTGATGAAGCAAGAAGATTTGATATCCTACTTCTAACCCTGTTACCTTCCTTTCAATCTTCCTGCTAGTTTAGCAAGGAGAATAGAGATAAGACTCTTTACATCATCATGTTCTCTCCCAGGCTCCCTGAAGAATTTGCTCCGGTTTTGTTAGCTATTTTTCCTTTTGTATAGTTAGCTCTTTGCTTTTGTCACTGTTCTGTTTTTTGAGTTTTTTTAAATGCAAAAAAAATGTTTGTTTGAAAATAAACAAATATAATCTGTGTTGAACATAAAATCATTGAAGTGACTCAAAAAAAATTATTTTTCAGAGGAGTTTTTCACTTCTTGTGCTGCTGAATGTATTTCCATCTGCCTGAGCAGGACAGGCTAGACATGCTTGTTTGCCTTGAAAGCTTTGGTAACCTTGGTTTCCATATGATCTGCATCTGTAGTTAACTGTATTAGTTAACTTTGGTTAAAATAGCATCACCAAGGGTCTGATTTAAACCCTTACCATAAACAAATGCATTATTTTTAAGGGACGTCATTAGGGACATCATATCCCTTTGGCTCCTGCAGACAGTTTTTTTCTAAGACATTTTGCCTTCTTTAGAGCTTCAGAATCACTTTTGCATCGAAACTTTATGTTACTTAGCAGCAGGGTTTTCAGTTAATTTTGTGTCTGTACTTTGTCTATTGACTGAGCTCCACCCATTTCCACTATGAAGTGTAGGTCGCTGCTTTTTTCTTTTTCCCTATGCAGCTGTCCTTCTGGCAGTCCTTGTGGTGAACTTCTTCCAGTTTTGTTTCAGTCCCTGAACTCTACAGGTCTGAGCCAAAAACTCTGTCATGTAAGTACCATCAATAAATATCTGTTTCTTAAGCTCTTGGGATCAGTCGGGTTTTTTTGTACTCTGCCTGGAAATTCCAAAATTAGGCCTGATGGGAGATCCCCTTGTAACATCTGTTCCTTGAGTCATTATCAATGGATGTGGTGTTGCCTTGCTAATGCAACCTGTGGACAAGAGGAAAAACGGATGTTGAAATTAGACATTGAAATAAATTCTCCACTGTCACCACCCCAATAAAATTACATAACACTTAATACTTGCTTGACTTTGGGAGCATTTTGTTGCTCTGAATCGTGAGCAGCACAATTGTGGCACATATTGGAACACATTAGTCCTGGGCACGGGTGTTGGACTGCCACATAAAAATGTAGCTATGTGACTTAAAATAGTTTTGTGCATAAAAGAATATAAAATGAAAATTTTAAAAGACTTAGACAGATAACACTTTAGGATTTGACATTGCTTTAGCCTGGAAAATCAGTTTCTGGTCTTGAAACAGAATTTAATGTAGCTGTCTGTCTTTATGGATGTCTATGTGATCTTTGTGGGGATCCTTTCTGGTTTTCTATAAACCTTGTCTGGAAGTAAAGGCAATAAGTCCTTTCTCCTCCCCTTTTCCAATGCTTTTTGAGATGCAAATATTCATGCATGGGTCACAACAGTTCTGAAGTCCAAGAAAGCAATACCATGAGATCAGGGACTTTGAGAATTGTCAGTAAAGCCATAACTACGTCTTGATTTTATATATGGAAAAAAAAAATAATGGTTTCCTCTCATATTTGAATTTGAGGGGAAAAGAGAATTTTCAAAGGCATGAAAGAGTTCTCTTCTGAGCATGAATATCTAAGCAAGATGTGATCCTAAAATGACAAGGAGTCAACATCTGGGTATGTTTTCCCACATTAGCAACTGCTGTTGTATGTGATATTAAACAGCTGCTCAGTTTCACCCCAGAGGTAAGACTATTCTGTACCCAACTTACAGTTAAATCTCTTAGAACTTTCAAGATAAAAAGGTCTTAGAGAATGTGTAGAGGCACTGAATCTTCACTGTGCTTGGTACCTAGAAACTCATGTTTTAATTCAATAAAAACCTGCTGACGTGTTTTAATGCGTATTCTTGGCACTACTGTATTCTATTATCCAACCATCGTTTCTCATGATCTATATACTAAATTGTTCAAGTCAGGAATTGGAGTCTGTCCCCACCATGTACTAGTGAAATACCATTCAAAAGCTGCTACAAATATTAACAGCTGGTCCATTTCAAGGTACTGTACCTTTGTCTACAGTTTGCAGTAAGAATGATCTCTATCCTGCCAACAGCAGCAACCCATCCTGCAGGCTGAAAAGCCTGGTGGCTTTTGAAGCTGAATGTTTAAGTAGGGTTTCTTGCCATACTTCTTTTTAAAGGTTGTATAGGATCAGGGAAAGAGTTATTTGGGACTTGTTTGTATTTAATAAAATTATGCTCAGGAAGTTCATAATGGGTAAAAAAGATGAATGTTTTGTAAATGACACAGACATTCTTCCTGTGGTGATTATAGACAGGATACTGAACTGTAGCACACCAATGCCTGTAGTTTTTTGTCTGCATTTCTGTATCTTAAATTAGACGAATCATGCTACTAGAAAGAAAAGGCATGACTATAACACACGTGCACTGAATGGAACTGTAATTCCCCAAAACCTCCATGACTTTGTGAAAACATGTTCATAACAAAGCAGAAATACGATTTTGTAGGCACTTGCACACAGAAATAAGACAAAATTGTGATTTCTTACCAAAAAAAATTGCTGAAGTGAGAATGATGGATGTCACTTCTTCCAAAAGTTTTATAGTAAATGGTTCTTTTGAAGGTGGCCTTTTTTTCTAAGTCCACCTAGAAACAGTTAACCATTTTTCTGATTTCTGAGACCAAACTGAGCTCCAAATGCACTTCCAAAATCAGTGGCTCTAGAGTTAGCTTTCTGTTTACTAATGTAGTTCAAACATTTGCTCAATTATATAATATTTTTCCTTCAAAATGAGTTCATAACTTGTTTCGGTAAGAGGATATGGTGAGATGTTGCTTTTCAGTTTGTCTGAATTACTGCAAAAGATCTGACTTGCAGTGTAAGAACTACAAAGACTATCCTAAAAATATTTTCAAGTATATATCTGTGGGTATCTCTCTCCTAAAAGCTATTGAAGAACATACCTGAAAATAGCAGGGAGACATTTATGCTTTTTATTAACTATATTGTGTCTGAATCATTGACATAAAAGAAAAATCAGAGTCTGGATTCAAAATAAGATTATTGTGGTAGCTGGAACTGTATTTTGAGCTGGTGGAACCCTCTGAGTATACTAAGGCTGAAAAAGTCCTGTCCAGCCACTTTTCCCTCTTTTGCCCTAGCCTTGCTGAGAAAAAGCATGTGAGTGCTTTCATAGACAATCAGACAGGGCAAATGTTCACTTATTTACTACTTTAAAATTATCTGCAAACAAGCATAATTTACCTGACATGCATGTTAGTGAATTCTGCTCTGCTGGGCTGTTTACCTTCATTAATTGTAGGTTCTTTTGCACTTGCAATTCGGTGCTGTAAGGCTTACTCCTCAGTAAGTGTTAGTTTTAGAATCACGAGAAAGTCTTACAAAGTGTTCTCTTCCCCTTGAGGAATATTACTCTGTATTCACCTCACATAACACAGCCTCTTTACAGATTACAAATGTCATTCAAGTCAAGCCAGTCTGGTAGTGAGTCTCCTCTAAATAAACTTTCTTTTATTTCCCTGGTCTTAAAGTCTGTTCTCTGTCTCTCTATTTTCTTTGCTCTTTTGTGTAGGGTTGAGATTTATAAGGACTGCTGTTACGAGCTATACGTTTTCTTACATCAGTCCTTTTGGTCTCTAGACCTTGGAACAGAGAATTTACAGTGGCCATAAAAAGGACCCCCCAAAAACACGATTCACCTTTGCAAATGTTCTGAATTTGATGTAGAAAACTAGTGAGATGAAAGGTTGTTCCTATTATTCTCCATGAAGAAAACCAGCTCCTGGCTACCATTAAAATTAGTGAGGAGCTTACACCAACTCTCTTTTTAGAAGCTAGAGGAAATTCTCACAATTTTTAGAGTCTTCATCTGTACCTTTGCAGAGAGCCAAGCTGGCTTGAGATCTGAGAAACTTTCGTCTTCAGGAAAATTCAAACACAGCTCCCAGAGTTTTGTTAGGTCTGTGTCTAAGGGAACTGTATTTCTTCATGGAACATAGTGGAATATTCTAAACAAAATATGAAAACCTGTTATAAATAAACCTAATTAAGCATTTTCAGATGAATAAACAGTAGTTTCATAACCCTTGCTATGAAATCTCATAATCTTATAATTAAGTCCATGTTTAATATCAAAATGACAGTTTGATGGAGTTGCTTTGAGGATTAAATAGGGCAATGTACCACATGCAGTTTTCCTGCTCCATAAGCTACAGATTTTACATGGGGATGACATCACACTAAGTAAAAAGACAGGTCATCTATTACCTGGATAATGTGTGCTAAGTAATGTCAAACCTGGTACCTTTCATATGAGTTCCTTTTTTGGAATTGAGCTCCCTGAGGTTCTCTTTGTTCACATTTCTCCAAATTGGTCATCTCACTCTGAAGCAGCATCTGTATAGTCTATGAAAGGTAAGAAAGTGAAAATCAGACTTTGGTTTTCTTAGGATGTATTCCAAGATTCTATGATTTGTGTGAGGTATGTTTCCCACTGTTACTAGCACGCGGGACGAGATCTTAATTGATCTCTTGTTCTTTATTTTCTGGGCAGAATCGAGTCTTTGAAGATGGATACTGGCTCATAAACTAAATGCTTTCAGCTGTTGCTGCTGAACATAGCAATTCCTAAGAAGATTTTTGTCAGTTGCTAAGATATTTCCTTGTTTTTATGGAGAAGAAAAGGTTGTAGTTTAACCCTTAAACAACTTCTGGATAACATTACAAGTCACACTAAATGTGTACAGTAGAAATTTTGCAGCTGGAGAAGGAAAGCATTCTTTAGTAAAGCAAAGCATTTAGAAATGTGAACACTGTATCCTGATTAGATGCAGGATTAATATGATCTGCTAATCAGGAGGTCATATTCATTGAGTAAGGTCTACTCTAAACTTAAAAAAACACGAATGGATAAACTTAAATAAACAGTAGCAAGGTGAGAAGAGGTTGCAGGACAAGACCAACATGCAGCATGCTGACACAACACAAGGTAGTATCAATATTGCACAGAAAGCCATTTCAAGCCTTTTTTTGGCCTTTATTCCAGATAGAAGTGACATGTTACATGGTGCAGCTGGCAGCTTGTCTTGGCCTGATAATGCATGATCAGAGCCTCATGAAACAGTTTAGTTGGAACACCCTCCCAGTACATAAAATATTCTAAATGAAAAGCAGAAACACAGTGGGGTGAGAGGAGTGTGTTTAGGAGTCAGGCGTGTCTGAGTCCAAATTCTCCCATAGCAGAACTTCCCCTCCCTGCCTTTCTCTCCCCCCAGCTGAGAAGGTCACGATATTCTGTCTTGCTGGAGTAAATGTTGACAATCTTTTGAACCTCTCCAGCAAGACAAGATTGCTTCAGGAGCTTTCAGTTCTCTACACATCACATTAGCCTTGCTGTCAGGCAGCAAGAGGCTGGGGAACAGCTGATGGGAATAACTAGTATGGGAGCCTTGTGTCTGCTGCCTAGAGTTATTTCAGGGTCCACAACCGGGAGAAAGGGAAAAAAACCCTAGTATCTCCATTATACCCGGGGTTGGACCCAAAACTCACATTATTGCATAAACTGCTATGGATGAAATAGTAAGATCTGGAGCTTCCATTTTATTGTGGTTGTGCTGGGAAATCACTTAAGCTGCCCCTGTAAGTCTTTGGTGAGATGGGAGAATGAATATCTGGTAGGAATAAAAGATAAATTCATATTCCATATAGCAGGAAAAAAAGTCTTGTGTCCTCTAGAGAACTTGTTGAGGTGCTGGGAACTACTACTCTCCCTGTTCCTCTGCTGAGAGCAAGACACCTCAGCTGTTTGCCAATCAGCCTTCAGGTTTTGTCCCCTCTTTCTGGTGTACATAACAAGAGACAACCCAGTACACTTATGAGCTGCAGCTCAGACAGTTCATGCTGTTGGCTGAGGAGTTCATACCTTGATAACACACTTTTTAAGAATTCACAGGAAAGATTTTTTCTTTTGTAGATTTAGCAACCCCCTTCCCACCCAAAAAAGGTAAAACACATACATAAAACTGCCTTTGGGTGCAGCTGTAAGCTAGAAAATACCAGAATTAAGGGTGTTGCTTGTTTGTTTTCCAAAATTAATTTAATTTTCTGGTGATTAGCTTTTTGATTAGCTGTAACTTCTGCGATCATGTGCTTCTCTCCTGCAAGATCACTGCCTCATTCAGTGCAGAGTGTACTTACTCATTAAGCAAGCTTAATCTTTTCTTCCTTTTGTGTTTCCTGTAGTATTGCTATGTGCTACCTTTCTATAAAACCCACACTACACATTTCATGGAGTTTTCTGTAAGACTCATCACTTAGGGTTTTCTTTTTAAAGCACATAAAATTTTTTTTTTAACATTTCTGTGAGATGAAGAACTCATTTTATGCAGATTTTCTAGAAAATAGGAATCCAAACTTTAAAATTCTAAGGTGGATTTTTTTAAAAAGTAGCCCACTGATTTTGGATACCCAGTGCCATATTTGAACACAAAGTAATAAGCAGCTTTCACCATGCGAGAAGCCAAAATAAATATAACACACTGTGTTGAACAACACCTAGGATCTTTGGGACAGGTTGAATCCAATTGTTCAGAGAAACACAATTTACCATTCCTTGAGTTTCTTTCAATTTCTGCAGCAAGCAGAGGTCTTGCAATCTAAAGGTAACTATTTTCAAATCAGTCCTGGGCAATGGTCCACTCTGCTTGGTCAATTGGACGGAAGCCTTTAACTGAAAATATTACGTTACAGTCTTTAATGTCATGGTTTCTTGAATGTATGTGCAGAAGGATATGAGCTTACAGCTGCTTGGACAATGTAATCATCGACTTCTCTTAATTATTGCAATCTTAAATTCTTTTGTATTTTATTATCTTTTATGGGTTCGTCTTATTTTTCAAGAGGTTTGTTAAATTAGGTTTGACTTTGGAAATCAAAAGAAATGTTCTAATTTCCCTATTTTTTTTTACATATTTGTAAATACTTTCTTGTATAATATGAAACAAGCTCTTAGAGCTGAGAACATCTCCACTACCTCTTGATTATATTGAATGCTTCAGTTCTCCTGCATAATGCTTTCATGAGAGTTGAGGTAGAAGGAGGAATGGACCATCGTCTAGTAACTGTAACTTGTATAAAGTTAGATATTAGTGTGCTTTTTTGACAATTTGCTTGATACAATTAACTATAACATGTGACTTTGCAATAACTTTGTGGATTGTCTGCCAGCACGTACCATTCATATACTGAAGAATACACTGAAGATGTCAGTTCTGTGCTTACTTGTGAACCTTCCAGCAGTTCATAACTAGTGCTTTGCCTTAGATGTCACAAAATCAAATCCTTGTTATATCCCATGAGTTCCATATTAGGCTGGAATTCCAATGGAAATTCATGAGGGACTTTCTGTCTGCAGGGTTTTGTAATGTGGCTATGAATACCACTAAAAATGTTTTTCTTAAAAGCTGGATATCCACACATGCCCTGTTGGTAAACCACTGGGTTGCTGAATTAAGGTTTTATTTACCACTGAAATAAATATACTACCCAGTATACACATAGTCAGGAACCACATATGGGAACCATTCCTAGGTTATATCAACATCAGCTAAGCTGTTTGCTGTATTTAATGCTGTATGTTAGCATTGGGAAGTATGATTTAAAATCATTAGCTTTGATAGTTAATCTCTTCATCTCTTCCAGAGATTTGGAATCTGTGAGAATCTTGGTCTTTCTAAACTTGGAAGTGTTTTGCATGCTTTGAACCTGGTTTCAGAGAAAATTCTACCATCTTTCTTGGATGTCTTTTGTGTGATATTTGCTTCAACCTTAATGCTGTCAGAGCAGATTTTGCAAACTTAAGGTTTTCGTAAAAGGAAGACATATACAAGACATAGGTGTGTTGTTTTTTACTGAACTCTCTTATTTGACAAAAAGTAATAGTGCTCTTAAATACTTGTTTTCTTTCGTTCTACAAAATTCTATTAGTATGCACTATATATTAGTTCTGGAAAAAGCAAAGTAAAATGTATTGACCTGACTTGGAGTTTTACTTCTAATTTGTTACCTGATGAGTAATGAGAAATGACTGTCTGAATAAAACATTTTTCCTGAATATTTTAATAAACCATATACAGTTTTTCCAGCTTATTTATGGTTCTAGCCATTTGATAATATATATTTTTTAAAAGTTGATTGTTGGCACTAGCTGATACACCTGTCATAGTATCTATTTACAGTACATACATCCTCTCTGCCAAGTTAGGTCATAGTTTGCAGTGTGGTTAGCACTGAATTCACAACATGGCATGATTCTGTATAACAATCTGAACTTGTGAAACCAACTAAATGGTGGTAATCTTATAGGGAGTTTTATTAAGCTGCAGCTACACATGGGGATATAGGAAATATGTTGCTGAAACTAAAATTTATATAATTAATCATTTTGAAATGAATTTTCTTCTGTGTGTGTATTTTTGTTCAGGATAATTAGCTAACCACAGTTTGTTTATACAAGGTGTGTGTAATCTGTTTATAGAGCATGGCAGCTGACATAATGTAGCTCTTGGAGAGCTGTGACATTCCCTTCCCACAAGTAACATTTGAAATGATAAAACAACATTCAGATGAATTACTCCCCACCAGGTAAAAATCATTATAGCCCGCATTCTCCAATAATATTTTCAATCCACCTTGTTAAACCTTTCCACAGAAGCAACACCACTTGCTGTAACTGTAGAGCAATTCTTTGGCCAGTTTGGGGCCCCAAAAATGTGTCTAAAGTAAATTTACTGTTACTGAGAAGAGTGCTTTTTGTGGACCAAAATGTTACAATATGGCTCAGACAAAAATAATGAGATTTGGTTAGGGGATTAGAAACACGAACACGTAAGTCCCATGTCATTTGGATGGAAATATGACATATTAGGCCATGAGGAATTTGAGCCCAAGTATTTGCCATCTTTCAGACTAACATTGTGCCTGGGCTCTGAGAAAATTTTCTCCAAGATCACTCCATGCTGCTCAGAGGAAATCTTTCGGAAATGCCAGGATAACAAACTCGTCTATCTGATGGCCCCCCAAAGTACGCATAATTTTTGTACCAGGATCCATGTGAATGTCTTTCCCTGTAGAGTGATCAAGCAGGGAGCTTATAAATGTAATTTTGGGATTTGCACTGTGTGGAAGTGTTGTGCAAAGATGGACAATAAACTTACTGCCTGCATCTTCTGGGAGGGACACTGTGCCAGCAGGACTTAGAGCTGATGTGAATGGCTCTAGCTTTGATTTCCAGAAGAAACACGGATCCCTTTTGTATGGGTCGAGTATACCTCAGCTGGCCTGCATTTGATGGATTCAAACCCCAGGGGAAAGGTAACCTGGCAAAAGTGATGTCTGCTGAGGATCAAATTTGTTGGCCCCCAAACAGCACAAATACATGTAGTGGGTGGATCCAAACTAGAATCAATTATCCAGGGAAACAGTCTGGCAAGCGTCTGAGGGCTTGGCTGTGTACACCTCCTTCCTTAGTCTGCAGTGGGAAAGCAAAGGACGAAGAGGAAAGAGCAGCTAAAACAAGCAACTGTGTTAACAAAAGAGAGCGGGAAAACACTGCCTCTTCTTGTGCAGTCTCTTTTCCCCCTAGATATGGCAGCTTTCAGTTCTTCATACTGACAGCCTGGCTCCCAGGACACAACAACAAAACAAGGAGACAAAGAGATGTGTCTGGCTTTGGTTTCAGATTTCTGTCAGTGAGGTCTTCCTCCCACCCTGAAGAAAATTCATTGCTGTATAGTATGTCCCAGTGCTGAAGCAGTACAGGTGTACATATAGAGGTGAAGATGTTTGCTCTGGAATCTCTGTGCCCTCCAGCCTGAGGAGCCTCCCATAGTCATGCCAATGCACAGCCTGGAGGGTTCTTCTGACTTGGAAATTCAGCTTGCAATGTACACTAATGCTGCTCCTACCCATCTGTGGACTTATTTATATGATGGTTTCTTTTTATAACTGCTAATTGCTGGTGATAGCACCTCTTTCATCTTACTTTGGCAGCACATGAACTAGGTGCAAATGAGCTGGATGTTTACCCCTTTGCCAGCTCCGAGCTGCAAACTCCATCAGCATGCCCAAACTATCCATTTCTGCAGAACTGTGACTCCAGCTAAAAAGTTAAAAGAGTGGACAGGATCATGTTCTGCAAATGACTGAACTTACTGCTGAATTCTATAAATACAGTAAAAGTGAGTGGGTGATTGCAGTTAGCTATTCCATAGCCACACTGCTACAATTCTAGACCCAGCAAGCACAGGCGAAATGGGAAAGTGATAGTTTTCCTCTGCTGGAAGGACAGGTCAGGAAAGATCCCCGGCTGGTAGAGTGGTTACCTGGAAGTGAGTAGAGACCTATATTCAATTGAACATATAATCCAAGGAGAAAAATTCCAGCTTTATTGAAATAATAGGAAATTTTGTAATTTAATTCAGTGAGACAGGCTGTCAGTCCCAAATCCTTGGGACATAAGAATACTGCAACATGACACTGGAAGAGGTGTTATTTTCTTACTGCATGTAAGAAATGGGTGGATGTAAGAATGAGGTAGGAGGTGAGGTGGAAGGAGGAGAGGTCATTTTTTCAATAGTTTGGACTGTGAGGTATGTGCTGTACCTGCCATACTGTATGGTGTATATATAGCTGGTTGCAAATGCTCTTTCTGCTGAAACCAAGCTGCTATGGCAATGATACAGGACGTAATGTATGCTGGTTTCTCTGTGTAGGATGTTCTCATGCAACTCTTTAGTATCAACCTGTGACTATTTGGTCCTCTAACTAGTGGATGGTTGCTGAAGGCTTCCTCATGGGGTATCTCATGCAAAAGTTGCAGTTATTTTCTTCCTAACACTTTTGTTTTGCAGGTATGATGTATACCGGAAATATTTGCCCTTAGTTCTTGTAGCTTTTTTGGGATGTATTTGTTGTGTCTTCCAAAAATGTCCAGTATTTTACCAGAACATTGAGAGAGGGAATAAGACATGACCTACTGTGTTCTATTTCTGGGAACATTCCTGCATGATAGTTGTGTTTACACTGACTGTATCCTCAAGCCCACACTTAAAATGTAGATCAAACAGTATTGCCAACGTGTATTTTTCCTTGAGAGTTTTTCCGAATATGGAGTCATATTTGCTGCTCTGCCAGTATTCTTGCAGCTAGTGTCTGTTTTATATTTCTGTGCAATTCCTCTTGTTAAAGAAAGAAAGAAAAGCATAATGGCCAATGTCTGGCTGAAATGTGCAGCTGGGAATATTGATTCTATCGTGATTTCGGATGGGTAAATGATAAATAAATATGCAAGGAGCATGCAGCAATGAACCCTTGTGTATAGTGTTGCTATTCTACCATTTCTATAATCTTCAGATGACACTAAGATAGTCATATCATGGCAGTGAATAGAAATTGGGTGGTTAAGAAGTCTGCTCTCAAGCTATTTAATATGCAATGTGCTGCTCAGAATCCTGCTATAGTGGGGATACAGATATACAGCTAGGCCTTGCACATTTGATCTGTAGTTTGTTAATAATATGTGGTCAGTTAAACAGTACAGAATGAATACATAAAATTATTTAATCATTTAGAAATCACAAAATTTGCTAAATAATGGAGTAAGGAAAATTGAATTTGTGCAGCTTTTTGTCATTGCAGAACAGTCCAAGCTAGCCTTTAATTTTCATTATTGGGTCAAGTTACAGTGTCAGGTCTAATTCATGAGCATTTATAAAAGGCACATTTAACAATCTTCATTAGGAAAAATGCTGTAATTTTTCCTGAGGGCTCATAAGATATTGCACAAAAAATGAAATAATCTTAGGCCACTGATCTGGAAAATGCTTTCTTTTTTGGCATTCTTTACACCATAAGAGGGCAAAAGCCCAGTATCTGTGATGTTACTCAGTTTGGTATATTTCATCCTCTTCAAAAGGCTTCATCTCTCTGGACAACCCAAACCATTAATCTAGGGGAAAAGAGTCAGCACTTAATAACAGAATGTTACTTTATTGAGCACTTAAACCGTGGCCAGGAAAAGCAAATACACTCTGAATCAACCCAGTGCAGTGAAGTGGAATATGAATGTTGCAGAGCTTATCTATGGAAGCATGTTGTCATTTCTCTGAGGTTTCTATCAAACTGTTAATCAAAACCATAGCTGAAATTGGCCCACATTACTGTGATCATTTTTGAATGTTCTGTACTGTTAAGTCTAGCACACAGATTTATAATGTTTGAACACCAGCACTTTTGCCAAATGTCACAAGAAAGTTGCAGGCTTCAGGCACACATCATCAGTACATGTAATATATCTACTTCAGAAGCAAAGAGAAGTCCACTGGAGATGGCCACAAATGTGCTCCAGTGGCTAGAACCAATGATCCGATAAAGCTGCAAGATGATCTGGGAAATGTATTACTTTAATGAATAAGGAGGAATGTATTCACAAAGACCAGCTGCAGACCAGGTAGGCTAAAGGGCTGTGTTAGCTAGCTCCTGTAAAAGTCAGTGTGGAAAACCCATAGTTAGAGTTCAACACTGAATTGGCCTAAAAGAATGCCAACACTGATTTAATATGTAGCTTAGTGACATGTGTTTTTTCTATTCATTCACTTTTCTTAGCACAGCTGGTCATTGTGCCTCTTATCTTTCTTACATACAGAGTACTGTGGGACTCATACCAAAATATATGAAGAAAATCTCCATATATAGTCCATAATGCATACTGCACATACCTGAAATACACATTTCAAACTTCTTCGGGTAGAAAGATCCTAGCACTGCCATGAGCTGTATTTTAGGCTTAACTTTCTGTTTTGTTGTCTTCTGTGCACATAAACAAGCACTTGCTCATGTGTTCTCATAGCCCATGGAGACAGACATGTCTACAGGCAATTTTGGGTGTTTTTGCCTGATAATGCATCTACTAGAACAGCTGTTAATGTAGTGATTTCATATAGAACTAGATTTTATATACAGACATCAAAAAACACGTATCTCCTGTTACAGCTATCTTTGGTTTATATTAGAAACATGGAAAAGAATACAACAGCCTAAATGAAAACCAGGACTGGCTTACCTAATATCACAGCTGATACTTTTCTACAATGGTAATACCATAAAAATGCTGTAAGAAGTATCAAAAGAAAAAATACGTGTGTGCACATAATACATAATGTTAGTGAAGTACTTATTTGGTAAACTATACTAGTTAATCATGCCCTCATTAAAAATTTTTTGGACATGCAGGTTGATCAAAAACATATAAAACATTATACAGTAAGGAAAGGATATACTAACATTGTCATGCACTGATACTTATTTTTTCCAAGGAGAACATTGTATTTTGTTTTGTTTTGATAACGGAGTAGGTGTGAAGAATGAATTTTATGTAAGGAACAGCAGACTCTGTAAAATGTTTGTGTATTTTACTAGTGGGTTGACAAGTTAGTTGCTTGTTTCTAATTTTTAAAAGTTAGAAAATATAAAGAATATATTTAGGGTGATTAGATGAAATATTGAATTAATTCTGTGAGGCATGCCAAATAAGAAAAATGTAATTCATTTGGTTCTCCTTTTCCTAAACTCTATCTCATTGGGCACTGGTCTTGAAATCACTCCATCTTATACTCAATTTTCAAAATGTTTCCATCTGGTTTCATGATATTGGCCCAGTGTTTGAAAGGTAAACAGGCATTCAAGCCCTCCAGATACTTTGCAGAGTTAAATGACCACAATCAGGGCTTTCTGAGACAGTGACATAGTCAGTTGGGGGAAAAAATGACTCATTTTTATGAAGCATCCAAGTCCATTATCCTTTATGTAGCCAAGACCCCAAATTACCCTGATGTACTTGACTGAGTACGTGATGAATGGGTTGGCTGGAGGAAGGAACTGGTAGCATTTGTAATTTCCATGTATCTCTGGGAGGTCCCTGTGAGGAAATCTCAAGAAATAATTTGAAGACTCTTCACACAAAGTAGTTCAGGATTATTATTTTTCCGCCTTTTGAAATAAATTGCATAAGGTAATTTAGACAGTAGGAATGGTAAGTGACAAAAATTCCTTCTAAATGGGACATCGTTTCCTGCTTAACTCAGACTTCTTCCCTTTTGATTCTTACCTGCTTCCTGTCACTCTAGCATCTGAACAACTTTCATACCTCTGTTTAACATTCGCCCTGTAAATTAAGAGAATAGTGGTGTCTACATCTAAATGACTGGATGGGGGGGTCTTCCAGGTTTCTGAGTGCTTAGTGAGACCCTGCCATGCGCCAGTACACTCCAGGGTTTCTGGAGAAATCAGCCTGAGAGGTTCTGGCTAGAAGTACTCTCCAGTGACCACCACCTTTGTCCCAACCAAGCCACTGTCCATGCCATGACCCACTCAGTCTGCGTGCTGCCATAATTGCCAACAGTGCTTACTCCATACAAAACTTCCTGAAGGGAGACAGTAAGTTATCTAATCTGTAGTAGATTTGTTAGCAGAGATACTATTTACGTATTCAAAACATCAAAGGTCATGCTGCTTACAAATAGTATATATTTTGTGTTTATGTCACCCATTGAAAATCATTAGGTAGCACAGATCACAGAATTACTTTCAGCTAAGCCAGAAATACAAGAGTCAGATGTTACAAATAAACTCCAATTTCAATTGATTGAATAATTATTTTATTCAGCCAGTTTTCTTTAGAAAATGGTTACATCAAATGGTTTGAAAACTGTTCCAGATGTCAGTTCTTGTTTTTCAGTGGGAACGCATGAGCAAATGGAAGGTCATTGGATTGATACCAGCATCATACGTAAGTGTGACGCTGTATTCTATCTTAATATATGTGACAAGCAATTTCACTCCTAGCAAAACTAAACCTGAGTGTCCTTTTTCCTAATTTAAACAAATATTCAGTTGTAATTCTGTTTGTAATCACAGAATACACTCCTGTGTCCCTTCCAGCAACAAGTACCTCTGTATGTTTGAAGACGAAAACTTTAATCTGATACAAGTTCATCCTTCCTGGTATCATTTAACTTAATGTCACGGTTTACTGAAAGTCTTCAGTCAAAACTATTAAGAACACACTGTTTTTTGATGAAATGACTCTTTTGTGAACCACACTGCTTCCTATAGAAAATGTTGACTCTTGGTTGAAATTGCCGGAAAACCAAAAGTGCTACGTTGGATGTACTTTCTCCATTCTTCCCATTCCCACTTGCTTCTGTGACCAGCTTCCTCGGTCAGATTACACTGCCTGTAAAGCACTTAAACGCCTCTAAGAGCAGTGATATTCAGTGGACTGTGAAGGCAGACAGGACAAAATGTCAGAGCAAAACATTTGCAAACAATTGTTTTTCTTCCTGTTTCTCCTGGCTTTGAGATCTATTACTCTGAAATAGTGATTTACAACAAGATCATGTTACTTCTTAACATATTCATCATAGTTTGACAGCCTAATAGGTTTCAATAGCACATTTTTAAAAGCTGACAAACATTTCAAAATATGATTCCTGATATGTCATTAAAAATAATGCTATTCTAAGAGTCAGCACTTCCTTTAAAAACCGAGTAAAACAACCCAAAACTTCAAACAACAATTCACCACGTTTTTAAGGGCTTAAAACAGTGATTTTTTTTTTTCACTGAGGTTTCACAAGTTCTGAGACAGTGAATAAAGCATGATTTCTAATGTCTTTCTGTGGCCAGTAAGCAAGTACATACAATGAAACTGTAGTTTACACAGAGCAGCTGAAGAAGTGTTAATTTATGAAGGCCAGTGAGCTCTATGGCATAGATTTGCTCCTTAACAACCAGAAGTTCTGGGTAAATCCTGACTACCCTGAATTTAGTGGGAATTTAATCATTGACTTCAACAGCTTGGACTGTACCAGTAAATAAAAAATGCTTGGGGGTCTCCTCTGCACCACTGCAGTGTCGATGCCTACTGGGACATCTCCACACCTTCCGAGCCCTGCACAGGAGTGCTGTGGTGGAGGAGTAACTGGCCCAGGACAAAGTCATGCCAAGGACTCCTCTGGAAACCAGCAGCACAAAGTAGCATAGCCACAAACACTGAGGCTAGAAATTCACCTTCTCCATCCAGTCTCTTTTAACTAAAGTATACTTGTCCCTTGTTTCTCCGTTCCTCCCATAATTTCAATATCTGAAAGATTAGATCATAAATATAGGCATCACCTGATTTTTTGCCAGTGCAGTTCAAAGGGATCAAGAATCTTTCTAGTGAAGTCGATGGTTAGTTGAAAGCTGGATTTGACTGAATTCTCCCCCCTCAAGGTAAAAAAAAATCTGTAGACTAATAAAATTTTAAGTGTCCTTAAAACTGTAAATGTTAAGTAACTATTTTATTTTAATTACGTACCATATGCCACATTTGGCACACATTAAAATCTGTAGGGTTTTTATGCGTTTCTTACTGCTCAGTAACTAGTATTTAGTTAAATATTTAATCTAAAACTTCTTAAATACAGAAGTGCCCTGCATGAATTTATAGTCTCCTGTCATGCAAGAAAGGAAGAGGTAAAAAACTGCAACTCTATAAAGCATTAGAGAGTAAAAAACCATATATAATGAATAGCAATCACCTTTGCTCTGGATCACTGAAGCTTAGGTGATATGCTCCATCCAATATGACATAATATTTAGAAATTAAGTTATCTTGTAGGGCAAACCTACTGCATCTTCCTATCCACCATGTATCTATTTGAAAGCAACTATTCAATTCAATTTGCATGTATAAATACATGCTCTTTTAGACTGGGAAGTCTAAAAATATTTCACTTAAATGTGTAATTAAACATTTAAATGAACTTCGTGTTTTTTCCTATTGATCATCTGTTGTGCATCTTCTTCCCTCAATTATGACTCCAAAGAGTTGAAAACAAGGCTTTGTCCTGTATTGTAATTATGGTTTTTCACATTATGAAATCGTATAAGATTCTGAAGGCAGAAACAGCTCTACAGCATGCTAAATCAAATAAAAAGTTATTACAATTAATTTTTGTTGCTTTTTTAAAAAATAAAATTGTTGCCAGAAGGAAGAAATTTAAACCACATAGACAAAGAATTTCTGCCTTTTGATTCCCTCTTTTAGGTTGCAATGTTATAAAAAAAAAAAAACTGGGGAGGAAGAATGGGCACAGAAGAATTCACTTAATGAAAAAGTAATAAGAAAATGAAATAAAGTAGAAGCATAGCCACAGTTTGCCTGGGTCTAAAGGACTTGAATTTAGAGCCTTCTCTACTCTACCTTTCCTTAGTAGTGACAGATTTTCATAGGTGAGATGGAGAACTACGGGAAATGTTCCACTTTTATTTTGCCTCAACAACCTTCATTATTTTTCTTGAAAATTATTCCACTGGAATTATGGAAGCATATGAAAATAAAGGTGAGATTTTTTTCTGAAAAATTAATAATCCAAAACAATGTGTTAGTACTCGGGTGCCTTCCGAAGGTACAATGGAAAAGATGTCTCTCTTCTGGATTTCTTTTTTTTATTATTGTCATTTTTTAGGATGGATGAAAATGAAAAAGCTTTATTTTGTTAACAAAAGTCCTAAAGTCTTTCTCAACTCTGGTAACATATGGCATTCTTTAATTTTTATTCTCTCTGATCACCAGGAGCATTAAATCAAACCATGATCTAGAGTCATCAAAGGGATAATGTACCATGAAAAGATGAAGTTAATTCAATTGCAATAACTTTATTAGCACTACATGGTACCCAGGTACAGTAGAAGTTAATGAAGTCAATGAATAGCCAGCATCTGCTCACTGAAAATAATTTAGTACTAATTTAGTGTAGATTTTACACACAGAGAGAAAACTTCTGCACTGAAACATCAGCTGTTTTTATTGCTTCCTAATACACAAAATCAGCACATTAGTTTGGCACAGATTTCTAATGGAACAGTCCTGACCTTGCATCAGAAACAAGAACTGTGATTATGCAGAGTAAATAGTTGTTGTCCAAAAGTTTGACATTCTCTGATCATAACTTTTAAAATTGTGGTGTGTTCATCACTGGGGAAAAGGTCACTTGAAACTCAAAATTTTTTCCTGTCCTGTTCATATGTTATTTTGAATGCATAAAATTCTCTTTATTTTTCATGTGTAGCTCCAGATTGCAAATAGATACTCATCTGCTGAGTAGCCTACTTATGAAGAAATTTTGTTGAAAGCTGAGGATTCAAAGTGTACTGACCTTGTGGCATAGAATATTTCCTTCTCATCTAAAAGAGTAAATATTCGATGCTTTTAATTGAGACTGTAATGAAACAGATAGTGTTTCCTGTTTCAGCTGGTTTCCTCTGCAATTTTTGTAACTTTCTTGGACGCTGTCTTAATGAAGCATTCCTCACAGTGAACCGGTTTGTTAAAATATTTGTGCAAACCAAACATCTCAAGAGGCATGTTGCAAGCATGAACCAAGCGGAAACTGAGGGTTTAAAATGTATTTGGAAAAAGTATTATTTGCAAGTTATCTTCCCTTTTTTGCTTAGAATGTTCCATCAACATCATAATTTCTGAGAGGATAATGTCCAGGAAGAATTCAAAGCTAGTTCTTTCATGTAAACTATCTTCTGATAGCTAATAGTGGACTCTCCACTAGCATTACTTAATGCTTAGGAAACAGAGTGAAAGAACTCAGCTACTAATGTAAAGTATGTAAGTCAAATACATACTAGACTTTAAACATAATAAAGTGTTTGCCAAAAGGTAGCACTGAGAGGGAATCTGAAGGTATGTCTAAAATTTCTGCTATAAGGTTCCGAGAAAATTTTTATTAAGGAGTCCTTTCCCTTCTATAATAGCAAGGCATGAAAGACAGTGCATCAATATTTTATCAATGGCAGATGAGCTTCTTTATGACTAAATAAATGTTAGAGCTGCAGGTTTTCATATTTAATGGTATCCTTAGGAAAGACACAGTTTAGTTTTTTTTCTTTGAGCTTTACTGCAATTGCTTTCTTACCCATTAATTCCTGAAGAGACATGAGCACTGAAACTCTTACAAGTGACTGATGTAACAGGCTCAAGAGCCAGACAGGCATAAATCCCATTTCTTAGATGTCTTCTATGGTGCTGACAAACCTGCAGTAAGGAACATGACAGTACTGTATGTTTAAAGCTGTGGATGAGCCTCAGCCTTTCTATTTAATGACATATTTCTTGTAAGCAAATATGCAATGGAAACTGAGCTCTGTGTGTGTGTGTGATTTTGTGTGTTTTAGTATTTAAAGCAGTCGTTAAGTACCAGATTAATGTCTCTGTACAAACCTACTCAGTTAGCTAGGTCTGTAAATAATGTATTAAGTCCTATTCTGAGTCTCATAATAAAGCACATTGAACCATTCCTTTCAATATTGCTGTTATGACCTAACATAAGAAACAAGTATTACTTTCTTCACAATAGCGAAGTCAAAGATTAACAGTCTCAAGTGGAATCTTTGTGGTAAGAACAAGGAGCAGCAGTTTGAAGGGCTACCTTAAATTACGCCAGTAGCTACTACCTTTCAGAAGTTCAGATTCACCAGTTCACTTTCAAAAGATTAAATTTACTCAAATAGCTGGCAATGTCATGTCTGTAAATAGTATAAAATGCAATGGATTAGGCAGTTAGAAAGAAAATGCTGATTTACTAGAAGAGTTAATGAACGTCCTTTGAAAAAAAAAAATTAAAAATATAGTGCTTGGCTTAAAGATTTGGATTTTAACTTGGTATCAGAAAGAGGAAATCAGACCCTTTAATTCCTGACACATGGTTCTTCCAGCCTGCTTTCAGAAGCTTTTTGTAGCTCGGAGTGATAGACAGCAGAGAAATGATTTTCTAATTTTTATTTGTTTTAGCTGATCTATAAACAGTGCTTTGACCTAAAGATTGAGATTCCAGAGACTTATTCTCCTTGGAACCAGGAAGCTAAAGAAACCCAGGCAAAGTCACGAACAGGGGTGACTTTTTTTTTTACTTGTCATGAGGAGAATAAAGCTTTTATCATCACTGATAAAAAATGACTGCAACACTTATTGCTTTCAGTGTAAGAAGCTGCAAGATCAAGGTAATAGGGCATTCTCCAAAGGATACAAAAGGGAGTAAAAGCACTATTCTAGTATGGTGAAATAGAAATTCTTACAAAAATGGTGGTCATCCATTTTAAGCTGAATGATACTCAAGAAAAGAAAAAGACCATAGCTGGGCTTTTTTGGTGCATTATAATCAAAGTCAGCTGAAAGCTCTGAGTAATGAAGCAGATGATACTATGTGAGGTTGTCCATCTCAGCTTCCCAGCAGTAAGGAATTTACTATAACAATTTATGGACTTTGGTTCCCATGGAAGGAAATATGTGTATGCCTATCCTGATGTAACCGAAAGTAAAAGGTGAAAAATAAAGTAACTGTTCCCAGGGCTTTTCACATTCGACTTGATTTCTGCATTAATCATCTCTATCACAAACAGTCCTTGGCTGTAGTCCATGAAGACAAAGGAATGATTTCACAAAGCAAAGGAAGACATTTTTCATTTACTCGTGGACATCCTCGGTCTGAAAGGTAATCTTTCAATAACAGAGAAATTTAATGTGGAAGCAGTGATATTGACAAGTAAGGTTAAACAGACTGAAGCAATGCTGAGTTTCACTTCAGATTCTGGGTAAAGACACTTCTCTTTGCACCCAATGTGTTTGAAACTTTGAATCCTGGAAAACTTAGGGCTAATCTTATGTTCTTTTTCTTTCCCTTGCCTTTCCTGTCAAATGCCAGTTTGAGAACCAGTCATGATGCTTATCATGTCATTTAAAAGGTTTCCCACAAAACTTAAAAGGTTGTTCACCAAAAAAAAGAGAAAATTTCACAAGTAAGGAGTCTGAGAGTTAATAGTCTGTATTAATGTGCAATGTAATTCACAGCCCTCTCACCCACAGTTGGGTGCTGAGATGCTCAAAGCCTGGAACCACAGAGACAGTAAATCCATGTAAACTCCTTTCTGAAGTAAAAGACAGCTGATACAAAGTTCAAATTTCTTTCAGTGAAGGATTCTATAGGAATGATGATTTAGGCAGAATGCATAGGGAGGTTTTTCCTGTTTCCGGTGGGAACTTTTTGCTCTGTGATGTTGAAGCAATGCTGAGTTTGGGCTGTTGACTTAGCTCTGTTTCCCACAGCACTCCTGGATGCAAGGTGGCCTAGGAGGACATTCAGCAATGATCAGTTGCAGGGCTTGGAACAGAGTTCCCAGATCTGCCCACCCACTGGGACACCCGTGGTGTAAGGAGTGCTCCTGTTACAGACAGGGAAATGCTGGGAGCCCAGGAGGTGAGCTGACAAAAATTTAAATGAAGTTCCTAAGATAACTCAATTTTCATCAAAAGTTTGCCTAACCGGCCTAATATCACGAAGTATTTTGATTACTATATTTTTCAGAATAAACTCCTTTCATTGTAAGTTTTCAGTTTCTTCAGATTGTGACAGTATCACCATGTCCCCTAGCTTCTGTTTTATCTTTTTTGCCATGGAAACATTAACATGTCTGTAATTAATGAAAGGGTTGTCAGCAAGAATGTTTTTCATGTGCCTGAATTGATGTATTGTCCTCTGCAACTGACGAATTAAAGATCCTGGTTGTTTTGTTGTTTGTTTGAGATTTTTTGGTTTCTTTGGTGGTTTTTTTCTTTGGTTTTTTTGTTTTTGTTTTTGTTTTTTAGGGGGAAGGATGTGAGAAGAGGGATAAAAGCAGAATAATTTTGGGACCTCAGGAGATCATGGGTTCACAGTCAGACAAGGTTGCTCAGGGCTTATTCAGGAAAGTTTTGATAATCTCCAAGGATACATATTCAACAGCCTTTCTTAAGCAACCTGCTGTTTTTCCCTTGCTGCACTTTGTGTCTGTTTCCTCTTGTAACAGGACTGTGTGTCTCCATCACTGTTTTCTCTGTAGCCACTTGGCAGGTAGTTGAAGGCAACAACAATACTCCTACCTCTAATATTTTCCTCTTCAGATCGACCAACCCCCATTCTGTCAGTTGTTTTTCATGCACCAGGTGCTCCAGCTCCCTCATCATCTTGGTGGCCCTCCACTGGCCTTGCTCCAGTTTCTCAACATCTTTTTGTCTTCTTCATACTGCAGACCCCAAAGCTGGAGGCATCACTCCAAATGTGGGCTCACAAGTGCCAAATATTGAGAAACAAATGCTCCCTTTGGTCTGCTGGCAAGAGTATACCCCTACTAATACAGCTCGGTAAGCAACTCTCCTTCCTCCCTGCAGAGGTAAAATGCTGGGTTTTGTTCACCAACACCCCTAGTTCCTTGTCTTCTTTCTCTCCCACCAGTGCTAAGCCTTTACTGTTACATGCTCTTATTTCATCCCAGATGTAGGATTTTTCATGTGTCCTTGACTTGGGAAATCGTGCCTGCAGAAGCGTATTCCTCCTCATGCTTTAAACCCCGGGTTGTAGTCATTGACACATTATTTGAGTAATACAATCCAAATACTACTGTAGCCTTTAAGTACTTATAGCTATGTCTTTTTTCAGCCACAACATATGGCAAGGAAAAACAACAGAAAAATAATTTAACTTTCTGAAGTGAATGTTGTCCCTGTAGGATGAAAACTGTATCCCTTTGGATAATATTTTTTCAGTGGGATTTTCGTTTTAGCACCCAAAAGCTATAAATATTAAATGCACATCCACATTTATTGCAAATGTTACTGTGCATGTATTTGGACAGCTATTTATTTATCTATGCCTGAATGAGATATAAATTACCTTATTTGCCTAAGTAAGCACCACTAAAATTCCTGCCACATATTCAGGCACTGAATCCTAGTGAAGACTTCCAAGACATGGTCAGCAGCTTCTGGGCTTAGATCCCTCTGCGGACTCAGCATTCAACGAAACAGGATGAAGCGAGACTCTTTGCCAGATAAGGGAAGGAAAACAATTTTGTTATTACTATGCAAGGATGGGGAATTGTGTGACTCAGTTTGTATAAAACCACAGTCTGAATGAGCTTGGGTGAGACTTGGCAGGTGAATCCAACAAACCAGTCTTTGAGAATGTCCCTACAAACCTGATTGGTGACACAGCCAGATGAAGGAAAAATAAAACCAGTTGTGACAATTTTCCTTTCCACCTTTCCAGTGCCCCATAAAGGGCCAAAAGGCTGCAGCACATAAATCCTTTTACAAACCATTTGCTTTTATTATTCTTGGTTAGTGTCAACCTCATCTTGCATTAAAGACAGTAGGTGTGATGAAGTCTCAGCAGGATGGAAGTCAGTAGGCATTTTCACTATGTATTTTCACTCCAAGGATGAAATCAACACTTTGACACAAGCAGTTTAAAACTGACTTGTTTTTCCAAGATAGCCATCTGGTCTCTTTTATTCTCAGTGTTGAGGACACAGGTATCCAATGTTCAGGGTATTCCAGCAAGTTAAATCTCTATCTTGGAGACCTATTCTTGTTTCATTTTTCCATTCTGGAGACGAATTCTACAACTACATGTAGACTTATAAAAGTGCCTGAATAACACTTAACACAATTTTGTGCACTTTAATCTTAAAATATATATTCACAAGTAATATGCTAATTTTATATAGGGCGACTTTTTTAACAGATATGAAATGCGATTTTTTCAACCACAATGGAATCATAGTTGTTCAATAGGGAGGCAAGTGAAGGTCTACATCTAATCTGTTTCACTGCTTCATCCCATTGCTCAGTTTCAGTCTACCACAAAGATCAGGAAAAGAGCTGTTGAGATAGGGGATGGGAGTTTGTCTGTTGGAATTTCCCTGGATCTGATCTTGTTCTGAATCTGAAGAGGTTGTTTTACTGCCTAGTGGAAAGGATTAACATTGGGTAAACAAAACTGTTAACAATGGCAAAAAGTTTGACTGTAAAGAGTTGAAATATCAATTTGGGATGCACAAATGGAACTGACAAAAAGCTTAATATTTTCTGACCTCCTTCGGTATTTGTCATTGTTCACACAGTTCTTTTTTTATACAATGCTTTGCTGTGGAGTTGGAAAGTCCTTGTGTGACTCTTTTTCTTGTGTAAAATCATAATAAGTCCTTTGATAGTGGAGATCTAAGGCAAGTACAACAGGAATCAGACCCAGACCTTCTCCCAGGAATCATCAGAACTTTTAGAAATTAATTCTGTTAGGACTTCTAAAAAATATATAATTTTTTAAGCTTTTTAAAAAAAAAGTTTTTGTGAAGTGATCTCAGAAACGCAGGCTGCAGAACTCCCATATTAGCCCTATCTGTTGGTCATCAGCTGAAATTTTATAGAGAAACAAAAACCTAAAAATCCTGGGAACTCAGCAGGTTATAGGTTTGTGCTTTGTTTCAAGGGCTGCTTTTGATCTTGTGATGCAACTGTGGTGAGTGTTAGTGGATCAGAAAAAGAGGAGTCAAAATTATAAGCATGGGACTTGATTCTGTATCTCAAGCAATAAATGCAAACTTCTTTAGGCACTGGGGAACTCAAGTGACTTACTGTATCTGGAAGGCCCTGATAAGCTTTAAAATTGCTATGCAACAGCCATGGTGATCTGTGTAGGGCAGAACAAAATATGTAGCCATTTATCACAGACATGTACTGCTAGAGTCACGAAACTTTTGAAGTATTGGATGTATGAAACAACTAGTGAGGAAAGCAATCAAGTAAACCTACCTACTTCATTTGGTCTGGGCTTAGCAGACAGTGATTTGAAGTCACTGTCTTTCATATTTTGTGTTTCTGGGACCAAAAATCTTATGAGATAATGGAACTGTGGGAAATCAAAAGCAGAAAATATGTTTGCATATTTCAAACACCTTCCCCGCATCCTTCCCCTTGACTGAGTTGACTTGCTCAGCACTGAGCCATCCCACTGCTGTTCAAGGTGCCTGGTGTCCCTGGCCAGGCCGGCAGGGTGTGATGGTGCTGGATATCAATGCACTATCCCCGGCCAGGCCGGCAGGGTGTGATGGTGCTGGATATCAATGCACTATCCCTGGCCAGGCCGGCAGGGTGTGATGGTGCTGGATATCAATGCACTATCCCTGGCCAGGCCGGCAGGGTGTGATGGTGCTGGATATCAATGCACTATCCCTGGCCAGGCCGGCAGGGTGTGATGGTGCTGGATATCAATGCACTATCCCTGGCCAGGCCGGCAGGGTGTGATGGTGCTGGATATCAATGCACTATCCCTGGCCAGGCCGGCAGGGTGTGATGGTGCTGGATATCAATGCACTATCCCTGGCCAGGCCGGCAGGGTGTGATGGTGCTGGATATCAATGCACTATCCCTGGCCAGGCCGGCAGGGTGTGATGGTGCTGGATATCAATGCACTATCCCTGGCCAGGCCGGCAGGGTGTGATGGTGCTGGATATCAATGCACTATCCCTGGCCAGGCCGGCAGGGTGTGATGGTGCTGGATATCAATGCACTATCCCTGGCCAGGCCGGCAGGGTGTGATGGTGCTGGATATCAATGCACTATCCCTGGCCAGGCCGGCAGGGTGTGATGGTGCTGGATAACAATGCAGCATCCCTGGCCAGGCTGGCAGGGTGTGGGTGTTGGATAACAATGCAAAGTGCCTGCTTGGTTAGGAGCTGGCCCGGTGCCGCGGCAGGTCCATGATGTATGCACCAGTTCAAGGCACAGGATTCCCAGATGGGAGTGCAGCGGTGAAGCGCTGCTCTGAGGATGGGATAAGTGCTCTCATTATTCACACTCTGGACAGCATAAGTGCCTCCATTACTCACATGTGGGTCCACTGTATATTGAGTAAAATATGTATCTTTATTGTTTACTCAGTCACAGTGCGGCATTTTATCAAGTTCAGTGTTAGTGAATTAAGTATGGGAGCACACAGCCTTTTCAACCTTTTTTAATTTGCTCCTATCATGCTGGTAGGTGATCTCAGGACTAAAACCCGGGTGACCTGTTATGTCACCAAAGCAAATGTTGTGCCACTAAAGAATTTATGGCCTTTAGTGGGGGTTGTGTTCAGATATCAGATGGAACTGCTCATAACAAAATGAAAATGCTAATTAAATGCTAACATTCTTTCAATTTAAAATATAGTACAAAAGCAAGATAAAAATATTTTGAAAGATTGTAATAGATGAAGGTTATTTATTTTACTAAATAATATTACCTCATGGATGGTATAAAGCCATTTATTTTACTGTTACAGAATACTAATGAGTGTTTCCAGTAGCCTGAGTATATAACTTTTATTTTGATATATGTTGGAAGACAGTAGTCTATACTGCAACTCTGAAATACATAACTCAAATTTTAAAAGCTCTTGAGGAGGAGAGAGTAAGTGAAAAGTCCCCTTGCACCTGTTCACATCAGGTTCAATGCCAGTGAGGACATCAAGGATTGACACTCACAAGTACTGCTTGCTTAGACATGGTCCTCAAAAAGTTATAAATTAACACTCACCAAAACAGAAATAATTAAGATGCAGAAGAGCAGGAGATCAGCAAAGCAGCCAAAGGCTTGATCTTCTGACTTGAATAGTATCACAAATCAAAAAGCTGTTCACAGACAACTTACCCAACAGGCAATGAGATGTTAACTCAACTGCAAGAGCTGGCACCTAGAAAAAGTACTATCAAATTGTTGGTGAAAGGGATATATGTCTTCCTTTTCTTAAATTTAACCCAGTAATTCTAGGAGCCCTTTTCGATAGCATTTCAAAATTAACTCAAACTAAAAAGCCCCTTGAAGAATTACACCATGATGTAACTGTATCCATTTTGGCCCAGCCAAATCCTGTTCATCATTGTTACCAGCTCACAAGCAAAAGTAGGAAGGACTGGCTTTTTATTTTTTCTGCTTTTACTTGAAAATGGAACAGGAAATCTACTTGAAATGACTGATGTATCTGCTAGAATGATAGAGTGGTAGCAGCTTAAACAGCTTCCCTTCTGCTATAAACAACTTAATTCTGACTGGTCATGTGAAGAGATATATATCATTTTTTTTCAGTTCCAGTTTCAGTCAGTGGAAGAATTTGTAGTCGGGTGTGATGTGGAACACCTCCAAATTTAGTGTAGGCATTTACCCAGACTGAATACGTGGACTGTCCAAAGGGGAACGAAGATGCTTAGAGTTCAGAGGATTTATTCTGGAGCTAACAAACTACTATTTAGACCATTTCACTTAAGAGACAAAGAAGAAAAGTTGAGATCTGAGCCTCTGGTGTTCTGTGCAGCCTATGTCCCCCTCTTGCTGCGTGGCCTGTCTTGAGCTGTTTAGACAGTACTCTGCCTGCACAGGGTAGTAATACTCATTATCTTTCTCTGCAGTCCAGTAAAACACTCTGATACCTTTAGATTGGAAAGAGGCTGTGTGAGAGTGCTTTCTTATGATATGAACCCGAATTTGTTGCTAATGTAGTATTTGTCTCATCTGGCCCTAGATTTTTAAATTTTTATGTCCCCTAGACCAGGCACAGATTTATTGGAAAGTCTAACAGACCACGTGAGAATGTTCCTATTCACTGCATTTCTATTTAATAAGTCAACTTCATTGCTTTTCTTGCTATTTATGCACAATATCAGGCACAAATGCACAAATCACTTGGGTGCAATACTTAATGGAGAGGCACTGAAATTGCCAACAGACCTAAAAAATAACCTTTCCTGCCTTCCCTTCTGCAATCTGTATCAGGGTTACACCTGGTGCCGTTCTTGCCAGCTAACAAGCCTGGGTAATCTTGCTGCTGGTCCTTGTGCTGATTGGTATTGATTATTCCTCTCACCTGAAAATGAAGAGAAGTCTGCATTTCCTTATTGAACTCACAAGGCCAGATGCCGAGAATACAAACATCTTCTGCTACCCCTGCAGTAGTAATAAACATTCAACAGACCTGTTTCAACCCTTTTAAAAAGAGGACTAGGTAACTGCCCATGGCCTATTTAAATCAGCATTTGAATGGGGGACAAATGGGGAATTGCTGTCTGTGGAGCGTAGGCAGAGCTGGTGCTCATCTGAGGAAGTGCCGCAGCTCTACTCAGGAATAGAAAGCTGACACGCTCAAAGGCAGCTTGACTCTGTCCAGCAATCTGTCATGCAGTTTGTCCTAACAACTTACGTAAATTAGCAACTGACCCAACCAAAATATCTCCTTTGGTGATATTTTGGGTTGCTGTTAGTTTACAGGATGAATTTTGCTTTCTACCTGTTCTTAACTGTGTCCTGCATAAACAGCTACAAAATGAGGAATCCTATCTCCCGTGTAAAACAGAGTCTATATTTTCCAGTGTTTCATTCTCTGGAAGGAAAGGAAACTAAGAATTACTGATGAGCAAAGTGTCAGTTAACTGAAAGTGCTGGTTATATTTCAACAATAAAACAATTATACTGAAAGCTATCAAATTTAGGTATTGAATTCACCCTCTTTTACAGCTGGAGGCTTATAAATTTCTTCTACTGGGAAACATTAATCATGGCTGATGTTTCTCAGCAAAGTTGAGAGAGGGCAATAAATGCAAGGGAAGAGAAACATGAAGCCTAAAACTTGAGCAGCTCAAGTCACCTGTTTTGTATTGGTTTTAAGCAGTCAAGTTACCTTCCTTTACAAACTTGTAGCTTGCATCTTAATTTCACCTTACAACCAGCAGAGACTGATGTCTCTGTGCTGTAGATATTGACAAATTTCTTATCCTGCTTTGTCACTTGTGCAGTTAATTGGAGCCATCTCTTCTTCATGCCCTTTTCTAAGCATGTGCTCAAAAGTTGGCCTTCCTTGTGTTGTCTGTATTGTTAACTATGTTGGCAGGGACCTCACTGTTTCTTTTCACAGATGATCAATAAAGATATTAAACAGTGCCATGGTCTAATTGACAAGGTGGTGTTCAGTCACAGGTTGGACTTGATGATCTCAAAGCTCTTTTCCAACCTAGCTGATTCTGTGACTCTGTAATAATAGTGGCAAACACTTAAAATCCTTTGGTTGTGAATCAAGTGAGGTGTAAGAGTTTCAAAGAATGACACAGTCCATTTTTTTTTGCCTGTTTATTGCATTAGCTCTCAAGGCTGCAGTTACTAGATGTTATGGATGTCTATGGTACTTAGACACTAACAGATGTAAAAATGTCAGTATTTCTGGTATTCTGTCTTTCACATGTGAACTTTCAATTTTGATTTATTGCTGTATTAAAAATGTATGTATTTGTGTTTATGATGACCATTAATACCATGAAAAGTAAATAAAACAATAACTATCCCTAAATGTTGCTAAGTTTCACGTAGTCCAAATGGACACCTTGAGTAAAATACTGCAAAAAAGTCTCGTAGTTAAAGCAATTCTTTTTTATTTTACCAAAGAAATAATGAATTCAGAAAGTTATTGCAAACTTCAGTAATTTTTGGGGAGGGGAGAAGTAATTTGTTTTTTCAACACAGCAATTCCTTAAACCTCCCTCAAACAGCCCCACTCTTTGTGCTAACACATCCTTTGTGAAATGGTCTGAGTTGTGGCACTAAACTTTCCACATGACTTTTTATTGCTAGTTCCTCAATCCCTCCATCTTCATCTGCTTTCTACAAACTGAGAAGGTTTAATTCTTCTCAGCTGCCATTTCGTTCTTTGTTTTTCAAGGGTGCAAAGCTTCCCATTAGAGTATTGTCTAACTGACAAGTCCTCCCAGTGTATATCTGCTTGAAGAGGGTGAGGGGTTAAGCACCCAGTTAATGTGATGACATACAAGCAACAAATAACTGGAGTAAGTCTGGGTTATTAAAAGTCTGTTGACCTGCAAGGTGTTTTCAGAGTTGCAGTTCTTCTTGATGACAGGTAGTAATGGTTCCAGTGAGCTGGAGGCTGGCATGCTGTTGAATTAATAGCTACACCAATTAGATTTTTCCTTTAGACCATGTGGGCGATAAGACATTATTAAAAGTAAGTGTGGCTGACAAACAAATCTGCACCAAAAATTGTTTACGTGAGTGGTCAGGTCATCTTGCCAGAGGTGCTGACCAGCCCATTTCTTCTGTCAACAGCTTTACAAATGCTATGACTTTGGTTCTCTCTTTTTTTTTTACGTAACTCCCTGCTCAGAGACTATAATTCAGTTGTTCTGCCCATCTCAGAATAATTTTAAATTAAATGGATCTTAAGACTTAGGGCATTCAATTTGGTATTTTCCATAGGTTCTACATGACCTTAATGAAACTTTAAGGGAATGAACAACATGACTTCAGACACCTGAATGAAGTGCTTTAGTGCCAGTTCATTTATCAGGGCTTGTCCAACAGTCAAAAGTCTTGCCCTAGCATTAATTTAGAAAGTATTTAATGAGGAGGTCTAAACGGAAGGCGAATTGGTGCACTAAGTTTTCTCACTTTATGTTGCAATATCTATCAAAAATGTAGTTAGAATACGGCATGCATCCCTCCTTCAGACAAGGCTCAGTAGAAATATTGAAGAGGTGCTCTTAGATGTTATTCCATCACTCCTCCACAGCTTTGGAGTCCCTTATCATGTTACAGCTTGTTGGATCGTGTTTTTATCTCAGCTACATAAATCCCACTTTTTGAATTCCAAAATAAACCTTTTATTTCCAGGTTATCCTTCAAGTACATAAGAATGGCTGCATACAAATGTAAGAGGTCCATGAGCAATAAAACCCCCACCATTTTAGTCCCTTGAGGGTCAACTGATACAATTTACTGCTTTTATTAGGGAGAGACCTCACTTTTCTCGCTTTCTAGGATTTGTTTGGGATGGATTTTCATGTGTTGCTTATTCACAAAAAGGCAAATGAATGTGCCATATCTTTTTTATAGTCCTGAGTAATCAAAAGATTACAAGATTAAAGCTAAATAACAGCACTTCATCAAGTCATTGTGAAATATTTGGGTAGCCGACTATCCCTCTTCAATTCCTATCTTCTCCTTTCACCCCAGTTCCTTCAAGCTGCCTCTGCTGCCATCTCCTGCTCAGAACACAACCAGGGACAAGCATCTTGGCAGGTTGCAATGGGATCAGCCTCAATCCATCTGAAAGGCTGGGGGTACTGTGTGTTTAGCACTTAATTGTGTCAGGACCCTCCTCAAAAGAGCACCTGCCTCCTACCTGGAACTGTGAGAAGTTGCCTTTTTACATCATCATCTTAGAAAGGCCACTCAAATGGAAGAGCTACAGAGAAAGTGAAGAGATGGGAAGACAAAAATATTGAGTATAACTGCTCCCCTGCCTTTTCAAATTGTGCTCTGACTTTCATGAGCCAGAAAACCAGTGTGTTTGGCCAAAAATCCCAGATGCAAAGGTCAAGCAATAAAGATACATACTTTATTATTGTAAGAAACCATAAATTATTTGCGATGGAGATCCTTCTGCTATACTGAGGTTTTATCCACTGAAAAAACACCCATCTTTCTGTATCTTTTGCTATGAAACTGAGCTTACAATTTTTTCGTGTATTTAGAGGTCACGTTGAGCTGGAAGGAAATATATCAAAACTGGGTTTATATAGTTAGAATCAGATAAAGCTTCAAATTGTTTTTTAAGGTGTACAACATCTATTATGTGAAAATAAAATACAGTGCAGTTAGTTCAAAGATAAACTGTGCTGTACTCATGAAAAAAAAGTGTCTTTGAAAGATTTTAGTTCTTGGGGTCCCAGCATGCTATTAGTTCAGTCTTCCTCCCTTTGCCTCTTCCCCTCTCTCTTTCTCTTCCTTTCTCTCTCTCTTGCTTTTTCTTCTCTCCTTGCTCTTTTGTCTTTCTCTCTTTTGAAAAGACATCTTCAGATTGAAAAATTCCTAGGTTGAAAAATGCTCATGAAAATTGATCAATTATCAAACCTGATAAATTTTTGCTTTTTGTAAAAAATCTTTTCAAAATAAAATTTGAATTTTTTTGGCAGTTGACTTTTAAAATGAGCTATTCTTTCTATAGTTGTGCAGCAGTCACTTTATTGCAGTTTATATGGTTATATCGAAATTACATGAACTGGGGCACCTAAGGGAATGTTTATATCTCAGAAAAAAAATGGGCTGGATTGAAATGCAGCATGAATCATAAGAGAAGTTTAGAAGCACAAGAAGATGAATGTGTCCCTAGTGACGCAACAGAGAACATCTGGTAGGTGAGATGCCTTATAAATAAATACCTGAAAGGACCTTGGTTTTAACAAATATCAGTAAAGCATGAAAATGTACTCTAAAAACCTGAGAAATGTATATTATTAGTTTCATTTAGGAAGGATTGAATATACTGCGTATTTGTCTGATCATGCTGGGAGATTCATGGAATTGCCACAACAGCTAACTGGGATGAAGTCAGTTCAGAAACTCCAGGTCAGCCCTGTGGAGGGATGTTGGTGCAGAGCATGGCACTCATCAAAACATTAGGCACATGGCAGCCACACTGAAAACTTGAATCCTTCTCTGGGAATCTTCTCTCAGGTGACAGTTTTAGGATGGGCATGCAAGCAGCTGAAGACAAAGAGCTGTCCCAAAAGTATGGTGGAGATCTTTCTGAAAGTGGGGTGGACACCTTCCCTTCTCACTTGGCTCCACCTGGCTTCTGGCCTCGATTCTTTGGTTCTGCCACCTGTAGTTTCCAGCTGGGATGTGGAAGCACTCAGGTGCATGCTGAAGGAGGGCACTCACTCAACCCCCAAGATCCTTTTCAAGACTGTCTATTTGAAGAAAGATCAACTATTGAACTAGCAGAATTTAACCAGATTACAGTTTACAAGACTGCTCACTAGAAACCAGTTACATACAGATAACTCAAAAATAAACACAGATTTCCCTATAAAATATCTTATTTATTTGTTGGGTGTTATTTTCTATATCTGTCACTGTATAGAAGGAAAGATTCACAGGGTCTGGAAAGAGACTGATTTGGCACTTGATTGATGCAAGAAGACTCAAGTTCTGATCCCCTCTTCATGGATTTCTTAATGTTTATTTTGTGATAAACAACCATTGAATAAAATGCACAAACATTTTATGGAACAGAAAAAAAAAGTCACAGGCAGTGTCTATTCTAGGAAGATGTGCCTGGAACTGCTTGCTGCTGCAAAGGCCAAATGGCACAAAAATGACAAATATTCATGCTACTAAACATTTTTACTCTCCAAAACTGTCTTGTGGGGGTTGTTCCTGGCATGCATTAATTCCCAGAAAATGTCCAGGATCTGTTTGGAGGAGGGTAAATTGGCCAGTGCCAAAAACAGCCCAGAGTGTTCTCTGACTGTGCAACAGTGTGGATGCTCCAGCCCTGGTGCCCAGGAACAGGTCCTGTCCGTGGTACAGGTTAGTTTACTGGCACAGGCAGAAGTGAACCCTTCTCCCTCACAGGTGGGTTTCGCTGGGACAAGAATGCTCGGATCCAGGCTTTTCCTTTATTTTCATTACACAAAGAGAAAATGGCTTCCCCTCCACACACCCACTGCAACAGTCTCCAGCCAAATGTACTGTCTTGAATGAGCCCTGTCTATCTGAAACCTACTGAGATGAGGAAGCTGCTCTTCTGCTGGAGCCACCATCTCCTCTTCTGGATGGTTTTACTTTTACATTTTTTTTTTATAGAGATCAATCTTGTCTTGATAATGATACAATGAAAACCCATCTCTCTATTCTTAACTGCACTTCCTCAGCCCAATCTGGTTTCATCTGGTGATGCTGTGGTCTCACCTTCCTCTGCATCTCACTCTGAGTCCCACTGGGAGATGCATGCTGTCCTTTTTTCCATGCCTGATCTGGTTCTCATGTGAGTGACTATGAGAGTTGGTTCTGGGAATTGATCCAGACAAAACTTAAAGTTTTGGTTTAAGGTTTAAGTTTTCAGTCAGATAATTTCCCAGAACTGGCTTGCTGCTGGTGTCCATGTAATCTGAAGAAGCAGGAATAAATGCTTGAAGGTAGCTCTTAATTATACAGACATAAGCTCAAACAAAACTTTTGCAGTAGGTAGGCAGGAAGAACAACACCAAAGCAGGACTTCATGGTAGAGAGGCACTCAGTGTCTCTTAAGATTGCTGAGGGATGCACTGAAGCAAAAGCTGAAGCACTTCAGGATTTTATATCAAAACGTCTCCTGTCTGCAGCCTTTAAACACACTGGAGGTTACTGATGGATTTCAGTATGATACTTCAGGAAACAGGCATACAACTGTTGCCTACCACCGACTTCAGGTGTCTGCCTTTTGTGAATTTGGGCCAAAATTCTTAAGGAAGCCCAGTTCCCAAAATTCTGAATCCCCGAATTTTTCTGCAACTCCCTTCAAGAAAGTGATGTCTTCCCAGACAAGTTGTTGCGAATTGTGTAGGATGTTTTATAGTAATTTATTTAAGAATTGCTTTTCAGTATAAATAAAACATTCAATATTTTAGTTGACATGAGGTCCCAATTTCTTTTCCTTTTCCTTTTTTTTTTTTCCCCCAGAAGTACTTTAGATTGTGCAGTTGGATTTAAGCTCTGTGTTCAGTCATTAGTAAAAAAGGACAAGGTCTTTTTCGTGATTTACTTAGCTGAGTATGTAAGCAGCATTTTTTTTCAATGTGAGAAGCTACAAGAGAAATGAAGCATGTAATATTTTCAAATTTAAGAAATTGTAGCCTATATTTGGGGTGCCTTAGGCTTACTAGCCCCCTTGTTTATCTCTGTAGTGTGTTCAGGTCCAGTAATCCAAAGACATGTACTAAATCTTTTTGCCTACAGAGTCTGAGAGACTTCTGTTTATTGACCAAAATGGAATGAAAAATACCCCATTTTTTTGATCCTTATCAAAATAAGCTGTATCCATGTTAATTCACAATGTTATTCCATAAACATTTTTTTAAAGCAGTAAGGAAGGGAACACACACACACAAGTATTCAGCAAAAAAATACGGTGGGTACACTTTTCTGTAAACATTAATCCCCTAATCATGAAATTCTCCTTTATGTGAATCCAAAAGAACTATGTCTGGGCAGATACTACCATTTTCTTTTCCATGAATAGTTGAGTTTTTTCAACAAATTCATTCTGGCTGTATTAATGGCTGTTCTGTATTTTCTTTGTGTCAAAACTCAGACAAATGCTCTTATTATCCAGAAAGTTGGCAGAAACACTGAATATTGGAGAAAAAATTCCATGTGACCTATAATTCCAATCAAAACGAGTACTGCCACTCAACAGGGCCAATTCAAAGCCTATCTTAAGTCAGTGGGAGATTTTCCATCAACTTCAATAGGATTTGGATGAAGTCCACGCTGTATACTGGCAACAAACAGCTCATTCACAAACTACAGACCACTGCTTGTTTGCTGAAATTTTGGAATGAATAATTTTGAATAATGAAGAAAAAATCCTCAAAATTGTAAGCAGCTCATGGGCAATTTGTACACTCTGAAAACAGTTGCTGTGCATTAGTGAGCTTACTTTGACACAACAAAAGTACAGCAGTGAACTGCTAGGTGGTTGATGTCTAAATTCTGTAAGCGTCTGTCAGGTGATAGGAAACACTGAGTTTTAGGTTTTGGTTGACTTATTCAGTGTTACCTTATATATATTTATACATATATTTCAAATGAAGCTTCAGAACAAGCTTGAAAAATAATTGGTGTCTCCTGCAACTGGCCACTATCTAGCATTAGTCTTCCCTAGCACCAGCAGCATCAGCACAGCTCATTGAAATGTTTCTGGTCTTTTGTGTCTTTTTTCTGCTTCTGTTCAGTCAAACTATTCCCACCCTGTTCAATCTTATAAGCATGTCGTTTAGTCATTACAAAATTCCATCAGGCAGGCTGACGCTAGTAGAGTGTCATAGATTCTAGCATATATAAAGCTGGAAGAAACCTCTTAGGTCTCCTGACCAAACCCTCAGCTCAAAACAGGGTCAGCTTATTCCAGTTTGTTGCCAATATTGTCTCACTTAGTCCTGAATATCTCTAAAACCAGAGATTCCACAATCTTCCCAGGCATCTTGGGAACCCTGTTCTAATTATGGAGTTTCTCATGGTTTAAATTTCCTTTCTCCGATACTGAATCACAATTTTCATTGCTGCATCTTCTACCTGAGGCCTTTTGTCCCATCACTGTGTATGTAGGAGAGTCTGGCTCTGTTTTTTCTCTACACCTTCCCCTCATGTCACTGAAGACTTGCAAGACCTCTCTCTTTAAGACTCTCCCTATATGTTATATTCTGCAGGTGCCTAACTATCTGATGGCCTTCCGCTGTATCAGGAGCTTGTAACTGGATGCTATATTCCAAAAGCAGTCTCTCAAGTGCTGAACAGAGGAGAAAAATAATCTGCTGGCAGTGCTTACGCTATTCTTGAAACTCATGAGGTTCCTGTCAGGCTGTCAAGATCCCTCATATCTCTCCACCTAAAATAAGGCATCATAATGCAGCCAAGTAAAGCAAATGGCATATTTTCTGCTGATGAAGACCATATGGGATCCATTTATTGCTGGTTACACGGTTAAACTCTGCCAGAAAATGATACCTGCTTTCTGTCTAGCTTTTTGTTTTTGGTTGCCAGGTCACCAGGTCTTTACCAGTAAAAATTAGGCAATAATGTGGCAATGAAGTCCTATAACGTCTAAAGCAGCTTAGCAGATCCTGATGTGCCTACTGATACAATGTGCCAAGAGTAATTGTATCTCCGAATAACTTGCTTGTTACCTTTAAGACCAGCTCAGAAATCTTTGACTGATTCCAGCCTCTTACGTATTTTTTGTGCATTTCCCATTTAAAGATTATCTAACTTAGTTTGCCAGGCCCCAGTCATTATAGCAACTATAACTTACCAACTTTATTCATGTACACATGCAAGAACTACTGCAGTTTCAGCTTTCTTACGTGTAGGGACCGCATTAGCACTGAGAAGATTTAGAACCCTGCACAGCCTTGCCTTCTTAATACTCCTTCCTGGGCTGATCTCTTTTTAGGACAGAGAGGAATGTATATATTGAGTATAACAATAAATTTGAAACGTTCCCTTAAACAAGGAGGTGATGGAGGAGGGGGGGATCCATTAAAGATTTTGCAAATCATCAGATTTGCAGATGTGATGACCACACCTTCATTTCAGGTGGATTTTGGAAGCTGACTGAATTTTATGTGGGTCCTTTTGCTGCCATTGAATTAGAAGGAAACTTATGAAATTCTTTAAATAGCTTAGACATTCCATGAACTGCTTACAATGCAAAGCTTTGTCAGTCAAATCTGAAAGTAAAATTTCTTGATAACAGAATCAACTTCTTCTGAGTTGACTATTTCTCCACAGTATCCAAAGTGCTGTGTTTTGAAAGGTTTCAACCTCCCATAAATCTAGACTTTTCCCTAATGCATATATTCTATAGAAAGTAAGATGATGGAGGTTCTCTTGTGCATAAAAGTGTAATTTGAGGTACTCTCGGGGTGAAAAATCTGGATTCACACTCACATCAACATTGTTTACTTCAGAACTGTTTAAAATACAATAAATTTGCTTGCTTTAGGAGACATAACTGTTATCTAGTGATGACTGTTATTTTGCTCACACGAAAACTAATGAAACTAGGGGCATATGATTCACATGAGAATGACACTGTGTATATTTCTCAGTACTGTCTCAATTTACTTACTTTCTACCTATTTTTTTGCCTACTGGCTTTCTTAAAAATCTAGTGCCTCTTCTCTTCATTCAAAACCAGTGAAGATTGAATAATGTAATTTCAGAAGGCAGATTTCTTTTTTGTTTCTTTTGAAAGTAAAATTATTTTACTTTTAAAGTCATGTGCTGGATGGTAATTTCATGTTCTTTTCTGAGGAATGCCACTGTCACAATTTATGAGGTTTCTGCTGTATTTCAGTATTTCCTTACTGTCCAAACTATTACGTCCCATTTGTCTCATACTGATCTTCTTAAAAGTTCTTTACTTGTGTTAACCAGGCTCTAAAGACACCTTTGTGTTTAAGTATCATGATTTCTATTTTCAGCAGGATCTATGTTATGAATTTTGATGAGATGTCCACATGTATTTTGGTCAACTGCATGAATCTGATTTGGAATGTAGTAGATTGTCTGTAGTTTAAGTGTTTTAAAGAGAAACTTTGTTCTATCTTTAGGTATGTGCATACTATATTTAGCGTTTCTCCTTATACAAAGATATTTGTCGAAAACCTGGTTATTCATGCCTTAATTTTACTAAGTTCCCATGCTCTCCTCTGTACCACAGCCAACTAAAAAGTGCACAAGAACTGTTATTGTGGACAGGTGTATTTTCTGATTCCATTATAGACCTCAAACCTATGTCTCACTTTCCCTGGTGTTGGCCTAGGGAATCATGACTAAAGAGACATGAGCACGCTTAGGACCATCAGTGACAGATGTCTCATTGGCTGGTTCATCTGTGCACAATTCATTGCCCTCTGTTGGAGGTGCCTCAGCATTTTTTTAGGCAAATTCTGAGCAAATTGTGCTGATGTCTCAAACATACAAATAGCAGCTCCAAAAGAAGTGCAACAAGTCCCACTGAGGTGGTTTGAAGAGCTGGTGTTAAGGTGCCTAGGCAGCATCCTCTTAAGGCAAAGTGAATTACCTTCAAAGAACAACTCACAGTACTGAAAAGGATTTGATTCCTCATTGTGATGCTATATAGAACTGGATTGCATGATGCTCTTCTGAGAGAGAGGCATGATCTTGCTCAAGATGGAAAAAACCCTCACCAACATTCCCCCACATTGCTTTTGTGGGAGCCTAAATTCTAAGAGTTTAACCATGAGAATTTTGGGGACAAAAGCATTGTGTTTGCTGACATTTTTTCTTATTTGGGTTATTTTTTCCAGATTAGTTTTGTAGAAGTCGAGCCTACATCCTACCTAAATGACTACCCATTCTGAGGCTAGCACTTTGCCCTTGTGTCCATCTGGAAAGTATATAATATATTCCATTATATAATGGAAAGATTACTGATATTCTTTACTGTTTTATATATTGTTTTATATCTTCACGTGTTAAGAATATGATTCCAGCTTCTCCACTGCATGATGCTTGTGATTTATCTCTCCACCTTGGTATCTGTCATCATATAATTGGGGATTTTGTGGGAATAAAATGGCATTTGATCCTAGATCTTCAAAACAGATCTTCATGCCAAATCTCTCCTCAGTCCTTACTCCATCATTCAGAGAGCTTTCCTACTCCATTGCCAACTTGTCTTTTAATATAATGAGATGTGATTGAAAGGAGTTGTTATTCCCTTCGTCTTCTTTTCTGCCACACGTGTCAAGTACTACCAATGAAGGAGTGAATGTCATGAGATGCTGACTACCTAAGTTAAATTCAGACCTTTTAACAATAATAAGTCTATTACATGCAATGTTAGATCACTTCCTGTTACTCTAGGCAACAGCCTTTCCAGAAAAAAAAACATTTATATTTCCAGCATCAAGAAGTGCTCACAACATTTTCATTTAGTCTCACAGTATTGCAAATACAGCACTAGGCTGACAGATGAGCCTACGAAATAGCAACTGGCCACCTACCTTTAACTCATAAACCAGCAAACTATGAGCATTAAAAATGCCATCACCTTGCTCTCCTGGCTTGAGCTGTGAAAATTGTAATTCTGTGGGAGCCAGAACAGTCGTGTTGCATGATGTCATTTTGTAGTAAAGGAGACTGTAGTAAGATAGTTCTGCCAGTTCTCTTTATAGCCATTCTAGTACAGAATTTGTGTGTAAAATTAGTGCTCCGTTATTAATAGAGTAGTATAGACTGGGACCATAAGGGAATGTGGTACATTAGGAATGTAGACACGCCAAAGCTGTATTTCAGTCTGCTTAAAGAAGAAACAACAAAAATCTTAGGACATATGAGGCCAGCTGAATAGGGGATTGAAGTAATTTGTTTACATTATAGTTATGTTTCTTCTAGAATAAAGGTCTGCTTTTACTGAGGCACAGGCTTTGCTTCAGTAAAAGCACCAGGAACAAATGCACTTTGTTCAGAGTAGCTGTGGTGCTGTTTTATCTCCTTTGCACTTTTCCATATTGTGACATCTGCCTTTTAGATATGTCTCCACAGTATATACTTCAGCCTCCTACAGCAGTGACTTTGAGAAATTTTGTCTGAGGTAATTTACACATCTTTTGGAGATTGTGGGAAATTCTGAAATATATTAGTATCCATATATTTTGTTTTAAGTCATCAAGAACTTGTACAATTTTCCTTCCTGGATAAAAATTTGTATTCTTGTTGTCCACAGTGAATGCCTGCTTGGAGATGCTACTCTCACTTCTTCCACTGTTACATGGTCTTCGCTGGAACTGCTGAAAAGCACTCTTCCCAAGATTTGGAAAGGTATAGAGTGAGAAAAATCCCTGGCAAAATTAATCATGGCCGAATTGTCACTTGTGCAGATAGAATCTGACCAAATTTAGTGTTAACTCAAAGAATAGTTGTTTTGTTGTACCACTAATGTCCTTTGTTTTGCCTGAGACTAGGGAACTATCGAGTAGTAAGAATTCTGATATGTTTTTCTTTTTTAATTATGTGTACATGCAGAACCCTGGTAGATCGTGTCATTCTCTTATTCTTTTTCTCAGATATGTCCTTTTTAATACAGAGGAACTTCACATCTCATGTTAGCTATGAACAGTTTTTAACTCAGAGCTCATGGCAGTCCATGAAATGAGTAAGATCTGTCCATGGTCCTCACAGGATGCTGTAAAACAACCAACATGCTCTTGCAAAGAAGTCCCTGATTTTAACTTTGATGAGCTTCCGTCCTCACCAGAGCTCCATGGTTGACCAAGAACTCTTACTGCAGGAAAGAAAAGACTTTTTATTTTTGGGACAGATGTCAGAATGTAAGACATAAATATACAAAACCTAGGAGAATAAGAAGAGAAAACTATATTTGTTTCATTGACAATCAAAAACAAACAAGGACTTATAGAAAAAGACAGTATTTGAATTGCAAGATAGTAAATATGTGGGAAATATATATTCTAAGCAGTAGTAAATTATGTATCCATCCAAACTCAAGTCATTCTACCTTCCTATCTAAAAGACATGAACAGAACAACAGTGGTAAGTTAGTTTAGGTGTTGAGTAGAAGATTTGACGATGATATCCCCGCCTCCAGATTTTTGGTTTACTCTTAAATAAAAGCATCTTTAAGGGTGGAATTTTAATGCTCATTATTCATTCTAATGAAAAGCAGTACGTTTAACACTCAGTTCCACTGGTATCATGAATATTCTTTTGTTTCATTTTAAAATTAATATGGAAGATTTTTATATTCTAGGACTATGACTACACTATTGAATATATACCCTACCTTTGAACTCTGACTGAGGTTATCTAGCTGAAAAATGAGGAGACACAACAAAGTCATATAAAATAATGAAGCCTTAAAAGGAGCATTCTGAAAATTAAAAACAATTACTAAAGCAGGATAAAAGAAATAAAGGCAACTGCTTTTTATATAGTAGAATTTATATAGTTACAACACAAGTCTTTTTTAATGCTAGGGTTTTTGAAAGGGACCTGAAACCTTATATATCAGGGTATAACTCAGCCTCCAGTTAGAAGCTTTAAGAAAAAAAATATTGTAGGCAAGTTGCTTCATAACTTGCAGAAATTGAGTAGATATACCTGTAGACCTACACTTACCTTCCCAGGCCTGTTCATGCAGTCTAACCATCATCAGTGGTAAGTTCTTTCCTCAATTTTTCTGCAGGAAAAGCTCATATTATAGGATTATCATCATAATATAGTTCTTAGATATTTGAAAATGGATATTTATAATTCTTCCGGCCAGTGGAAAGATACATAACTTCTAGGCTTTTTCTCATATAGCTGTCTTCAGTTGATTTTATCTTCAATGACATCAGTGTGGATATTTCCTGAGAAAAATACTTTGCACTTTTATTTTGTACATTGGATATATGAAGAATAGATAGGAAATATAAGTACATATAAGATATACAAGGATGTGTATTGTAGAACGTTCCAGTGCTGCAATATATCTTTCCCCTACTTAATCCCTTGTTGCTTTCTGTCTTTATTTCTAAAAAATCTTTCTAAAGTTGAGGTGAATTTCATGTGTACAACTGTCAGTAATCTGAATTGTTCTGTTCCTTGGACTCCTGTCTGTACTTCTCCACAAAGTTATGAACTGTCATTGTTTTTCAATTAACAGTCTCCTGGAAAATTTACTCAAATAAGTACCACTTTGAGCTACCTTATATTTTGGCTGGGCATGCTTGGATGATGACTAGCTTAACCAAAAATAACCCTGGTAAACAGGACATTTTTTTCAGGCTCCCAAAGAGACAGGTAAGAAAAGACTCAGAAACCACGATGAAAGGGAAAAGCAAGCTCTACTTACAAGCATTATTCTTTTTAGGTTTTGGTACCACTCCACCCAAGTTACCAGTTCTAGCAGTGAAAATCCATCTTGTGACCATTTATATTATTCTGAAGTGTTTTTGAAAACTGCCTCTGAAGTCTGTCGTTTACTAACTCCACCAATTTGCCTTTTATGGTACAGCTGCTTGCTGAGTTCAATCCTGCACCAATAAGCGAGAACAAAGCTGCAGTTTGAGTCAGTCTTCACAAGAAGGAAGAAATTATATTGAGAATCTTGTTGAATTGGATTTGAACAAAAAACTATTTATTGGCATTCCTAAGTGATCTGAAGGATTAATTAGTGAGAAAATGGTGCATAGAAATTATAAATGAGAGAAAGGCTTCATTTCAGCTTATAGGCTATAATACTTTTATTTCCACTTCTGAAAGACGCTTCTGTAAGGAATTAACCTTTGTATTGACATTTTCAATCCACAAATAGGTTTTAGGTTACACTTAAACGAGGCTTCCATTGCTGACTCTGGAATTTAACTAGTGAATGAGCAATTCAGCAGAAATTCGTAAACATGAATGTTACAAGTTCCCGGTATCATATTCTTGTTAGAAAAACCTCAGTACTTACAATTTCTCCAGAACATTTTTTCCATAATTGACCTTTAAAATCATGACAAGGGAACAAAGGATTGGCTGACATTTAAGGTGAAATAGGAGGATTTCCTCATATTTTATTACTAAGTTTGTTTTTCTTTTACTACAGACTATGGGAGGAATAATTTGTGTCTGTTTTTAATCAGCTGGTATCGACATGGAAAATTACTAAGGGTGCCACTTGACTGGAACTGGAAACTGTTTGTTTCCTTTTGAAAAAGAACCATAATAATTTATCGTTTTAAGACAAGCATTCAGAGAATGATATCATAGCAGTGATCTACTTTTTTTTCATAGCCTCAGAATTTCTCCATCCTTGCGTGTGCCTACAGAGGATGAAAGGAGAATTTGTGGCTCAGTTTTGTGCCTTCCAGTTGTATTTGCTTATTTTCTTTTGGGAAATGAACTGTTCTAGAGGATTCCTGGATTTGGCACACTTGTTAAAAGACACTGTAATAAAAAAATGGAAGTAAAAATCGTTGTGACAATTTTGGCAGAAAGTAGAAACTATTAGTCCTGGGTCTCAGATCACGGATAAAACTACTGCTTTGTGTAACAGCATTAATTATATGTGCTATCAAAATCTCATTTATAGGACTCTCAGTCATAAAACCAACTCATGAGTTATTTCCTATTAATCCAGTTCTCAGTGTCTGGGCTGTCAGTGCACATAGGCAGGAAACAAATCACCTGAACAGTCTGTGTGGAATGAATTGAAGAATAAAAGCATGTAACAATAAAAATGGCAGTCTAAACATCTCAGCAAAAGAGCAAGATTTAAGAGTACAGTTAGTTGATGGTTGCTTAGACAAAAAGCAGTAAATTAGAGACTATAAATAACAGAACAGTTACAGGCTTTGTAATAATGTCCTGTAACATAATTTGAGAGGCAATGGTTTACTATTATTACCTCTAATGACCAGACTCTGTATAAAGAACAAAATCTGTAAAGCACTATACCTATAAATTTAATGAAGCACGTTTAGTCTACAAACACACACCACAAATGTAAATGGCCATTTCATGTATAATAAAACAAGGAAAACAGAGAAGACACGAGACAGAAAAGTGAATCCAAAGCTGAAGTCTGAGAGAGTTTATTACAGCTCTCCTTTGTGCCTATCTCACAGATAACACACATTGCCACCTGAGCCTGTAGCTAATGCTACTTAGCACTCAGAAGTTCATTTATCCTTAGAGGTCTTTTCCAACCTAAATGATTCTATAATTCTATGAGTCTTTCTTTCTGGAGCTTACCAGTTAGTTACCAAATTTCATTCCTGAAAGTGTGTGTATGCATGTGTGTGTGTGTGATTAGGTTTCTTTATTTTTTTTGGTCCTGAGAGGATTGTAGGTATTGCAGGTCCTAGTTGCAGATTCTTCACTCTTTACCTCAACCTGTGCCAGTTAATATTGTTTTTCTCTAGTAGTTTCTGCTTTGTGATGCCCAGAAATGGCTACAGCTTTGACAGCAGGTTTGATATCACTTCCAAAAGTCAAGATTTTCTCTTCCCAAAGAATTTAGTATCTCACCTGGATCTGTGGCCAGGAAAATGGGTCATATCACACCTTCCAGTTGCTCACTTGATGGCTTATAAGGCATCTCAGTTTCTTTTCTTTTTACTGAATAGATGAAGCTCCCTGCATTGGTTTATGTGATAAAGGTGATACTGTTCACTGATGACTGAAACGCTTCTGTGTGTCAGCTGAGGTGGCTCAAAGGATGGAGCCACATGCTGAGGAGCAGTTGGGGAATGAGGGCTGGTAGGAAACCCTCGTTGCCCCATGGATGTTGAGCAGTGCTGTACTCCCTGTTCTGCTCTGGGACCTGACCATGTCAGGTGTGTAGACTCAGTGGGTCTGTGCCTGGGAGATGAAAAGAGGCTGCAACCTATTCTAGGAAACAACCAGATGTTGTTTGCAGCTGAGAAAGAGGTCTGGAAGGACTGTGTAAAATGATGGGGAGAAAAAGATCTGCTTCCCTGGAGAAAAGCTTGCTCTTCAAGAAAAGCCTACAGGAAGTCACAACCTAGCAAACATGGGCAGAAAATTTCCTCAGAGAAGCTACAGACCCAGCAGCACCTTGCAAGGTCTTACCTGACAAATTGAGGGACTTGCCAGCACTGATTTTCTGTGCCACACTTCTTTCTTGGTATGTCTTAGTCAATGTTTCAAGACATGGCTGCCATCCTTTAGGTACATTCAGTCATGGTGATGTCTCACTGAAATGGGCTGATGATCTCACTTGGTGACCACGGCTCAAACAGCAGGACAGCTGCCCAAGCTAGGCCTCCTTAGCTTTAAATGGAATCACATGAAATAAGGGAATAGTTGATGTAAAATACAGCTATGTGCCTTGCTCTCTGCATTTAAGACATTAGATAAACAGATGGTTTAAATACAGATGATGTGGTAATTCTGGATATATTTACCAGTGTGCATTATTAAGACAGTCCATGTTTATACTGTGTGCATGTGATCCACAGAATGGAAAAGTTGTATCCTTTTTACAAAAATAATGAGATAAAAATGATATAAAAATTATCAGAGACAGCCTCCTGTCTAAAACCTCTTCCTTCTCTGTGCACATAAGTTTCAAGATGCTGGTGCTGTTCAATTGCATAAACCCTTCTGTTTGTTCTAGAGCCTGTGACAACACAGTATCTAATTTTTTTTTTACTTCTGAAATGAAGAAAACCCCAGCTTTCTTTCAGATCTTCTATGGTAAACTGTTCCCTAGGTGCCAAAAAATTCACAATATATGCCTGAACATTTATGAGAAAATGCTGCGTTATAATTATGTGCATTCCTGAGTGAGAGCAAACGAACATAAACACCAGAAGTTTATCGCAGCATTATTCTAATGTATAAGATTTTTTTTTAAATTTTATTTTATTTTACCAGCAGATAATATAGGGGGAACGAGAGACAGATGGCAACTTTTCAATTTAGTCAAGAGAAGATTTCCCATAATCATTTATTTAAATATTTTGTTTGATGCAAGGAAATTATTAATTGTTCTTTAAGTAATGAGCTTTGACATTAATAGCTCCTTAAAATCTGTATTTGATTTTCCAAGAAACTATGGTCATGCTTTAGATTAACATAAAACAATAAAATAATTATGTGGAATCATGATTCAAACATTTCTGATCTCTTTATTTTTAACTTGATTTTAAAGTTGTCAAACTATATAACTCGTACAAAGAAATAGCCAACTTTACAGAACTTTGGAGAAAGCTGACATACTTGGTTACCATTTAATCATTTCAATAAGACATTTGTTCTGCTGACTTTGAAGGCAGCTTGTAATGGTGCCTGCACAGTACCTGCTCCTGAAGTTGGTTTTGAGTGACAGGAACTCAGTAGGTGTTTCTTTACCAGGCTGAAGGTGGTTTTTTTGCTTCCCTACCTTCAGCAACCTTCACTGTTCTCTGTAAAGAGGCTGTGTAAAGTGGAATAGAGAGGAGAGGGGGAGGAGAAGGGAAGGTTTTGCCTGCTCTCACACACTCCCTTCTGCCCTGACTGTATGATACCTTGGCACATGCAGCAGCCCTTTCCCAGACTATGACTCAAATGTATTTTCATTTAAAAATGCAGATGGGAAATTGCCTCATCAAACCCAGGGGACAATGTCAGGCGTTGAGAGCAGCAAGAAGTTTATATCTTGGAGCAAGATTTGCTAGTTTTCTACGTGAGTTTCAGCTTTCCTGGCCCAGGTCTTGACAAGAATAAACCTATAAACTTTTTAAGCAATAGAGAGAAATCTGTAGATTTAGCTGTGAATGTAACTTCATTCCAGATTGTCACCAGTATTTAAGGGAATGGGGAGCTCTGAGAGGTCAGTTTGCAGAAAGACCGTGAGAAGAAAATGGGCAACCTTGCTGGCCTAATCCCCTCCCCCTCCCAAGGGAATTCTTACAGACTGTGACATCATAACTATATATACTTAACCCTGCTGGAGAGCATGTTGAGAGGACTTATTATTGGTTATTTGGTTTAGAAATATTTGCATTATACAGAAAAAAAAATCACATCTGTTGTTATCTTTTTGCTTTGTTGTTGTTGTTGTTGAGATATGTGTCTGTGTGTTAAGTTCCTCATGTGCATTTTCACTTAAGCACAGTGCTTCAAGAGCATTCTCCATCTTAAAATTCATCCTACCGTTTGTGGGGTTTTTTTAAACGAAAACACTCTGTGACAATGTGGGTGGCTGGGTATGTCATAATCCTGTCATGCACTTGGGTGCTCAGACTGCAAAGAATCTCTTCACTTTCAAGCAGGCAGGAGAATTTCTTTACCTGAATGAAAAGAAGGCTGCCTCCTTGGTGGAAGATGCCACCCAAGTAGGCTGTGAGGAAAAGGCCAGTAAGCCTCTCCTCTTAACTCAAACTTGCCTCTTGACGAACCATTTGATTTTGAGTTGTATCTTATTGTTGTGGTATTTCTGTCCCAGAGCATGGGATACTGTGCTGTTATTAAAAACATGTTAGCAGAACACAGCATTTGATGGTACAGAGAAAGCAGTAAGCAGAGCTGGCTGTGGAAGTGCACTCCAAAAGTCAAAAGGTGCTATGGAAAGTAGGTGTATTTGAGCATGTGGTCCTAGGGAGTCTGCTCGGCTGCTAGACATTTGGGGAAGAAAGAAATTCTGGGTAAGTGGATGGGAGACAAGCTTTGACTGCTACTGCTTGAATTGATCCAGATGAGTGAAAATATTTTGCTGATAGGATTTAGCATGTGTGACAACAGTATGGCAAACTCTCTGGAAAAAAAGCCTGAAAGGATACCTTATAGCGTCAGCCTACAAACATGTTTGTTCAAAGCCAAGGAAGAAAGTTGCCTGTATATTCCACAAGGACGGTATCTTTTCTGGGACTTGGCTGTGAGAAATCTAAGCTATTGAAGTTGAAAAAGTGTCTTATAGTATCTCTTCTTTAATAGTAAAGGAAGGCTGAAACCTGTGAGAAGTCTGTGTAGGTGGATAGTTCTCTGCCAGGTGGATAGGGTGGTGGGTTTTGAAGGAAGCCTTGTTAAGTGTCAATTATCATTTAGATGTTCCTTTTTCTACCCCATTACTTCTGAGAAGCAGGAGAAGTAGCTTCTCAAAAGCTATGGGCCAGGTATTTTTTAATAGGTTCTGGTCTGTTTTGGTCGGTTTTTCTCTAGCTTAGATAAAGTGATTGGTTTTCTTAGTCCTCTAGCTGATAAGTGTCTCAAAGATTTACTGTTTGTATTTATTGTACGAAGAAAAGAGCTGTTTACCCTGACTGGTACTTCAGTGAGAAATGGATCCAATGAATTAACTGACATGGTTATGCAGATTTATCCAAATTGAAGGAGTTTTAACAGTATGCTTGAATTTTGTAGTGTGACAATGAGTTATGCACTCATTGTGCATTTTCTTGCAGTTTCAGCACTGTGGGTCTGAGTCTGTTTTGCATTGCTATTTTTCTTGACTGAAGACAGAAACACCCTGCAATAAAATATCTGCCATGGCTGATTCTTTTCTATACTTTGCTTTATTATGCCCCCAAAATACTTTTATAAAGACCAGTGCTGATTTCACAGAGCTGAGGAGTCTTTGGACACCTATAGTTTGTGCATCTCTACAAAGTATGATCTTGTTGCTTAAGTTAAACGAGTTCTGTGATTGATATTCCCCATTAACAAGCTATTATTCTAAGCAGATAATCTTTCTTGTGCTTTGCTGTTTGTTTGCAGCTGAAGTGATATCCCATGTGCCATTTTAACATGCATCTGTAAGTCTCAAATATTCTCAAACAAAGCCATGATGGAGCATGACGGAATGCCATTAAAAAGTGAGTTTCCATTTCGCTGCTGCGGCAAACCTATTCGCTTCAGAATACTCCTCATGGACATGGAGCAGCATAGAATGTGACAGGCAAACCTGAAGCAACAGCAAAACACAACTTTCACGATAAATGTAGAACTGCAAACCACAGGAATATAGTGCCAAATTGTGGTTTATGTTACATTCTGACAGAACACTGTGAGGCAGGATAGTATTTCCAAGCATTAGCAACAGTCAATTCCTATGTGAGGAATTAAAAGTTACGTTGAGAAATTGTTTGCATCTGTACAATATTCTCTATATTAATATGGCATTTTGTCTTTTAAATATAGTATGGCAGAATTTTCACTTAAAAGTTCAGCTAATTTTTCAACGTATGAACTGTGTGTTTCAACATGAACTGTGTTGTTAGACATAAACAATTAAAACCGAATTTAAAAACTGTCATTCACTTCAAACAATTTTACAAGCTTTTTTCTTTAACTGCTAATGACATACTTTAATAGCCAAAAAATTATCAGATATTATATATTGTTCTAAACAGTGGGCACCAGTTTTGGAACTGTAGATAATTCTTCACTTACATGACCATGATGGGCAGAAGAAATAGCCTTACGATTTCATAGCTGATCACAACTTGTCCATTCAGTTAGAAGGTAGGTCTAGTCAGTTCAGAGAATAATCTTCACTAATTACATGGACAAAAGGATCAAGTGCACCCTCAGCAAATTTACAGATGGCACCATGAGTGGTGCAGTTGACACCTGAAAGACAGGATGTCATTCAGAGGGACCTGGACAAGCTTGAGAGGTAGGCCCTTGGGAACCTCATGAGGTTTAACAAGACCAGGTGCAAGGTGCTGTCCCTGGTTTGGGGAAACACTTGGTCTCAACACAGGCTGGGCGATGAACAGATCGAGAGAAGCCCTTCTGAGAGGGACAAGGTTCTGGCATACATCAGAAGCAGCGTGGCCAGCAGGTCAAGGCAGGGGATTCTGCCCCTCTACACTGCCCTCATGAGACCCACCTGGAGTGCTGTGTCCAGCCCTGGGGTGCCCAGCACATGAAGGACATGGACCTGGTGTAGCAAGTCCACAAGAGGGACACCAAGATACTTAGAGGGATGAAGCACTTCTCATACGAGGAGAAGCTGAGGGAATTGGGTTTGTCTAGCCTGGAGGAGAGAAGGCTTCGGGGTCACCTAGTTGCCACCATTCAGTACCTGAAGGGGCCTACAAGAAAAATGGAGGGGACTTTTTAGAAGAGCATGTAGTGACAGGAGGGGCCATGGATTCAAACTAAAAGAGAGCAGGTTTAGATTNAGAGGGACACCAAGATACTTAGAGGGATGAAGCACTTCTCATACGAGGAGAAGCTGAGGGAATTGGGTTTGTCTAGCCTGGAGGAGAGAAGGCTTCGGGGTCACCTAGTTGCCACCATTCAGTACCTGAAGGGGCCTACAAGAAAAATGGAGGGGACTTTTTAGAAGAGCATGTAGTGACAGGAGGGGCCATGGATTCAAACTAAAAGAGAGCAGGTTTAGATTAGACATTAGGAGAAAGTTCTTCGCTGTGAGGGTGGTGAGGCACTGGACCAGGTTGCCCAGAGAAGTTGTGAATGCCCCATCCCTGCAAGTGTTCAAGGCCAGGTGGGATAGAACTCTGAGCAACCTGGTCTAGTGGAAGGTGTCCCTGCCCATGGCATGGGGGCTGAAATGATGATCTTTACAGTCCCCTCCAACCCAGCCATTCTATGATTCTATGAACAAAGTATTAAAATATACTAACTGAATAACTGAAATAGACAGTGCTAAGGTAATTGTAAGAGAGGAAGAAAAATTCCTGAGAAAAGTAACTTTGGAGAAGATTAGGTACTACTGTGAGAGCAGCGAGTTATATGGCTCAGAAGTAAAGGAAGGGTGGACTCTGGAAGATAAAATTTGTAAAGATCCCTTTCCATTTAGGAATGCCTAACAAGGAAAGAGGAAGAAGAAGAAGAAGACAGACCAAGAGACATTGCTCAAAAGCTACAAAAGATCAAGGGAGATAGAGGAGAAGAAGAAAGAAAGCAGATAAATAAGGTTAGACAGCCATTCAAAAAAAATGCATTAGGGGATAGATAAGTGGGGCACAGTGGTAAGCATTTGGAACAGGAAGACCTGCAAAGTTTTGAAGGCATGAGGGAGAAAAGCGAGAAAGCATTAAACTGATAATGAGGGAATGAGTTTTGAAAACAAGATGGAGAACAACTTTGGAATTTGGTGCAGAAATGGGAAGCAGTAGACAGAAAACAGGAGCAAAACAAGCAGCTTTCTGAGGTGACAGTGGTACATTTGGAAGACAACTGAAAACACGGATTAAGCATAGTGCAGAGAGTGACTTCTAAAGTGCAAAGTGGCAGCTGAAGCTCTGATAAAGTAACAAAATAGTATTGATGAAGAGCTAACAAGAGAAGAAGGGATAATCTTTGATTTTCATCTTGAAGGATTCTATTGCAATAGGGCAAATGAAGAGTCTTGAGGGTCATGAAGTGAGATAGGCTAAAAATCAGCACCCACAGAGAGTAGGAGATAAAAGCGAGTAGGTGATAGAAGACCCTTTGCGCTATTCCCTTTACTTCTAAAAAGGAGAGTTTTTTTTGAGGTAGTGAATGCATTGCCTACGCTAAGCAATAAAACTATTCTCCTGTGTCTTGTGGGTATTTTGACAAGTTTAAAAGTTTATTTTAAAATTACTACTATTTACTTTAAATGGCGGCATATTCTGGCTTTGTCTTTAGGTGACTTGAACTCTCTCAAGCTGAGGTAAGTACAACCTTATCATAATTTTTTTTTTTACTGTTTTTGTGTATGAATCCTTTATGAGTTGCTTCATGACTCCCTATGGCAGTGATTGCAATGAAAACTATATCTACACTATAATTACCTTTATTGCAGGAAAAAAAAAAATTAAATTCTCCATTCCAAGAAACGTTACATGGTGGGGTGTATTTCTAAGTATTGAAATGCCATTTTCAGTATAGATTATATATTCCAAATTACATTCACATAATTTTTAATTCCTGTAATTAATGCTGCTAAAGAGGCTTAAAAGACAAAGGTCGTGGTACTCCTAGTTAGTATCATAATATTGTTTTCACTGTAAAATAAATACTTTAGAAAATAGTTAGCCTTGGTGCAGACAGGTCCTAATCCACTGTTGTGATCCTAAAGTGAGGTTAGATTTGCTTAGACCAGATCTTATTTTGGTCTATTGATATAAATGTTTTTATGAAGTGAAATGCACAAGAACCAGAAATACTAAGCAAGGATGCCAGAAGTTCAGCAACTTCCACTGGGTGCAGTGGTATCCAGAATGATATCATGATAGTGAGTGTATCATAAACACCTAGTTAGCTCATCTAAACTGACACTGCAAGGGACCAGCATATCATATAGCAAGAAGCAAATGGAAAGATGTTTTTAAGGATCAAGTTTAGATAAAAATACTGACTTTACTATTGAGATATTTGCAGCATTGCCAAACTGAAATACTCAGAATGACTGTTTTGATTTTGATGTGAAATACACACTATATGTCTAAGTATACTTTTACTTCTATGAGTCAGTGGTTTGGGGGTTTTTTAGTTTTTTCAATTAGTAAGAACAGGACATATTTTAATTTTTTTCTGCACAATCATTACTAACTTAAAAGTTCATTAAAAAAGACAAAATTCTTCTAGAACCCCAAGAATCTCAGAGCAAGGACTTCCAGTAAATAGTGAAATTATAAAACTTTCAATAAAATCTTAAAGCTTGCAGTACCATTTGTAAGAGACGTTTTTTTCCACAAATATATTCCACTTTTAAATATATGATAATACCAACTTCAAGGCTGGTGGTAAAACCCCTGCAAGCAGGGACATGCTGTATCAAAAAATCAAATAACCTCTGAACACAGCTGAGGATAAAATTAGTCTGGGCAATGGAAGTCAGAGGAATCTTATTCATGCTTGATGGCTTGATTGGAAAGTCAAGGCAATATGTAATATGATATATTGTTATGTGTGGGATTAGCTATATTTTCCTTTTATTTTACTGTCTCTTCAAATTAAACCTCTGCAACTTCACTTTTTCATGTCGCTTGTTCCAGTCAAGCCCAAACAGAAGAGACTTAATCTAATTGACACATATGCTAAGAGCACAGAGTGAAAGAAAAACGAGCCAGTCGGCATTAATATTACTGCTTTACAAACTCTTCTTCTCCGAGCCTTGCTAGATCCCATAGAAATCTCTGTAAATGATTCTGGTTAATGAAATATTTAGAAATTACATTACAGAAATTGCCAAGAGGGTGGGATGTACTCAACATTTAGTTGTCATTTCCAGTAAATTTCCATTTTATCATAGTGCCTACAGTTCTACTGGGGTGTAATGTAACCACAAGGAAATCCACAGAGGCATGCAATGAGCTTTTGATGGTGGGGTTTTTTTGTATTGAGCTTTTTTGTCATGTGAATATTTGAAAAGCACGTTGAGTTCATTATAAGCTTTGTTAAACATGTTTCAGTCCAAGAAGAAAAATCCGAATTTACCTGATCATGTTATTGTTAAATAACATACCCAGGGATTGGAGGGGGGATGGTGCAGAGTGGCTATGGACAAGAGCTTTTGGCAATGGAGCAGAACAAGGAAAGCCCATTAATATGGCATGTTTTTACCACCAGATATAATACTCAGCATCAGCAGCCACACGAACCTAAAGGATCAGAGACTGCGCACTTCACCACCTCCCTTCCCCTCGGTAGGGAGTTACTGCCAGGCAGAACCTATCTCATCCACTAAAAGCCATGGGCATGTAAAGATGCACAATTTCTCTAGGACCCCTTCACTGTAAGATCTTGCAAGTAGAACTTGAGACTGCTAGTACTGAATTATGGGCTGCTGCTACTGTGAGGAAGAGGACAATTTAATTGGCATTACAATTGTAAGTATTTCTGTGAGTTGGCTTCTAGAGAGATGAAGGACAAAGGGATAACATATCTACTACATTTATATTATTCAAAAATAAGGGAAAAAATATAGACTTCATTTAGAGATTCTTTTTTTAGGGGGGACACAAAAAGAACTATTCCTTTTGCTCTCTTCTCTAGAGGACAAGTGTTACTAGGTGAGGATCCTGAAGAAACACTTCAGGAGAGTATGTGGCTTTAACTCATGAGGAAAAACACTGAAGTTGAGATCGACAGAAAGGACTCCATGGTAGCAGCATTTTAATATTATGTCAGTGATTTTAACCGAAGAAATCCTTAGTGCAGGCCATTCACTTTGAAAACAGTCAGGAAGATCAGTCCCGTAACAGCTTAAGAGTCAGGTAACAGCTTCAGAAAACACCTTTTAATTCTTTCCTGTTCTTGGTGGTCATGAGGGTAGAAGCACACTGACTGCTGGTGTGTCCAACACTGTTGTAACTGTTTCATAGAGAAATAAAACACTTTAATTTCCAGGAAGGCCAGTGTGTCTCACAAGAGCATATCTATATTTCAAAGTCCTTGCCAGACAGGCACATTTGTATGAATGATGATAGTCAAAGTGAAAAACAGAATGCAACCTGGATTTGGATTTTTAATGTATTTTTTTAATGAAAAGAAAGAATTTTTTCTGCTTCATCATCTGCATAGTCAAAATCTGGAATTTATTAAGGCATTAAATATGAACTGGGGGATTTTGTTCATCATTTTTTCTACTGTTGCCATTACTCTTCAGAATAAAGGCATCCTAAGATTGTACAAAATTGAAAACCATGTATTGAAGACTGACTTTCCTTTATGGAATAAGGAGATTAATATTTAGCATAGGACAAAAGAAAAAAGCAACTAATACAGATCGTCTTAATTTCGTGTGTATTTATAAAATCCAGTAAAAGTACTCTAAATGATCTACAAAAACTTGGCCTGTTTATTAAAGATAAGGTCCTACATTTAAGAACCACACATTAAGAGGCAGATATTCAGTTTTATTTCTGCAAGAGCTGGTCCAGTTATTTCTGATTAGTTGCTGAGACATTGTAGAAACTATCAGATATATTTCTCCACATTTGCTTGGCTGACTTTCAAGGAGAGGATCAAGAAAGGAAATGGAGAACACCAGTGATAAATATTCCCAGGAACATTCTGAAGCTGGCAAACTTTCAAAATCATGTTTTACTGAGATTCAGAAGAACTGCATGTTATGTACAGTCTTTGGAAAATGAACTAAATGAATGCATTCTGTGCTGTGGCTCCTGAGTTTAAGATGAAATGTCTGTTGTGCTTTCTGTAGCTATTTGCTGGTAAGAAGTCATAGCATAAGATGACTCCAAACAAATTTGTGAAACTAAAAGTCATACTTCTTCCCACACTGTATCACCTGAGCATACTGAGCTTGTTGAAATAGGCAGGCTCAGTGATGTCTACTTGCAAAATTCTGCTTTTTCTTTGCTTCCAACTAAGTATTTCAAAAGTTTGTGTTTCTCCATATACCCAAATACTACTCCGTTATTTCAGAGAAATTACCTCTTCATCTAACCTCTACAGAAATGTTCTTATGGGATGCTTAATTCATATTTTGTCACTAGATGCCCACTAAGTGAGTAGAAAAATGATACTAGGGAGCAATTCCTGTTGCACTTACTGCATGGCAGATAAATTGTTTTCAACTGGAATGGTTATTGGTGACAACAGAACTGCATCTACAGAAAAATATTAGGAGAAATTGATATGAAGTAGAAGGACATCTGTTTTATCTACATCACAGCAGAATTATTTTAATCCCAATAATATCTGTAACATAATCTCTAACACAAAGTGATATGAGGGAGATAGAGAACTATGTTGTGGGAACTAAACAAGACAACTATGTTGTGGGAACTGTGGACACTGATATACACATTCTGCTGTCGGACTAGCCAAGACTTTCTGGTCAAGACTTTTTTCCCGTGTGTTTCCCCCACTTTCAAAATCTGAAGGAAAAGGAAGGATCATGCAGTTTGAAACTAGCTTCATCCATATTTTATGTGTTATTTGTAACACCAGATGCACTTAAAGGAGCTGGTGTGTCAGATGATATGTTGCAATTAATTTTCGATTAGCAATAGTTCATATATATATGATCTTCTTTGCTGCTACAGCAAGTTATTTATCCAAGCTAAAATTAGGAAACTGAAAAGTCAGGAATTACATTAACCAGTAAGTCACACTTCCTATGATGCTATTCAGCAAAAATGAGACTTTAAAACACTTTATTAAGACAGGCATATTTCATTACGGAGCTGTCAGTATGGGAATGATTGCATTTGAAAAAAAAAGTCATTTTTTAGTCAAAAACCCATTTGGTTTTACTTTCCTGCAATTTTACAGTGCTCTTGAGAAGTACCCAGAAGCTAAAGCAGTCACTACTGCATTGCTGTGTTGTTTTGGATGTTGCAAATAGGCACATGTGAGAGAACAGCTGCAGAATGGATGTGTATGACATAGATAGAGAGAACACAGAGATGTCATTGGCAAAATGCACCTCACAACATAAGGAAAGACCAGAAGACTGGTCATTCATGAGGGAGATAAAGTGCATTCAGTTTTATGAGATTTGACTGTTGACTTTTCATTGTGTAAAAAAAAAAGCAATACTGAAAATATTATCTATGGCAACTATTGAATTTTGGAGTGTATTAGAATCATAAAAAAACCACAAAATGCCTCTTTTTTGATGTGTGGAAATTGACTTTCTGTGTTTTTTTCCTGTGGGATCCTCATGAAGAATCAAAAAATCTATGCATGCCTTCCATGCACTGTGTCTTCAGCCCCCTCTTAAACCTATTAGGAGCTTGAATGCATATCTTGGTCTGGGCCCTCTGAAGTCAAATTATGTCTCTGTTTCCATCTGGGATTTCACCAGGAAGTGCTTCAAGTACCAAGCTGTAGGCTGATACCATGAGATTTGCAGACCTGAGAAATTCAGATAAGCCCATACAAACTTTGAACCTCCAAACCTTTTGAAGATTGCCTGTCATGAAGTGTAACTCCGCTGCTGTCTGCACACAACACTGAAGGATGAATGGAAACAGATCTCTGTTTCAAAAAGCTCCTGTGGGTAGCTTAAGGACAAAAGGATAAATAAAATGATATGTGGAAATATAATGCCTTTCAGAGAAGCACTCTGTCTCTTTGCATACTCGAGTATTTCTCTGCATTCATGATGGTAACAAAAGCCCATAAAATCAGTTTACTTCCTGCTTGCTCCTGCATTTTCATTGTGGTTGATCCGATGCAGTGATGTGTTCTTTAAACATTCATTTCTCTATTTACACAGTCAAGATGTTGTTGTTTACCATATTCCCATTAAGCTGGTCAAGGGTGTATATTTGACAGAAAATCCAGCAGTAGCCAGAAGTTGCTGCCGTAGAAAGAAGACTAAACAACCACCAGGCATTGACAGGGACGCAGTGTGGAACAGAGCTTGCACCTGGCCCATGAGCCTATGCCAATATTTCTGTGTCTGTGACTAAAGCCACAGAGCATCATGAGACCTGCGTCAAGCATTAAATCACCACCCTGTTTTTAACAACAACAAATAGCAGATAATACAGAAAAGTATACAAGGATTGGGAAAGTTTAGGGTGGTGCTTCTTCTTGCAAACATTCCCAGATTCTAACAGTCTTTGAACAAGGTGTTTCCCAAACTAAATGTGGCATGGACATTACATAGACCTGTTTAAAGCTGCTATAGACTTTCTCCACAAATTGAGGGTTCAAAAGCCTATTTCTAGGAGACAAAATCATATGGCAATTAATTCTGCAAAGTCTTAAATTGCCCACACTTATACATCATCTACAACTATATATTTTTCAGGGGAAAAACAAGATTATATTTTTTTTAACAAACTCTTTGTTAATAATTTTTGTTTGCTGCCTTTCATGTTACGAAGGAAAGGGAGTGATCATTATCTGCGTTTCCCATGAATGTCACCATTTTACTGACCAAGATGGAAGAGAAGATTTCATGTAGATCTAAATAACAACCTTCCAATACCTAAGAGGAGGTCACTGAGAAAACAGAGCCAGGCTTTTCACAATGTGAGGACAAGAACATGACGGACACGTTGAAACAAGAAATTGTTAGATGAGTTATAAAGAAAAGCTTTTACACCATGAGGACAGTGGAGCAGTGTAAGAGGTTGCACAGAGAGGGGCAGTTAACATTTTTGGAGGTTTTTCAGATCCAATTGGATAAACCCCAGAGGTCACCCTATTAAAAAATAGGTGGTTGGACTAGAGTCCTCCTGAGGTCTCTTCCAAACTGAGTTTTCCTATGATCTTGTATTGTATCCCCTGCTAGATTTCTCTTTTCCAAAGAGAAAAGTTCTCCCTCACACAGAAAGCATTTACTATTATTGAACATTTTTGTTGCACTTCTACCTTTTATTGTGTCCTTTTTGATAAAGGGCAACCAGAACTGCACATGGTTTTCAGGAGAGTGTGCACTGAAGGTGTTCAGCGCTTTGTTCCTTAATCCCTCAATAGTATCTTTGTCCTAGTTTGTTTGCCTTTTTGACTGAACCTCACTATGCAGTTGATATTTATTATACAATGATCCAACAGCTGTGGGTAGATGAAGACCTGTCAAATGGTCACAGCAAATTTACAACCCATCATTTTGTATATTCAATTAAGCCTGGTTCTGCTCATTGACCCAGATTTTCATCTGTTGTTTAATGTCTAATATTGTTAACTCCTCTTGTAGTACTTTCAGTCAGGATTGCTTTGAACTAATCTGGGTTTTTTTGCATCATATGAAAGTTTCATTACAGAATAAAAAGTAATGCAAATTATATGTTTCTTTCATATTACATTTTTGCCTGTTTTCAAGGCACCATAAAATCTGTTAGAAAACAAAAACTCACCATCATTGGAGAAGGAAGATGTAAAGTTCTGTTAAAAGTGTCCATGCTTTTCTTCTTTTACTGTTTTTTCCATTGTTACAGTTTTAGACTGAACTAATTTTCTTGTTCTTCTAGTTGGACATGGCTTCCATTTCTAAATGATCGGTGTATTAGCTTTGCTTTCTTTACTCTAATGTTTAGGATTGATGTTGTTGTTTTGTTCCTTTCAATGTTATTCGGCTCGATAGGATGTTTATTCAAAGTCTCTGTTGCGATATGTCTCTATAACTTTTGGCAGTTCCTAAGAAATTTCCATTAATAAAGCTTCTAGGGCATAATTAATAATTATGTATTAGACCAATTCACATATGCCTCAGGAGGAACTTGAGAATTGCTTCTCCTTTTGAGTATTCCCTAATTTGCTGTTCAGAGAAGAAATCAATTATGGCATGTAAAACCACAGCCTTTGAGTGTGGTTTTCATGACATCTACATAACCCACCCAACAGACTGAATCCCCCTTCAGCTTTCACAGTCTCTCCACTTCTGTGGCTATGTGGCGAGTTGTACATACTTATTATGGGACCTATGATGGGTTGTGAAGGGAAGGGTTGCAGGATTTAAGCTACTGGGGAAAACTGTCTGCTTTTCTAAGGGAGGGATTGACCATGTCAGGAGTTCTTGCATCATTTTTATCCTTCAGTGGTTCCTGGTGCCCTATTAATGTGGCATTCCTTCATTAAAGGCTTATGTTTAAGGCTAGTAATGTAATATGGCAAGCAATCTGTAAACACTTTATTTCTGCATTATCATTGCTTTTATTGTTTTAATAAGTGTAAGGCTGACATTTGGGTTTGTTTTTTCCTGACTGAGGCTCTGAAACCATTCAGTTCTTTCAGAGCCAGAATGCTGACACCAAAGTGGAACCCCCAAAGCCAGAAGGCTTCAAGAGAAGAACACTAATCAGTAGGGAAAGGGAAAACTACTTCTTAAGTTTCATTTACATAAATTACATCTTTGCCCAGAAAGCTTTTTCCAATGTTTTCAGTTATGTGTTTGTAATGTCTTTGTATTCTGGCTATGGAAAAACAGAGTCATTACTGGATATTCAGGTACAAATGATGTTCATAGAATGGGGGAAAAAAATTGCAGGAGAGACATCCTCAGGCACTTGTGTATTCATTCAGTACAGAAATGTAGAATATTAGCTACCACATTGTCCTGAACTGTGAAAATTATCCAGATGAGAAGATGAAAAGAATGACCATAGCCAGATGTCTTTGATTCCAAACCACAAGAAAAGACGTATCCACCTACTAAGGGAAGTTTGAGGCCATGAGCAAATCTTGCAAATGATGTGAATTTTGTTAGATCAGAACCTGAAAAGTGTTGCAGTGCTGCAGTACTTGCATCTATGGACTAGGCATTGCATAGTAGATAGTTTTTATGAATAGTCTTTTCAGCCACTTTTATGGGGACTTTACTGGAAACGTGTAACCCAGTAAGAGACCTGTGAAAGGGGAAGGTCATCTGGTTCCTATTAGTGACTGAGGCCACCTTTGTGCTGAAGTCCAAAGGTGTTAAGGCAAGAAAAGAAACTCAAGACTTTTAGATTTTGGTGCACTGTTACCAAAGGACAGAAGGTAGTGAAACATGCCCTTAGATTCAGGCCTGTCCAACAGCTGGCTTCACTGAATGCTAAGGCAGTACTTGTGAGCCATTTACATGCTGGTTGGACAGAGAGTTTAGGGACATTTGTCCCTCCATGGGAAAAGTGGCTTTGCCTAGCAATTATTTTTGCTCCATCCCTGCTCTGCAATGGAAGTGGTTTAGGGTGCTGACTGAAGGGGTTAGAGAGGGATAAATACCATTGTAGATGGCAGTGGAGGAAAAACATTAAGAGATTCCTGTGCTAGGAATGAATAAGATATCATTTTTATGAAAGGGATAAGGACACTTGGCAGACACATCTGCATGTGGTTAGCTGATCCTGAAAGAGAAACCTGTCTGTTTCCTGTACTGTCAGCTACCTCTGCAAAATAAACTTATCCTTACAGTTTGAAAAGCAGAGATAGAAGGTTATCATGAGCCAGCTCTTGCACATCTGGTTACCATAGGTCATGAAGGAACACTGGCCGGCCAAGCGTGCTGGCACTCATGCTGTAAAGACTGTCAGCAGTTCTCTATCCATTTACATCCGTGCACTTGTGCTAGGGTCAATCTCCACAACACACTCTTCTGAACTATTCACTTACTGCCTGTGTTGTGTCAGGTCTTGTGTGCCAGTAATCTAAAATAGGTTTAGCATTTGTTCTAATTATTGCAAACCATCCTGGAAGTTTGCTATTGATCTCATTTGGCTGTTGTGTGCAACTAAACTGTTAGTTCAGGCTTTCTAGTTTTGGGGTTTTTTTGGTTGGTTTTTTTTTTAGTTTTAACTTCTTGATTTATCAAGAAAGGTAATCGAAACAGGATAGCTTTTATTTCTATTTATGTTTTCATGTCTTTTCCTTCTCCAAATCTAGTGAGGTTGCACAGGTGATCCTGTGGGCCTGTCAATGACCCTGTCAATGTAAACATTTTGATTAAATCCAGTCTGTTTTAACCAGTGTCTATCAGGCACTTCTCTCTTCCGTGGTCTGTTGGAAAGCAAAACAATTGATCCAGTTCGTACTAAACATCTAAGCCCAGATCACACTTTGAAGTCAATGGCATGACATCCATTGTTTGGTGGGAGCAGCAGACTCAAGCAAAACTACTTCTTACAGAACACAGACAATTTTATATTTTTAATTTTGCAGTGGCAGACGCCTTGATTGCTAACATTCCCAAATTCTTCAGATAATCCTCCAATTACAGGACGGTTAAAAAGTGTCTGGGTCACTTTCAGTAATGTTGCAACATGGAGGACAGTGAGACAGCTAATTTGCCAGCCATAAATACATTCAGCAATTTATAACAGGTCTGCTTATGGACACTTGACCTCATTTTCACAGTAAACATCCGGCTACATTTAATGTAGGAGGTAGGCCTGGCACAAAGATGAGGGATCCAGTGTGCCAGAAGTATATAACATACACATCTAAGGCTAGCTACATTTGTCTGGGACCTTGCCCTTTTGTGTGCCTCCAGGATGTAAAGAGGCGCTTGATATCTGATGGACAGATATCCTTCTGGAGGATCCCTGTGCAAAGTGTAAGTATTAATAACTGCTTTACAAAAGGATCAAACTCTGCTGAAAGACATCTGGAATTTCCCTCTCTTTTTGTAACATGAAGCTCTAATCTGGCATGCACAGTTTTTTCCTCCAAATGTGAGACCCTGCCACCCTCTCTCTGATGGTAGGCACCAGGACTGCTCACTGTCACCCTCTCTCTCTGGCATGATGAACGTAGAGATGATGCCTCCACAATGACTTATCTTCAAAGTGGGAACTTCTCCCCTCCCACCCCACCCTGGTGCATTGTTTATAGCCTGATGTTTATAGTCTTGTGGTTAAAGAGCTTCCTGGGAAATGAGGGTTTGCCTGCCTGCATGACAGGAGGATGTTGCACTTCAGCTGCCTAATTACCACTCTTCTACTGTGTGAAAAAGGGAGGGGGAGAATAAATCCCCGTGGTCTCTTTTAGAAAGACAGGAAAAACTAGAGCGGTCTTGAGAATATCTCCTGAGCAGCTTTCAGGTGACTGTGGCAGAGACACTGGAGAGAACACACTCCAGCCTCTGAGTACTTTTAGGATCCTGTGGTGGTGTCTGTCACTCTGAGCTTTACTTTAAGGTCACAGTGTGGTGCTCATGAAACTAAGGTAGATTATATATCAACTTGATTAGATAGGTTCAAGATGAAGTTATGACTCCTGGAGCTCTGTTTCTGGTATTTCAGGTGCTTGTGATTTTATTTTTCCTAGCTCCTACTACTAATTATCATCCGAAGCAGGGAATGGCTGAAAGCTAAACAGATGTATTTTAATAAATGGAGGTAAGTGGATCAGTCTTGTGCTGAAATGAGAACTCTTTTGGTTGCCTCCTTCGGGTTTTACTTGTGTACTACTGAGTTTCTCATAGCATGAGTCTTCCCAAGATATTTAGCAAAGATAAGACAGAAAGGTTTTGGGACTCTTACTGATATGATGTTGAAATAAATAATTTTCTTCCCTCCTGGAAACCAATATGCATTTGCAGATTGAGGAAACCGGTGGAACTGAACAGCTTTACATTCCACCCGCTTTTGCTGAAGCTGGGAACGGCTGGCCCAAGAGCTTTGTTCATCATCTAATTTGGGGCACTACAAAAAGGAAAACTTCACACAGACACAGGCTTTCCAGACCTCCCTCATAACATGGAATTTTCTCTGTTGTGCCTTCAAACCCTATGTCCTGTATAAAAAGCACACAGGAGATAATTTTTTCCATATTTTTCTTGTTGGTTTCCTATCTATTCTTCCCAGGCTGCGGCTCTGAGAGCATTCACAGTGACGGAGAGAGGGAGAGAGGGTTTCAGCACTCCTATTTAAATACTTAAAACCTAGCATCCTTATGCATCTACCTTACATGTTTTACCCTACCAATACATTACACTTCAAATGTGCTAGGAGACATAAAAAAAAAAAAGAAGAGAAAGAGGACTTCTATAACCAGTAAAACTTTCCATCAGCCTTTCAGGCCTCTTATAACTTTAGCGAAGGCTTTACGAGTGATTCACTGATGTTTTTTTTTAAACTCTGCTCTGATGTAAACAGTTTTCTGAGGGACAGAATGTCCCAGGTGTATTCTTTCTTTGAGATGTTGCATAGAAGTAAGACCTCAGTTGTTCTTTTCCTCTTACGGTATCAGGATTTTTGGTCCAAGGGAGAAGTACATGTCATGAACTAGTTGTCCATGGCCTTTTAACGCTTATCATTTCTTGCTTCCTTAAGAAGCTAAGATAGTTCAGTGTATTATACTGGGACTGGGTGGAGTAAGTAGGAACATCTGCATGTCTTATGTTATGACTCCCCTAGCTGTCATCCGTGGTGTTGTATGGTTCCAGAAAGTCTCTCAAGCATATAGATGGTGGCGTTCCAACAAGCTGGAACTGCTGGCTGCAGCTGATGTTTCAGCAAGTCACTTTATCTGCAGCTGTCTTCATCTGTTGCTAGATTTAGGGAAGAATATCCTTAGATTTTGTATGCTGAAAGAGGGACAGAATTCCAAATTATTAAAAAAAGAAAAGAAAAGAAAAGAAAAGAAAAAAAGTAAAAATACAGAAATCAAACAAGAAAAGAAGAATACCAAGAGAAGTCTGAGACTGTGAAGATGCAAAGAAGTTTTAGAAGAGGTTATGTTAGTGGTTCCTTTTAAGTACTTTAGAAGGATGAGCTCCTGCAATTCAGTCACTATGACAATATGACAAAATCCACTACTGTTAAGGATGGATTTAAATAATTGTGCAATCCTAGAAATTATCCCTAATTCTTACAGATAAATCCATAGTGATTTTGTTGATGAAAAAAATACAAATAAGTATTTAAAGAAAAATTGTGCTGTCACCTTTCCTCAGAACTATGAACATCTATTGTAATAGTTAACTTCAACTCGATTTCTTTTTTGTGTGTGTAATTTTAGTTTATATGCCATGAAAATACATTGCCTCACAAGAGGAAATAGCTCACAAGTTCCAGCAACCACAATAGCAGCTGTCAATTTGTTCAGTTTATGGTTACTTTGTCAGGAGATTTATCTGATCAGATAAGAAGTTTCTAACTGCACAATACTATTTTATTTAGAAAATTGAACACAATATTAAAAAGGTGTTAGAGAGAGGGTTTGCAAGTTAAGTTGCACATCTCAGCATCATTTAGCTATCATTTCCCCTATTGCAGTTCTCACCCTACTCTCTTTGCCACCCTGGCTCAGCACAGTGAATGGTATTTCCCCTCCCTGTTGTCCCTCTGCTTTTTCATTCTCTCAGATCTACCATAAATAAATAAATAATATTTCATTCTGAACTGAGCTTTTAAGAGCATTATTGGTAGTTCATAAATGAAAACTGAACTAGTCAGATTTAAATTAAGATCTTTGCGTTTTTTTAAATAAAAAACTCACACGACTTTAACTGATTTGTGGGACAAGGTGATTTGGATGTTCAATTGCATCTTTACTGTCAATGAGCTCTCTTCTTCCTTTCATCATTTAAAGCATAATGGAGAGAAAAGAAAGAACATTCCATATTTCTACTAGTCAGGTTGCAAACAGCTGTGAAGGGACATGGGCCATTCAAGAGAAATGCCTTTTACTCAGAAATGTTGAATGCTGATAAAGATCAGAAATTCTGCAAAGAAAAAAGAATCCCTACAGCAACAAGCCCTAAAGCCAGAACTGAGATTTACAAAGAGATTTAGATTTAGAAACTGATATCATTGTGTGTCTTGAGGATGGGCATAGTCATGAGGTAAATTTTTCCGTGTTTTTCATTCCCAGTAGTATTCCTAATAATACTGAGTCCCGGGAACTGAAATTTCTCCTCTCTGTTAAGAGCACCATCACAACTAGAAATCATGCTGTTAGTAAAGTCACTACAACTGTGAAGATCTGAGAAATAAGCCTGCTTGATCCACATTTCTATTTGTGAAGCAAGCTTTGCTAAGAAGGAAAATTATATGTTAAACCAGCTGAAATTATTTTTAAAAAACCTAAAGAAATGTATTCTGATGCTACATAAATTTTGCTTTATAATTAAACACATTTTCTGCAAGTGGATTTTCCTTGCCAGAGAGAGTGAGAGCTGATAACTTACTCAAGAAAAATGAATTTATAATGGCCAAGATTCACTCAAGATGTTGTTGTTATTACTTATGGTGTTGGTGTTATTACTTATAATAAATATACTTGCATTCAGAGCATGAGTTTGTAGTTCATACTTCATAAGAGAAAAACACTAACTTAAGCACAGCACAGGGCTTCTCTCCTAGTTTGTCCCTGATGTACTGGGGTTTGGAACCCATGTTTCTTTGTGTTTTTATCTGTATTACAGTGCAACTCTGGGCATTAGCCCCAGAAGCTGTTTCTCACTTTCTGCTTATGTTACTGTCCAGCAAAACTGATGTGGGAATTAGATGCCTGAACTGTTCTAAAAGTCTGAACCAAAGCTGAATGCAATAGCTGCAGAATTTCTCCCAAACTCAAATGATCACTTTGTCTCAAAGGGTGACAGCTGTATCCATTAACCTTATGAAAGGTTTCCTAGAGACAACATGAAGCTACAACAAAAGTCATGCATTTGCTCTGTAATGCTCTGGTTCAAAGTGCAAGCAAATAGTTTGGGGTGTGGTATTCTTACTGTTCATAGCAACCTCTTTAATCACTGCTTCTTGCTCTGGACTAGACAAACTGTCAGAAAAGGTTCAGTTATAGGTCTTTTTCATTTCACAGTTAATTTCACACTGATATCCCCCAATAGCCACAAAGAGCTGTTCTGACAGCTGGATATAGCTGGAGCATGGTGGTAGTCCAGCCAGACTTTAGAAAGGGGAAATTCCCAGCAAGTCAGTTAAGCTAAGTCAGCCCCATGAACTTCCTACAAAACTTCCAAAACTTTTCGGGTCCAAGAGAGCACACATCACTTTCCCCAAAACAGGCGTTTAATTCTTAGATGCTAATTGATAAAACCCTGCAGCATGATTTTGAAATCGATTGATTTTGTTCTTAGCTAAACAAACTCTAGTCCTTAAGCAAGTTCATGATACCCATTTCCTTAGGAAGCAATGCTCTGCTCAGTGTTATCTTCCACTCCTTTACCAAGTTCTCCTCTATGGCATGAGTCCTGTCTGACAACTGAGAGGAAAACTCAGAAAAACTACTACATGTAGTACTATTTTAAGCATGTTATATTGGATAAGGGAGAGCATGGAACAATGTTATCCTTTTCCTGATTCAATCAATAGACAAAGACTGCAATAGTGGCTTCAAATTTGTAGCACATGATGCTTCAGCCTGCAAAACCCACAGCTTTTGAACAGCATTTGAGATTAAGGCATCTTTAATGACTACTGCAGTGGCTGCTGTGTTTTCTCCCCAAACTCCTTGTGTTATGAAAATAGATAAGGAGTGTTCTCCATGTCTGTATATTTATAATGGAATTATATTAGTAGATATGTGTACACTGGGCCCATATCAAATACATGAGTACCTCAAGAAGCTAATTTTTTCTGAAGTTTGTCTCCAGAAGAGTAGGTTTTGTCCCAATTACATTTTTCTCAGTGGGAAAATAAAGCACTTTAAAAACATATTGACCAAGTTAGTCACACATAAAAGGACTTTGGAGTCAGAAGGAAGAAGAAAAGCACTCCTAATTATAAATCAAAGGGACTCCACCAACTTCAGAGAAGTTGGAGAGAAAGCCAAGATGAGAGAAGCTCCATGTTGTGGAGAAATTGAGCCCAGCAAAAGGACACTGAGAGGATTCTATCCCATCTATTGCTCAAAAGTGGTCAGGAGAGGGTGATGAGGTACAAGTGTTTCTTGTTTTGTTCATGCCTATAAATATCTTATTCTGCTTGAAGACTATTCTATTGGTCTGAATAAAATTTTGCTGCTTTATGGTTTTTGAAAGTGTACAAAATCTCTATCTATAGGCCTTGACTTTTTTAAATTAAAGCACCAAAAAGATAGGAGCTATTAAAAGGATAAACTTAAACTGGCGGGGAGTTTCAACAGAGAATTCTAGTGTGAAATTCTTTTCATGAAAATACTTCATGGTTGAAGCAGTGTCAGGATTATCAGAAAAAATGTGCTATAATCCAGTTTCTGATAATTGAATAACTAACCAAAGATCTTAAACAATCTGTGCTACGTGGGAATCACAATGATGATATAATTTTGTTGTTTATTTGTGTGCATGGTGGCTGATTTTCACTTTCATTAAATGTTCTTAAATGCAGAGAGGTGGACTTCCAGAAAGATACATATGGAATAACATAAAATTTCAAGTGTCTTAGGACAAATTGAATTGTTTTACTGTTTTTTATTTTATTTTGATGTCTAGCACTTTCCTTTTACCCTCCTCCCTCATAAGTAAGTTCTTAATCAGTGATTTAATCTTCCTTAGCTATTTGCCTGAGAAGATTTCCAGTAGATGCCATACTGCAAGATTTGGAAAAACTCTGAAGGTCCCTGAACTAGTTTTAGTTTTGTTCTCATTATTTTTGGACATCTGCATCTTTCTTTATGTGGCTCTCACTTAGCAGCATAATTGTTCCAAGCCAGTTTAACAAAGCAAAGCTCCATTTAGCACATACATGATAAAGACACATTTGATGCCTTTCAGTTTTCTCCAGAAAGTTAATGCCACTTGATGGTGGTTGAATATAATAATATCTGTCTCTGGGTAGATTTAACATCAAAATAAAGTAAAGTAGTGAGAACATCTGATTAACATATGGAATGATTTTTTAAATAAGGCTTTCTTTTCAAGTGCTGAAAGTTTGACAGTCTTTTATACTGTTTTATGATGCAGTGGTAGCAATTCCATGGTTATAGATATAATCCACTTTCACATTCGATTTTGAAAGCCCAAAACTTCTGTATATCAGTTTTGAGAAACAAAAGTATTGAGTATGACATTTTTCACGTGTGGTCTTCAACAAGAGACAGAACATACATATGGGAAATAATCAGATGAGATACAGAGAAATGAGAAATTTCGAATAACCAACCGTTTCTTATGAAAAATTTTCAAACCTATCATGAGCACAGACCACTTTATATGCATGTATAGAACACTGGCTCATACAGCAAGGTACTATGGCACTACTAAAAAAAATACGGGAAAGGGTCATACTCCATTGAGGTGTTATGGTTATATTTTGAAAAATTTTAACACAGAATGTACAGAAAATCCAGCTTTAGTTTTTAGAACTAAAGTTCTAAGTTTTAAATATGAATGCTCTTGTTTTCCACCATGCATTGTTGATTCAAGTGAGCAAAATTATTTTTAAAGCTTTGTTTACTTGAGATGGTCAATTTAATCTGAACTTGGATGGTTCTGAAATATTTTTAGAAGCTCACTTACTGAATTGTGATGTCTAGTTGCAAAAATAATGGAAAAAAAAATGTATTAGAGACATGACAGAAAAAAGTGTGAAAAGGAGTGAAGTAAAGAAAGGAAAACTGCCATACAATAAAATACTCTATAGGAAGGATTTGAAATATGTCTCTAATAAGTCCTCTTTTGTGACAGCTACAAAGCCTGTTTCTTATAAGGCTGTTCAGCAACCCTTAAGTTTTCCTGACTTTCCTTTCCGCACCAGAATTTCTGGAACCAGAATTCCACTGCTAATTAAATAGAATAATAACAATATTTCTTTTATCAGCTGCCTAACTGGTGGAATTGAGAAAGTCGTGTGTATTCACCAATTTTACATATTATTTACTGTCTGAAACATCTGGCGCTGGGCCCATAGCAGTCTTGTCTGTGGAGGAGGAGCTCCAGTCTGCCCTGTGTGCAGTCAGTGGTGCCTCTCTCTGCTCCGTGACAAACCCTGTGCCTGGTGCTTTTCCTGGAAGCTGCAGCCCTGATGTAACTGCCCTTGAGAACACACATTCCCAGAGGTCAGTGCTGGTGTAATCCCCCACTAGGACACTGGGAAATGTGAGTTTGTGGAACTGGGTCTTGCACCCAAGAAATCTTCCTTAGTCCACTCCTCCATTGAACACAACATCAGATAAAAATAAGTAGATATGTTTCAGTTTATGTTATTGTTAAGAGGAATGTTAGAAACATGTTGTCTTCTTTTATGTACACTACAAACCATTTTTTCTCCCAGTGCCAGGTATACTCTTAAGAAACTTTTGAGTAAATTTTATACTGCATTTGTGGTGAAAAAATCCTGAGGATAAATGGTATGAAGGATTGTGCTTTTAATTTTTTTAAGGTTACTTGAAATGGAAGTCCTTTCAGATGACTTGAAAATATTTTTTCATAGTACTCCATATTAAATACTTAAGACGTGTTCTAAGTGGATATATTCTATTGTAATTTGCAAAATGCAAGAACACATGAGGCAGTCCCACAGGCCATGAGGAGATCTTCCTCATTCCAGACAGTGAACCCATACAATACACAAATTTACACAAGACTGTTAAGTGCTTCTAATAAGCTTAGTGGAGATTCTGGTGGGGCTTGAAAGTTACGGAGAGAAAATATATAGATACAATAACATCTGTTATTGTATGTAACTCTCGCCTTCAGCACAAAGAGGGCTCAGAGTTAATTGATCAGATCTCTCACACATGAGCCCAGTTTTGGGTAGGAGAGTACAACAGGTTTAAGATAGAAATGCAAGAAAAGGAAAGAAAGATGGCCAGGATAAAAGGAAATGTGGGAGTGGTAGACGGAGAAGAAAGAAAAGCCAATTCACCTGAAACACAGCACAGCTCTCAAGAGGTGCCCAGATTTTCACATGCATGTGGGTCCTGCATTTGGGTGGTTTGTAACAAATTTGGTCTTCCTATGGGAAAATTTCCTTTTCCTTATAAGAGCAAATGAAAACAAGCATTTGAGATTACTTCACCTTGAGATTTTTTTTATCTGAACACTGAGTTACAGAGCTCTGAGTGCATGCCATCTAGGACTGTTACAGGGAAGAAGTAACTTCTGGCACTTCCGAATCAAGACCACAGGGATTCACAAAACAATGTGAATGTTTAAAATAAGCATTTTGGGTTAGTTACCTACCACACCACCAAAGCTTTCCATTTGAGATAATATAAAAACCAGAAGCAAAAGTGACAAGGAAAGCATGTTAATGGAGACTCTGGCCAAGAGGAATGTTTTTGTTATTACAAGACTGGCGGAAGAGTTGGATAACAGCTTCCTGTCTGGCAGCTATCAGCTTGCTACCTAAGTATTAGAGTAGAATAGAGGAGCAGGTATAATGGGTTGAGCTTCACAGCAAAATACCTGGCAGGACATGGGGTCTGGTTGTTAATTGGGATGAAGCATAATTTACCAAGATAAAAACATCACAGTAGTAAATGAAATATCTGGATGAAAACAGCCATTCTGTTCTTCAAATATCTGTTTCAGGTAAAGTGAAATGTGCATTGTAGAACAAAACATTACTGTGTGGTTTATATACAGTTAGTCTAGCACCAAATCTATAAGCATTTCATAACAACTTTATAGGTATTTGTCCTGGTAATTATTGTTTATTTCCTTATTTGTATTTTCTTTTTTTTTCCTTCTATTTTTGTTTAAAAAAAAAAAAAAAAGGATTAAGCTGTTAAATATCAGGGATGGTTCGGCAAGATTTTTTAAACGTTAAGAGGTATTTAGCATTTAGACTCCCTGTGTACAGAACAATATCCTGCTTATTTTAGAGCCTTTAGGAGAAAATGAATTGCCCTCTGGAATTGCCTACATCTCTTCAGACTGACTGAGGGACCCAGATTACTTTTTAGAATAAATTGGAGAGAGCTAAAATGCATTTCATCCTGGATAAATCAATACTTGTTCTGTTCCAAGCCAACAAATGTAATCTCCAACTCTGTAATAAACTCCACACAGGTGAAATACATGGCAGACTACATCCCCTCTGGATATTGTTGTGAGTCTCATGATACACTGAAGGTTTTTTTTCAGTTAAGCTTCAAGGTTTCTGGTGTAACTTTTCTGCTTTTGTCTGTATTGTCTCTTACTGAACTGTTATAGCAATAGGTAGGATTTTCCAGTGTGCATTTTATAACCCAGCAAGGAGGAGGAGGGGAGTTCAGCCAGGGGAGGATAGCACCAGACCCTTTGCTCATGGCTGACAGAACAAAGTAACTGCTCTTTCAAAGTGTATATGAAAGGATAAAATATGAAATTATGTTCTTTCCCCCTGTCAGCAAACAGACAAGGTATTAGAAGTGATATGAGCTCATTTATATTGTAGTAGACAGTTAATGAACTATGTCCATACATTAAATGGAGTGATCACTTCAAGAGCAGTTCTTCATATTTTTGTGATATTTTCAGGATGGTTGGTGTAAGATTCATCTAGCACAAAAACTAACGATGGGCCTTAATTCTGCTTCAGAAACAAAAGAAAACTTTGTGCTGTTTGAATATTGCTAGGAAGACAGCATTCTTATAGACGGATCTGGAAGGACTCATTCCTCTATTTGTTTACCATGGAAACGGTATTAACCTGGCAGCTCCTGTGGCAATCCTCCTTAAACCATGATATAAACATCAGTTTTTCAAAGAGATGAAAAAGCTCTTTCCTGGAAAACATGTCCCATCGTTCTTATTGTTTCTTCTGCTTTGTCTTTCTTCCTCTAGAATGGTCAATTGCAGCCGGTAGCACTATGTTGGTTAGCCAACTTTCTTCCTTGCAACTGTTCTTTTCATGTCAGCTTACTTCCTGCCTCATTGCCTCTTATAAAATCATCAAAATATCCCCAAATTATTTTCGGTTGCAGGTCTATTTCATGACATGTCAATTTTGGCACACAGCTTTATGTTTTAGTTGTAATCCACACAAGGAGGGATTAGTATCAAGTCTCATTCTTTGTGATTATTCTCCATATGCTGTACTGCCTTTGCTCTAGCCCAGAATTGCTGTGTCACCTCTTCTCCAACCTCACCTACCCCTCTTACCTCTTAAAATTAGAATGGCCCCTTTTTTTTGGATGTACAGCCACTTTGAAGAATTCCAGGCATTGTGTGGCAAAACCTCAAAATGTTCCACAATTTCTGTGTTTCATTAATGGGTTAAATATTAAAAAGAACCTGGTAGGGTTTTACACAGCCTGTGGGTAAATGATAAGAAAGGCATGTTGTGGCTACACAGCCATAAATACTCTGGGGTGTGAGGCAAAATGCTGGAAACCTCTCTTCCATTTGGCAAGCACAACCTCCATTCAGTTGTGTTCATACACTAAACACTGAGAAAAAGGTAAAATAAAGAATGTTTTCAGCAGGAATTGTAACTTGTTTGCTTAAACTTATTGATATTTAGATTGTCACCTTAGAATTGCACATATATTAATGAGCATAGTCTATTCATTGGTTTGTGCATCCAGAATTCTGCAAGGAATGTCTCAAATCCACATCAAGTTTTCATATATGTTATATTTTCATTTAGGTGAAAACTATATAACATCACACATTGCCAGACAACTTCCTGCTAACTAAAGAAGAGCCTTATTTGTTCAGTCCTCCATGCAGATTGATGACAAATTGGTGAATTAACCTCTGATGCTCACATTTGTCAGAGTAGGATGGGAAGAGCTGCAAAGCAACAGGAGAACATCATACCTGTAGCTGAATGAGATCTCAGTGTTCTTTCAGTAGCACTCAAATCTACTGTAAAAATTCAGAAGGAAAAGAACTAACCAGCAAACAGAAATAATTTCAGAAGCCTGTGTGTATGTATACTTAATTATGTGTAAGCATGCATATGCACATCAACATGTACGGTTCTGTATCCAGCTTATTAATACAAAAGTTGAATGAGTACTAGTTAGAGTGTAATTCACAGTTATTTTGTTCTATTTTGATGTTATTCATTAGCTGTCAACCATTTTTTGAAGAACGTCTAAGAAAAATGCGTGTGTCTGTGAAGACCATAGATAACATTATTATGGAAACTAGAAAAATTATCTAATTTGATTTTCAAGCTTAGATAGCTCCTGTAAGGCAGCTCTTGTAAGGCTAAAATCAAGCTGCAAAGCAAAAAAATCTGACATTTATTCATTAATTTGATTTTTAAAAGCTACTACATAGCCTACAATTGTTCTTTTTATGTCGTCTTACTTCCTGCCTCATTGCCTCTTATAAAATGACCAAAATATCCCTAAATTAAGATTTGAGGAAGAAAAAAAGCCATGTTCTTTATAAAATGAAATATACTTTAAAATTTTTTTCTTTTTAAGGTTTTGTAAAGTTCTCAAAGAAATTAACTTAATAAATTGGATCTAATCAGTTCAAGGATTCTAGAACGATTTGAAATATCATTGGAATACCAATTGCATTATTTACCTTCATTTTGCTATAAAACTGCATGGGAAATTTTTAAGTGAAAGCTTCAATAAATGAAAACTTTAGTTATTGGTATGGATCAAGAAACTAAAATTTATTTACTGTCAGGGATAATTAGAATTTAAAAAAATTTCCAGATCAAATTGTTAGTGTTGCAAAATTGCTGCACTACTGAAACAACTGTATATCAACTACTCTGTGACTTTGGAGCAAGAGAAAACTAAGTGCTCATTTTAAACTAAACGGGTAATGTCTAGAAGGCTTTTATGACTAATAGAAGAATCATCAATCATCCAGAACTCCAATCGTTCCACTTACTGGAGCTGAAAGAAATCATTAACATGGACATTTGTTTTTTCATGCTGGACCCCTGTGCTGAATATAACTTCAACAGCTTTGCAGGCAGTTTCTGGACAGCCCCATTTATTATGGAGTTGTTCTCTGCATAGTTAAAAGATGCCTGCTTATTTTGGAGGTGCAATTGCTAACTGATTTGCAGGACTTTTAGAATTATTTCAATATTATTCTGCTCAGTTATGTCATCCTGAGTGAAATAAAGGATTTCTATTTCAGACCAAAAAATGCATTAGGTTGGATGTTGAGGAACTTAGGTCACGGTCACGCTGCAACCTCAGACTCTTGTAGACATGCTTTCCTTCACTATCATTATTGTTACAGGTATAGTATAACATTCCTTATACTTGAAAATGAAAATTAGTTTTCTTCCCTCAGAAATACTTTTCTTCTAATAACATATGTTATTAGAACTCTTCTGTCTCCAGTAATGAGTAATAATATTGGACATAACTATATAGAAAAGTTTCAAGTTAAGGGATAATATGCTAACACACTTCTCAAAGCCAGAAATTCGTGGCCTTACATTTGAAGCCTCAGAGGCCTGATGAGAGCACCCCAGTAACCACAATGTGTCATCTCCAGGTCCTCCAACAATGCTGCATCCTGATTAAAACTTTAACAGAGAGACATTTGGCACTCACTGACAAGTCTATTAGTGGCAGGAATAAAAAGGAGTTTTCCCCAAATATCTCAAGAACCACTATCAAGAAACTGAATTGGAGATAAGTGGAGTACGTTACATGTGTTCAACAAACGGCTTTGATTTTTTAGTGTCATTTTCTAGGGCTGTGAATATGAGAACAGCTGATGCCCAAGAGTTCACTCATTTGTAAACCCCAGCATTTTGGCACAGTAGGGTCTCATCTAGATCTAACTCCACTACCACAGGAACTGGGAATTGTGAAGCAATGACATTTAAACTGCTGTTTATAACCCAAGTTTCCAGAGACAGCAGCTAAACTAAGTGAAGTTTATCTAAGATGTGAAGCTGATCAGTGATTCACACAAAAATTTACCAAACGCTTATCTGCTCTCAGTTTGCTGCACTCTCTCATGCCTCAAACATGACAGGCAATCAGAAAGATAATGGAAAATACGGAATCAGCAATGCCTTTTCACCTTGACAGGAAGATTGGATCTAATTACTCACAAGAGACAAGGTGATCATAGCTTGTGAGAATGTCCATTGAAGGATCTGTGGCACTTCTGTACTTGACCATTAAAAATCACTATCATTCTAAAACAATTTTCCTCAAAAATTCTAAAAATTCATATCAAAGTTGTGCACTATGAAGCATATCTCATGACCTTAAGGGTCTAAACAGGAATTCAGGTTGTTCCTAGAGATACAGTCTTGGCCTCATTTGAAACAAAGAGTCATCCAGTCAAGAATGATAGTTTTGGGTGTTGAGGCAATTTAAATACAGAGCCTGAAAGACTAAGACAAGGGACCAGAAACAATCTGTTCAAAGAGCTGGAAAGAGATTGGATATTTTCCAGGCCTTACTGGCACGGAGGCATGAAGCACTCATTCAGTATTTATTCAAGTGCAGGAAACTAAGGAGACTGTCAAATCTGTAACATTTCTCATAGTCATACTCATATTCCCAGCTCTAGACTTATTTGACTTGTATCATATAAGCTTCGCAGCCTTCAGTCAGACAGCCTGTGAGTGTATGGGAAAGATTAGCACACTCACAAGACGTGGCCGTGGTCATTCAGATCAAACAGAACTCGGTTTCACAGGATTCTATTTATACCTTCAAAGGTTGATCAACCAAATAATCCTCTCTCCTTCTTTGTTCAAGATTTATTTGAAATTATATTTGTGGAAATTATAATTGGAGAAAAGTTATTGTGGACTAAAACATCAACAATATCCAAAATTATTTGCCTGTTCAGCACATACAGGTTCAATGTAAATCAGACTGCCAGATGTTCTAATGCTTGATTGAGATCAACACTTGCATAAAGAACATATGGGTGAAGGTAACTTTGGGATGATTTAGGTGATGTTGGTAGAAAGAATGAAATGATTACAAAGTTGATCCCTGCAGAATCCTCTCTGTAAGAGCACATCCTCCTTGGGAAGATGCATTTAGACACACTTCTGCTTCTTGAATATTCAAATCACCAAACGTGTTGCTTTCTACACATTGTGTGTAAGAATTCCTTTGTTCAGCCTTAGACTTGCTGACTAACCATCATCCCAGGATGACATCATAGCAATTATCTTTTATTAGATACGAAATCTCTAAAAATACCTTAACCAAACATTCCTTCTCAGACTCCACAGTTAGTGAAAAGCACAACAGCCAAGTTGTTATCTAATGTTATCAATGCTTCCAAAATGTGTGAGTCAAGTCCCTCTTTGTGGGTGAAGCAATCACCCATAAATGACTGAATGCAATCAAGGCATTTTCTAAGAATATTGCATGTTAAACCAGCTGAACTTCTTAAAAAAAATAAAAAAGAAAAAAAAAAGAAAGAAATGAAAGAAAAGTATTCTCACTCTACATAAATTTTGCTTTATAATTAAATGGTTGAAGCAAGCCAAATTCCATTAAGCACAAAAGCGTTAAAGACATACAGTGTGCTGAAGAGCTCCTGGTAAATTGCTTGCAGGAAGGTTGTCCTAGTGGACCAAGTAGCCAAGACCCTAGTGTCTTTCAACACCATCTTACATCATTGCTAGGGGGAAGGGGAAAGGGACTGTCTCTCAGTTTCCAGAAGAAAGGTTGTCCTTTTTCCAGCTGGGAAAATATATCTGTCGTCCAGTAATGTTGGGCTCTGCAGTGAGCATTTTTGCATGTGAATCATTCTCTATTTCTGTATATTTTTGTTTTCGGTCTTATTGCTGTTACTGTTCATTTCCTTATCTCATTGCTGTTTCCAGTAAATTGTTTCTTATCGCAAACCGCGGTTTTCACCTTTTTGTGCCTCCGATTCTCAACTCCATTCCTGGATTGGGAAGGGAAGATATGGGGCAGGAGCAAACGAGCTGTGTCTGGTTTGGGTGAGTGTCAGAGAGGGGGCATTAAACTGGGGAGTGCTATTCCTAAACCATGACAAAGGTTTACACTAGTCTTCCCGCAGGACTGTCAGAGGACAAAAATGCAAAATACCATCTGTTCTTCAGCCCAGCATTTTCACAAAACACATAATAAAGTTGATATCCATAGCAAGAATGCGAAGTTTAATCTCTAAAGATTATAAGGAAGAAGAAAGAAATATATCTTATGTTACCTCGCATCATTCAGAGATACAATAATTATTATCACATAAAAATTGAAATAGGCTGAAGGATTAAATTATAATTAATTGGTTGAGGAATCAGTCCAATTCTTAGGTAAAGAACGAATTTTATAGGCAAGTTCTTGAAAGTGTATTTCAAGCCACTATTATAAAATGACCCATACATAGGAGCAGAAGCGAACCCTTGGAGTTACAATCTTTTAATGTGTTTGTGTTTAAATAATTTTATTTATATGTTTTTCAAAGCAAGGAAGAAAATACAATATCCAAAGTTATTACAACTGTAATTTTCAAATCATGTTTGAACAGATCACTTCTACCAGGCTGGGTTATTTAAGGCTTACAATACAAAGCTAGATACTTTCAGTTCTGCACTAGCAAGGCATCTGATCATAGCCAATTTGCAGCAGTGAAAAGGAGAGCTGAAATTCCCAACTGCTCCAAAATATACATTTTCCTCCCTCTCATTTATTAAATGTTAATAATAGCTTTTCTAGCAGAAATTTTTGAATTCATTGTGCGTGAAAATAAACATAGTTGTTTGGTTTTAATGTTTTTCTTCCATGCATTCTGAAATGTCTGAATCATGTTTTGGAAATCATAATCCCTATCTGTTGATTAGGAATGATTTAGCACCATAATGAAATAATTAGAAAGGGCTCCATAAGGACCACATATGGGAATTTACATCAAAAGGCAAAATATGGAATTCATAATAGTATATAAAAATATATATATTAGATCAAATAGACTCTTTTCCATGAAGCTTTTACTCTACCACTTACAGTGAATAGATAATACTGAAAGACTCATTAAGTGTTTGATCCTTGAGCATCAGAAGGAATATTCTAAGCAGAAGATAAAGGCATTAGACATTCCTACAACACAGCAGTATGAAATTATTCCTCATAAAAATGTGTAGTGGTCATCAAACATAGGAATGCACTAGAATAAGGGTCTATTAGTACTATTATCTGTTGTGGGTTTTTAAACACAATTGGTTCTGCTTCAATTTCAGCAAAGGAAGATTACATGTAGTGTTATCTTGTTGCATTCAGTCCATCAGTGACGCAGCCTATGTGCCTCTTTGGCCTCTACTTCTAATGGCTTAAACCCATCATAACCCTATTCTTTCTTTTGATCAGAGTAGATATACCCAACACCTCAAAAAAGGATTGCAGAGCCTTTTTAGCCAGCCTCAGAGACTACTGGAGAAATTATAGCTGCTACTGAGGTCCCTTGCTGTTAAGCATAACCTTGAGAATCTGTTTTCCTTTTATGAAGGTGTTCTAACATCCATCTACAATTTCAATAAATATATCATTTTACCTTAAAATCTTTACAGAATTCATGGATCTGACTTGCTAGACATCCAATACCACTGGATATGGAGGGTCCATGATTCCAGGAAGGACAAGTCAAACTACACTCCAGCACTGAGCTGTGAGTTCCTAAGAATTTTTTGTTTGACCCATTGCTGAAAACTGAAGGACACTCAGCAGACTGCGAACAGATGATTCTGTCAGCATTAACCTGAGTCCTTTTTTTTTTGTTTGTTTCCAAGAAGTAAAATAAGATGAGATAACCCAGGACTTTGGGGTCTCCATGAACTCCCTTCTGACATTCCTGTATGCATGGTCCTGTTTCTTTGCACTACCCTCTTACATCTTCAAGCATATTTAGTGTTTCTCTAGGACCTCCAGAGCTTTTTAGCTCCAGTCTCATCTGTGAAACTCAGCTTTTCCTATTAGACTTGCTTCCCTCTGTCATTAGTGTATGATATACCTCATTTTTTTGTCTTTTTTTTTTTGCTGAGTTCAGTCTCAGCTGGACTATAAAGGTTTTGGAGCAGGAACTTATCTATCTGTGTATCATTTTTATGTATCCACAAATCTTTTGGATTTTTTTTACTGTAATAGATTTGTGGAGATATAAATTTTCTAAACTGCCTGCATTCTTTAAATTAGCATTTAATTTTGAATTAAAATTTTAAAGGAATGGAGTTTGTGCCATGGCAGTCTAGACACTTTACTTTCATAGTAATCTGCTCATTCATGTGGATACGTTGATAAGAATGTGTTTTGGGTTTGGTTTTTTATCTTTGCTACTTTACGAGCATTAATAATTCACAATCCTTGATAAATATCAAGTTATTTTCTTTTGTAGCACTCATCACTACAAGTCTGAAAACACAATATCCTATACGATGAAAGATAGAAAAATACTTAGAGAGAAGCAGCATTCACCATGCTTCTGATTATAAATACATTTGAAGTTCTTTCAAATATGGACACATTTTTGAGTGAGTCAAAATTGAGTCAAACTCATCCATTGCTAGTGGTTCATTGCTTTTGTTGCAGATTTTAAGTTCATTACCCTGGTAAAAAGTAGCATTATTCTGAATAAAGCTGCTCTCTTGGCTTTTAAAGCCTCTAAACATAGGAATTTCTTTCTAGAAAAAAAATGCCTAGCTTTTGTATAAACCATCAGTGAAATCGTGTCCACCTTTTAGTTACACTAGTATGTATTCACCAAGATGTTCCCTTTTATTACTGACTTGTTCTCCCAATTGAAAAGGTAGTCCTTAAAGACTGGAAGGGTTAATTCGGATATCCTATCCCTCTAGAGACACTCCATTAGACTGAGCCAGAAAAAGCATAACGCTCATTCTTCAATTCAGCAGCTAATCTATATTAGGAAATTAAATGCTTCCAGGGCCCCTTTTCCCAGCCTGGATCATTGGCATATTCTGGTCATGATCATGCTGTATAATGCTGCTCTGGTAAGGAGTGGACAGTTGCCAGTTGACAATGCTTCTAGGTCTGGGCATATTCCCAAACTCTATTTGGGAAATATTTAGGTTGGTAAAAGATGATGCAGGTAAGAAGATTAGCAGTGACCACTCTAGAAATATAATCATTTAGCCTACCAGCACCCTGAGAGTGTTTAATTTTCTTATTTAGATACAGCCATCATGGCTGAAGTTTATGGATACATTGGAACCAATTGCATAAACTCAAGGGAATTTAGCAGGGCTGGGATGACAACTCCAAACTGTGATTAAAACTTTACACAAATTGTGAGTGAGTCCTTTACATGCTAGAATGAAAACCAATGTTTGGTTCAAGCCTAACTGATTAGCGGGGAACTTTTTTAATGATTTTATCTGTATCTGAAGAAAGCAAAACCTCAGAATTTAAGTGTTACTGTTCTTCTGTGATGTGTCCATCCTCCATTGTCCCAGGTCATATTTAGGATAGTCTGTTCTTTCAGGAGGAGTCCTTTCATTCTACCTGTGGAACCATTCTGCTTTCCTTGGAGCCTTTCTTTGCATCTCTCATTCATCTGCCTTTCATTTGTATGCCTCATCAGATAAAGTTTTCAAAATCCCAACTGTGTTTTTCTTTCCTTATTGCACTTATTAAATGGTTCACCTGCAGCCATTTCAGAGTTTTCCTGTAATGCCATTCAAAGAACAGGACTTTCTTTATGTGGCATTTACCACAAATGTTTATTCAAAACCAGAAGGTGGTACTAGAATGAAAGACAACTTCATCCACGCATTTGTTGAGTGACATAGTTCAGCTTTACACTGGTAGGCAGGGAGACCCAGAAGAGTGGGTTAACAGAATGCAATGAGACTGAAGAGCTAAAGACACCACTGTGTAAGATTTGGGTATTCATTTTTTGCTAGAGTTAGTCTGGTCACGTGTATTGAGTGACCATTTGTGGCTGGAACAAATTAAATGTATTCCTGGTCTTCCAGCTTAATTTTATGCAAAAGTATCCAACATACACACTCTAAGATGACTCAGTGATGACAAATGGGGACAACTGGGACATCAATTTCAAAGTACACTATGGTTCAGACTCAAATGCCCGCTTAACTTTATTATTTGGGTCAGGAAGAGGTCTGAGGTTATCTGAAGAAATTTTCTATGAAGGTTTAGCAAATATTGTCAAAAGATTAATGCAGACAATACTAAAATTAACCAAAATGTTGTAATATTTACCCAAACGACTGAAGTGAACAACAACTGCCATATTGAAACACCTTTATGTAGCAGAAGGTAGGATACAGGAATCAAAAGAGTGAGGAAGAAAGAGTGTAAAAAAAAACCCCAAAACATTAGACAGTGATTAGTAAAAACACAGAACAGTAGAGGAGGAACACAGAAGAGAACCTCAGGAGCTAATACATAAAGGCACACATGTAGTCTATGTTAAATTACAGTTCTCGAACAATAGTTTCAAGCAATTTTTAATAAACTCTTTCTTAAGGTAACTGAATTTAGATTCACACTAAGACTTTACTGTCTATCTTTAGCACAGCAGACTATAAATAGCACACACATAAAAGAAAAAAAAAGAGTCATTAGCAGCTGTGTCTCCCTTGATCACTTAATTAGGAAACATCTGTGGTGTAGTCAGTGTTCTTTTCCATAATTGCTTAATATGGGACAGGATGATATGAAAGCAAGATACGTGTTTGGGAGATTTTAGCTCACCAATTTATCATGCATATGTTTTAAATGTTTTTAAAAGGTGCATTTTCATCATAGAAAGAAATCATACATCATAGAAGCCACTAAGTTATAAGATGTCAACTGCTTCCAGCTTCAAAAGCCAGACTCTTTTTCTTGATCAGTGGGTGGTGGAAGTTAATATTTTTTTAAGTGAAAGTAAAGTTAAGGGATGGGGTACATAGAAAAAATTTGGAATTTATTAAAATAAATAAGAGTTGGAATTTCTTTCTTAGGAATATTTTGTACTTAGGTCTTGTAATACACATGATTTTTAAATCTCCTAAATTGGCAAAGGCCTCTGAGATAGAGAAAAGACTGTAGATTAAGAACACTCAAAATTAAATCTGAATTCCATGATTTCTTTTCTGTTGAATCATGAACAGTATTCATTTCTAAATGCACTTTTCTACCATGCATTTGTTATACCTAGTAAAATAAAACAAACTCTGTGTACTGCTAGTTAATAATATTCAGTGACAGAAAAGATTTAAAATTTAGTGCATTTTTCTCCCACTTATAAAAAATCAAATGAGATAAAAGGAAATGGAAGGGAAGATTTGTTTATGAAGACAAAAATGTAGGGAATTAATTTACCTGTAACTGTGTGGGCTTGGTAGAAAAAGACCATGTCAGAAAGAAGTCTTTAAAAGACTGATTTTGTTTCTTCCATGACAACAATAGTTGTATGACACCCTTAGCAAAAGCTGTTGTTTCATTTACACTTCCATGTTCTTTAAAAATCTTCACAGAAATTAACTATGCACCTTTGAGATAAGATACCTCTAAAGCATGGCACGTCAACTTTGACTTAACAACCTTTTAGTATTTGAATTAATAGTTTTGGTTGCCTGAAAATTTCTTTGGTTTTGTACTTTTCTTCAGTAGACAAAATATGTAGGTTAAGCAGAGTGTTAATCTTTTAGAAGGGAGGGACTGTGAGAATGAGCTTTTATTGCTCTTATCTTCCTCTTGTTTTCTTATGGGCTGGTGTCAAATATTACTTCCCATCAGTTTTTGTTCTGTGGGCAAAATAATCTTGATTTTAAAAAAGAAAAGGAGTGCTGTTTGACCTCTCATTTATTTGTATTCACATGATTCGGTCACTGAACTGTTGAAAAGCCCCCAGAAAAAATGCAGGATGGTGGCAAGGGAGAAGCAAAGGGAGGCACTAGGAAGACTGGAGTCAGGGAAGAGGTAAGGAGTCAGTCAACAGAGCCTGTAAATTTTGAGATAGCTGTCTGACTGGTTTTGTTTTGGGAGTATAGACTTTCTCACTCTTAAGTGACCAAATTATTTTTCTTTTTGTCCACACTGGACTGTGGAATGATGAGGGCCCCTAGAAGAGTAAATTGGAATTTGATGGCTGTGGTAACAGAGAGGCTGAAAAGTCAACGTGGTTGTTAAAACAAGCCTTTCCTCCCATGTGTTGCCATACATGCCAGCATCAAGTGTTCCTGACAGGAGTGAGAAAATAAGTGAGATAAAATTCCAATTGGATCAGCTTAATTCAGTGATGAAGGTGATGTTGTAAACACCAAGAGGAAGGAGTGAGACCAAATACCAAAGGCGCAGTAAGACAAACTCCAAGTATAATACATGGATAACAACATTTAAAAATCTTGTGGCTTTTTTTACTTTCCTCCTTGTTCACAAGGAGTTATTTTCTGACATGTTTTCCATTCACAGTCTCCTCAGACTTTAACAATGTGTCAGCTGGTGTCAGAATTATTTCTTAGAGAGTGACAGCTTCTTGTAAATACAATTAAAAGTCACTAGAGGATGAGTAAAGTATTGTGAGGTTATCTAATACAGAGTCACAGGAATTTGGAAAAATAATAACCATAAATAGCAAAAAAAGAATTATCATTGAAGATTTAAATTCAAATTCTCTTAAATAATCCCTCAGTTAAGAAGTGTGCCAACCTAAAAAAATAGAGGATGGCAAAAATTAAAAATATTATTGGACAAATCTTTCAGCAGTATCTTAGGGCTAGTTCCTTCCTCTCAATAAATCCAGTTTTCATTATTAAGAACGAAAAGGGACATGAAGAGTTATCTAATGGAGGTTTTATTCTGTCTCTACAGAAGACAACACCTCTCCCATAGTCAAGGTCCTAAAACTTTTCACAGACTAAGGGCTTATCTGAGGCAAATTTGGACAGTGTAAATATTTTATGAAGGCATTCTGTTGATAGAAAAGCATATTAGTATGTAATAAGGACAGTTTTCAGGATTCCTGTAATTAGGCCTGAGTCTTCAGCACATACATAAAGAAAAAAACAGAAGAAAGTGTGGGCTTTGTTTTACATTGCGCCTAGGACAGAGATTTAAAAAGTCTTCTAAAAAGATAAAATAAGGGAAGATTTCTCTCTATTGAATGTGTTTCTTGCCTATTGTTTGTATTTTTTATTAACCCAAGACTTCAGAGTTTTCCTTGATTTGCAGCAGGAACCAAGAAGATGTTATCCTCTTGCTTTATAAGGGAGAGAGAACAAATGGAAGAAGCAGCAGCTAATGACCTGCTTTTATAGATTCAGAAACTTACCATACTTTGAGCATGTTGCATGGGGCAAGGTCATTCCTTAATAATATTAAAAATCTTATGGAGTCCAGCAGCACTCTGGAAAACTGCATTTTTTCCCATTGCAGGGTCTTTTGGGGTTGTCAGTGGTTTTGTTTTTTTCTGTTTCCCTGTGGCATAATACAGCTTTGGATATTTTTTTCTATCCTGTAAGTCCTCAGCTATCAGACACTGGGAAGCAGTATTTGTCACAGAAATCCTTCAGAAAACCTTTTTTTATTAGGTTTTTACTTGTGGTTATAAAATTCTGAACTTTTTGATTCCAGTAGGCCAAGTGTGAGTCACTAGCTATGTTTCTAAGAGCTTTTGATCAATTTTCAATAAGAATAGTGATGCTGAATATGGAACAGAATCATGATAGCCGTGGGAATGTGGAAAAGGAAATGACAACAACTGAAGTGAAAACCAAAAGTCAAGAAACCTAACATACTTGTGTTGGGGGAACTAGATAATCTCCCTGCAGTACTGCATGAACTCACACGTGAAGTTGCAGATCGAGCAGCAGAGCATTTAAATAAATCTCTTAAATCAGGAAAGGTATAACTGGAAAACAGTCAACATAGGATATGTACTTACAAAACAGAAAATAAATAACGGCATATATGACTACATAGTATGTTAGTTATGTGCAAGACTTCAGAACACTTCAAAAGTGTAGAGATAAATGAAAATGGAACGCAGCATAGATTTACCCAACTTGCATTTCACCAAAGCAATATAATGTCTTTTTTAGATGACTGGTTTTCAAAGACATGGAGATAAAAATCAGCCTAATTTCTTAGAAATCTAGTAAATTATTCTATGTGACTTCATGTAAAGGATGTGTTTATTTACACTACAGACAGTTAAATTAATTGAAGAATTGCCAGACTTTTCTGAATCAAAATATCTTTATTCAAAAATTAATTGAGTGGTTCCACTAGTGACCTTGACACAAAAAAGTAGGAGTATGCAATGATTTTTATTAACAAAGTTAGAAAGTGTTGTTAATAAAGAGAAGGGCAGGAATATCTTACGAAGGGATGAATAATTCTGAGTACACAAAAATCCCTGTGTCATGCATGTATTAGTACAACAGTGAAAAACTGAGTACTGGTGAACTAAATGGAATTTCTGCTGTAAGATGAAATGACTGAAACAAATGGAAGCTGATTAATCTTGGAGAACTAATTGATCATACGATGAAAATGTGCCTGTATCATGAAGTATTCTGAAGCTAGAAAATTTAATAAAATAGCTGAAATCTTACGTGGGAGCTTGTAAAATATTTCTAGGGGGTTTGTCATAGTTATGCCATTAATAAGGGAAATTTCAGAAGAGCTTCCCAGTCTGGCATATCTGTGCACTATTCTGCTTTTCTCTCTATAGATTAATTCAAGCTGGAAAGGGAGCAGAAGAAAGCTATTAGCAGAGCAAAATACTGAAAAGTCAAGCAAAAAACCAGGCTTGTTTTTAGTGTAGGGAAATGACTGATGAGAAAGCACATTCTTCTCTATCGGTAAAGAGGGAGAAGCTATGTGAGCTGAAGGATGCAGCTGGTATCACATTGAGGGGAGAGTAAAAGGGCTGGTAATTTATGTAGGATGGAAAGCTCTTAATCATCAGAAGATTTCTAGCTCAGTCTTCTTATATTATTAATGGGTGTTAAAAGCACCCCTGTGGTTTTAAGATAGAACTTGGTAAATGTATTAAAGAAAATAATATGTGATTATGTATGTATTATGACTTATGTACTGCCTGGAAAATTGAATCCACTATTCACCCACCAGTCCTATATTTAGTCAGAAACTGGCTAAATCATAAGCCTTTTAACTTAACAAAAAAAAAAGTAATAACTTTTACTTTTCTTTTTGCCCTCCACATCTATTTTGTTCTCAGCCAAGCCTTCCAAAGGCTGAGGGCTGCAGTCCCACTTATTTTCTGATAAAATTCTCATTTCTGAAATCGTAACAGTACTCTGGGGTCTAAGAATTAGAATTTTGGTTTATAATAACACCCCAAAACCCCACCAATTCTGTATGGTCAGAAGAGCCAAGAGGCTTCAGTCAGGCTGACACTTTATGATGACAAGGAACAGACAACTTAGAGAGCTTTTTTATACCTCTCCACAAATCTCTGATGCACACACATTTTGGACATTGGTGTGCCATCCTGCTTCCCCTCCCCATGTCAAGAAGGATAATGTAGCAACAAATAAATATTTGGGGAAGGATGCCCAGGGATTTGGAAAGGCATCCATCCTTTCTAATTTATTGCAAGACACAATAAATTAGGATAGGACCCTTCAGCCTGGTGAAAGATTAATAAGGAAAAATACCATAGATGTGTATGAAACATAAAGAAGGTCAGTATGTATCAATTGCTTACTGCTTCTACCAGTTAAAAAAAAAAAAAAAAAGTATATTGGATGAAGCTAGAACGGGACAGATTCTACACAGAAACGCAAAAGTGCAGCTTGTTTGCCAGTAGCTTGCAATCAAGATGTGTAACTCCTTCCCTCAGGATGCTGCCAGACCTGGCTCAGAAAATCCCTGAGCTGTCTGCTGCTGGACATAAGCCAGTATCCTGGAGAAGCATTGTTAAAGCTTGACCTGATCTTACACTTTTCCAGCCTTTGCTACTGCCAGCATCAGCTGTGTGGGGTGGAGTTTTGTTTTGACCTGACACAGACTCTTTTCAAGATAATTTTGATGAATTCAGGAATTGGTCAAGAGAATATTGCTGGGCATTTCAACAGAGCCTGGAGCAACAACCAACCAAAGTTTTGTCCTATCTCCAATAAGCTACCATTTTCGTAAAAATCCTTTACAGAGATGCTCGCTGGTCTCAGCTGCTTCCTTCCCCATGAGAAACAGTTCTAACTCTTGCTTTTCCTATCCCTGAAGTCCCACAAAACCAAGTTAGGAGGGAGCTGCTCTGCAGCTAATTGGAAGGAAATGAAGGAGATTCAATTCGTCCTCCTATTTCATTGCAAATAGAATTGTTCCAGTCAGCTTCTCACATGCAATGCTGGTGAATACGTGTGACAGAGCAGGCTGAGCCTTTAACTGGTGATTATTCACAAGAAACTGCAGACTTGGCTTGCATTTCAGAGGGCAGGCTGTGCTTCCAGTGCTTTGTAGGAAGAGAAAAAAATGATCTGTTTACTTGCAAACTGAACATACTTTATGTGGAAATTATGGGGAGATAATCAGTGTGAAATCCCATGCCATGGTTTTCAGAATAAAGCCAAAAAATAAATTAGCAAGGAGAAAGTTGGCTGTACCTTTGCCTTATCCACTTTAATAGCAATATTTTTACTGTTTTCTCAGTATTTTTAAGTTGTAGGATTTATGATGCTCTCAGGTTTGGTTTCGGTTTTTTTGGGGGTCTTTTGACACTACATAAGCAGGAAGAGTTTTGATCTTCTTTATCTCCTTTTTCTTTTAATCTTTTCTGTATATCAAGCAATATAAAATTGTGACTCTGTGGAAAGATGTTTCTTTATGACATGTCACCCGATAGGTCCAATGAATGTCGTTTCAATATTATTTGACAGTTTTAACTTTGAAGATGGCCATTTTCTGCAAGAAGGGGAGATTTTTTAAGTTACTTTGAGAAATTTCAGAGGAAGATGCAAGCTTTACTTCCCTTTTTTTTGTCCAAACACCAGATGCAAATTGCTACCCATTTACTTAAAGCCATAACTTGTAGTTAATGCAGAAAGGTTCCCTTTTTAATCATAGCATTTGTAGGTGCCAAGATGTACACCTGTTAGTTTGCTTGATACTTGGAACATAGCAGTTGATTTCTCATGCACATTTAAAAAATTATCAACTTGAAGACCAAAACTAATCAGGCAACTCCTTTGGTTCCAGTGCACCAATCCTTCATGGCTATCTGTTATACAACAGGTTTTAACCAGGACATTTATCCAGCATAGAAATTGGGAGCTACTGTAAAACTCTTCTATCAGTAGCAATGTTTGAAGTATGTGCCTTGGTCTCCTGCTGTTCAAGCATTGCAAATTGTCAAATTATATGTGACAGACTGATTGTGATTTGTCTTTTTCATGACAGGAAAAAGTGTTTTCCTAACCCTGGGGGAAAAAAACCCAAAACATTCAGCTACACTGAGAGATGGTTCTGATCCCATGTAGCTGTTATTTTGAAAAACGTTAGTTTTAACAGGCAGACTTAAATTTCTCCCAAGATAGTATTTTATAATTCATGTTGGTCTTTCCCATATTAATAGTGCTATATAAATTCCATAAAAATTCTTTGATTGCAGAGCCTACCTGATGACTTGTAGTAATGAATGTATTTCTCTGTTAAGCTACAGGAAAATTAAAACTATGTTTATTTCTTGTACTGGTGTACTACAAAGAGAAGGTCGTTCACTGAGAGATGCACAATACCTCACTTCATCTACGAAAGAACATCTGTAGGTGTCCTTGGTGGAAAACACTTGTGGTGTGAACAGTGGGTGAAGCAAAGCAGCACATCCCGGTGTGAGTCTATTGAACACTGGGGCAGACTGTGCTGGAGTCATATTTGGGTGCTGCAGTTGCATGCATGCACCAGAGGCATTACTTCTTAGGCAAGATTATTCTTCACATAATGACTGTGTTAGAACTGTCAGAAAATATTCTTCTCTTTTCATCACAGTGTAGGATAGACAACGTAGACAACATCTGTTAAAAAGACCCTAAAATAGAGCTGGTGTGAGATGTAAAAAGTTTCTAAAAAAATAAAACGGGAAGAAAAGAACTACCATTTTTCAGACAAATGCAAGTAGGGTATTTTTCTGTATTGGTTAGTTGATGGAAGCAATATATAGTGGTACAATTAAAAAAAATCAAATCTGCATTATCCACTGTTGCTGGCATGTAGCGCAAAAAGTAGCAAGTAAGCTGGAACAATATTAAAAATAAGTCCTTCAAATTTTTGTTAAAACAGCCCTGTTCAGGATCACGTTTTTAAATAACTAATTGAATAAGCTAAGTCTACTATTTGCTGACATCTTAATTAGGTAATTATATGTTAAATATTCATTGTCTCTAATCTACAGCTGTCTGTAGCTGAAATTCAGCAATTGGGACTAATTGAGTATTCTGTAATGAATCTTGACTCCAAACTGACTCAAGCGTAATTTGCAACATGACTAATACCTAATACTTCTGATTCTAAAGCTTCTTCAGCATGCTTGTGATTTTTGAGCACACTGGGATGGACTTCTTTGGTCTGCATTACTGGTGGCCCTTCATATTTTTCTATTTCTATAAAAATGGTTGTACTTACGCATGAAAAATAATGCAAAAAGGAAAAGACAAATATGAGAATTAAAATCTTGTGGAAATTTGAGAACAGCATTAGTAATACTGAAAACACGACTTTTGGCATGAAACTGTTGTAGTTTAGACTGACATGTATATCAATAATATCACTATTTTTGTACCCCTTTATGAGTATTTATAATCACAAATTATAGACTGGTTGTAAGAGACATTAAAGATCATCTAGTTCCAACACTCCTGCCATGGGCAGGGACACCTTCCACTACAGATTGCTCCAATCTCCATCCAGCCTGGTTCTGAACATTTCTGGGGATGGGGCATCCACCACTTCTCTGGGCAACCTGTTCCAGTGCCTCATCACCCTTACAGTAAATAATTTCTTCCTAATATCTAACCTAAACCTAGTTTTGGTTTAAAACAATTACCGTTTGTCCTGTCAAACTATAAATGTAGTGTTATATGATAATTATACATAACATTTTGAGAATTCAAATCTAGTATTGGCTCTTCTTAGACTACTCTAGGTGTAGCTGTTTATGTTCATTACTCAGTAATTTGTAATCTATTCTGCTCAGGTTTCCACTATGGTTTGTTTTTTTAATCTCATCTCAATGAGCTTCCTTTTACAATTTTGGAAGTCTAAAATCTGACATTTGACCTATCTCCTGATGTCAGCATCCTTGGTGTGCTCATTAAAGCACTGTAGCATGCAGCACACCGAGCCCCACTTCACCAGAGTCAAACACGCCGTCACATCGCTCTCTGTGACTGAGAGAGGAACCCCCTCAAGTGAGCCACAAACTGCCAGGCAGCAGCACACCCACACGACAGAGAGAAGCTTAGAAACCTGGCTGTCATCTTCCTAGTCTTGATATTTGGTCTATCCCTTGGAAAGGGGATTTGATGAGACAATGTGGAGACAGTTGCATGAAACCTAACCAGCCCACTGGGGAGGCACGCTGAGATGCTGATGCATTTCTGACACCTGCATCCGCTGGCCATCCGCGGAGGAATGCTTCACTTGGCTGGGCTCAGCCTGACCATACATAACCAGAGCTGCTTTCAGCTTTCAGCTGCTGTCATTTGGACCTCTGCTTGTTAAGCCCTTATCAAGGGGAAGTGCTGAAAAATAAGAGAACTGTTGCTAGAGACATAGTATGTTTTACACAGAAAATTAATTTGACAAAGTTTGAAGTGAAAGCGCTTGGAAATTAAAATGCATATGACCTTTTAATAGTTTCTGTACAACAGCATTTACAACTGACCTATTGTGTAAAAAGTAACTAACTGCACTTAATTCATATCCTCTTCCAGTGCTTGCCCTTCTTGTCAAGAGTGCAGAATGCAGCTCTAATCAGATGGTTCAGGTCCTCACCTGCTGTGAGAGACTTGTCAAGTAGAGACTGAGCTTTACATTAACCAGACTGTTCTCTTTTGGAAAAATACCCCTGCTACCTGTTTGGGATAATTTTAAGTGTCCTTCAGGCCTACAGGTCACCATTATGGCTCAGAGTGCAGTTTGATTTAAAGAAAGAGTAATGCCAAAAGCCTATAAATTTAAAAATATACTTCCTGTAAATTCAGGTGAGAAAAGTTCTCAGCTGATAGTGGAAAATGTCCTCTTCAAATGGAAAATGTTGTTTGTTCTTTTTCAGGGCAGGTGGTAGGCGATGCTCTTGAGGAGATAAAAATGACTTTTATTTCCTTTCCCCATGCAGAAGATCAAAAGAAAAGTAGGCAACTGCCAGACTTAATGAGCCATGCTGAAGGGCTGCATCCTGGCAGAATTAATGCATCATTTATAAAGTACTTCGTAGGAAAACGATTTAGCGAATCACATGTGACTTTGATGTCTTATAACACTACTGCGTTTTAATATTTATGCAAAGAATTTAGCAGTTACAAATGACAAAACCATGCATGCCAATAGCTGGAAGAACACATTGTGGGATCATTGGTGTGGAATAGTTACAATCAGGAGAGCTGGGATGAATCAGTACACACTCTAAGTTTTGGGACCTGCGTATGAGTTCTTGACTTGGACCCAAAGAAGTGTCACCCAGTGTAGTGGAAAGATAAAGACAGTCCCTGGCAGGCTGTATGCTGCTTTTGAATGATACTGCTCTGCTCATTCCAGTTGGGACTAAAAGTCTCTGAGCAGAGACCTGGCAATCCTGCACTTGCCCGAAGCACAGGGCCCTGCAATGCAGATCAGCTGTAGAGGGAAACGAAGAGCTAAATCATATCTGTGCAAGAGACGCCTGTGAAGGGGACTGAATACTCCCAAATCACCCCTGCACGCAGCTGCACAGGTCCTGTTTCCAAACACAATGTTGTCTTCTGTTGATCAGAGGAGTAGAGCACCTCTCCTATGACGAAAGGCAGAGAGAATTGGGATTTTTCAGCCTGCAAAATAGAAGGCTTCAGGGTGACCTAATTGTGGCCTTTCAGTACTTGAAGGGGCCTACAAGAAAAATGGAGAGAGACTTTTTACAAGAGCATGTAGTGACAGGACAAGGGGGAATGGATTCAAACTGAAAGAGAGTAGATACAGATTTGATATTAGGAAAAAAATTATTTACCGTCAGGGTGGTGAGGCACTGGAACAGATTGTCCAGAGAAGTTGCAGATGTGGTTTTCTCTAAGTGCATATGGCCAGGCTGGATGGGACTTTGAGCCACCTGGTCTAGAGGAATGTGCCCCTGTCCATGGCAGGGCGATTGGAACTAGATTGGAACTTCAAGGTCTCTTCCAGCCTAGGCCATTCTGTGATTCTGTGATAGCCTGCCACATTTTTTTTTAGTAAGGATTCTGCCACCTTTATTCAGTAGTGAGGTCTGTAGGGTACTAAACAGAGCAGTACTTTTCAAATTTTTCCTTGAGACACAGGGCTCCAGAATGCTCAGACCTATGCCTAAGGTTTCTCATGTCTTGCAGTGGCTCAGATATTTTCCTCTGATTTCCATCCCACTCTAGGAACTCTGGCCTCTGGCTTAAACATCTTCAAACATAATTTGGCAAGCAAGCAATGAATATAGCCTTATACAAATTCTCAACCCTAGTCACTTTGCTCTTAAAAAGGCACAGATGAGTCAGAGGGCTCTGGAAGAACATGCAAGTCCTAAGGCAGAGCTTTGCTTAACCTATTCTTCATCTTTCTGTAGTGAAAACCTCAGGCTATGTGAAGTTCCTGTTCCCTTGTCTGCCCTGGCAAATTCTTATTAAGCAACAGCACACCTAAACTAGCACCTTCTAAATGTGGTCTCACTCCTGTGTCTCCTTTTTCCATATATTCAGACTAAGGACATGTAGTTATAACATGCAAGTTATATTGTTTGGTTCAGCAATTGAATACAAGATCCCAATGCCTCTGTATGGTTTTGCCATTCACTTTAGCTCTAAATCATTCTTTCTGGGCAAAACAACTGTCTGAAGTACTTCACAGCACGTTGCTTTGTCTTCAAATGGACAGGATTCCAGCATATTGCAGAAAGAAGTGGAATTCCTACTTGGAGCCAGAGATATCCTAGCTTATCAGAGAGGAAATTGGGCACTGGTTTCTGTCTGGATTCGTGGTGCATCCCTGGCATTTGTTTCTGAACCTGTGACTCTTTGCCAATATACTCAGTTTTGTGTAAAATTTAGCTAGAACTAAATGTACTGGCAATCCTGGTGTGAGAAGTTCCAAAACTCAGTTTTGGGATCACTGCATAATTTCACTGCATCAAGAATAGCTTAAGAGGGACTCTTGTCTCATTGTACTTTGCCCTGGGGATAAAAAAGCCTTTCTTCTCCTCCCTCAGTGAATATGGGGATTTATATCTTCCTTGGAAAGATCTAGTTGATGTTGGAGACAGCTTAATGAACATTTTTTCATTTCCTGTGGTCTGCACTACATTCTCCAAGAAAAGGGGGAAGGAAAGCTCTCGAACAAAAAACTATAGATTGTTTGGTACAAGAACACAGCAAAATTATTCTTTTGACCCCCTCTGGCAGCCTGCTTTTTACTGATTCTGCCATTTTCTATGCCTCTGAAAAAATTGTTCTTTCATCAAGTTAAAAGCTTGCTTGGTTTGCCTGCACGCTCTAATGGAAAGATAAATATGCCTTCTCTTTTTCCTTAGTATGTAGCATGAGAATAGACAAGATCATTGGGATTTATGTGGAAAAGTGTGGCTGGCTTCTAGTATTGGATTATGAAATGCAATTTGGGTTCACAAAGAACAAACATATATTTTGAAAACCTGATTAAGTACTTATTTTGGAAGGTCAAATATGACAAGTAATTTTTAAAACTATTTTAATGGCTCTTTTTAACTTAAAACATTTGCCATTTCAGAGGAAATCTCATTCAACTCTATTTTGGCAGATAGTAGTGCAGGAAAAGTATTTTTAATGTCCATAATTGGTTGAGGAATACCATTATTTAATGGGTTTTAGAGAAAAATAGCTGTATTTAGATGAGGGCTTTTTTTTATAACTGCATTTCAGCAAAATCAGAATGAATGTAGTTCATTTAGAATGTCTTCATCATGTAATATGTCCTAGAAGGCTGAACAAAGAAATAAAAGTGTCTTATTATGCAGTACAGGAGTTTAACCTTCTATGATATGACTAAGTGGAGAAGGATTTTGAGAACTTAATTTCAAGTACTGGCTGTTTAATGATTTATTAAAATCTCTTCACACTTCAGTAAACTTTACACATTGTGGCTTTCATTCATTTCCTCCTTGACAGGTTGAATGAAAATATACAGTACAGCTATTGGATATTCATCTTTACTCTTTATGGTTGTTTTCCTTTAAACAAACAGGTATTATTGGCTTTTATTAAGGCTTATAAGTGAAAAAAACCCTGATATCCAATTCAGGCAACACAGGAGTATGACACATATCTCTGAATACATTTGGAGATAAAAAACTTAAAACTGAGAACTATTCTAAAATCTGCTTATGTTAACAATTGTATTTCTAGACCACATTCATTCATTTAATACAGCCAGTGTGTTACCTCTGAGTAATAAACTTGTTCTTCATTCACAGAAATGCATCATAGTATGGCATTTCTCAAACAAATTGTTCTATTGCTTGAATTGTTCCGGCTTAAAAAAAGCTCTATCAAAAAATCTTTAAATAGTACATAGGTTTATAGTGGTAAAAGTGGATCAGTGAAAATACACATAGCTGAGAAGCACTTTTACATTCTGTGTAAAACTAAATTACGTTTTTCCATTTCCCTAAAATGGTATATTATTTTGTTTCTAAGCTTTCTGAACAGACCGGTGTTTTTCAAACAAAAATTTTACTGATCATTTTTAGAGAGCTTGTTTCATTTTATTGAATAATGGTAGTATTTACAAATCTACTCAGTAAATAATGAGTGTCATTGAAGTTTGTTTTGAGGTGTTTAGAGGAGCTCATGATGATAAAAAATATTTCTGTGGGAGCACAGAACGTGAAATCTAGTTTGTTTGGGTTTCACCTAACAAACAATGGGGTACATCTATTTCTTTGTCACCTTTGCTGATATGTGAAGAGAATGGACACAATCAAATAGAGGTGTACCTGTTTATTCATGAGAAATAAGAAGATGAATTTTAGTCACACCTTTTCTTCAGCTCCTGTTTATCACATACTCTTCTGTACGGGTCACCAGCAACAAGAAGCTGTTGTTTTGTAAGAACTCAATGGAAGACATCCAAAGTGAGAATCTTAGAAGATTATCTATCTTCACAAGTTTATTTGGGATTTTTACATTACTTTGTTAAGGGCAAAATGGAACTTTTCCAATATTTATTTAGGTTTTTTTACTTAATTAACCAAGCATGTTATCGTGTTACTTGACACCAAGAAATGGAGCTGTTCCTGTGGTAAATTACTTCTCAGAATGAAGTAAATACTGGGCAGATTAAGCGTAAAACAGGTGTGATATCTGGGGCCAAATTCAGAGACAGTGTCAGCCGGTGTATACACGCTTTGTTAAATGCACATGCAATGTCTTACACTGATGAAATCTTAACCCCAAAAAGAAGGATTAAGAACATATGAAGAAGCATAAATTAAACTGTGCCCTTTTTTACCCTCATTTACTCTTAAATCTTCTAAAATCCCTCTGGCAAGTGAATGAAGCATAAAGGCAAACCGAAGGATACTCCCACAATTTTCCCTTATGCAGTGGGCTTTCTCATCCAGGGCAACTGCAAGAGGCTGCAGCAGACTGGCCCCTGACCTGTGGCACAGCGCAACAGCCACATGGGTGTGTGACCAGACTGGCCTGTGCTTGCAAAGGACCCACGAGGAGCAGAGAATGAAGCCAAGCAGGATATCACAATTTTTACTAGAGGTGGAATAGCCCCAGAAGACAGATCAAACTGAGGCCATTCTTTACTTCTGTGACATCCTCTTTGTCTAGTCATACATGCAGAATTTCAACTTTCCATCTCACAGGCTGGTTTACAGCCTCCTGGGATTTATCTCTCTTCATGAGAAGGTGCTTCAGTGGACAATCTTATCCTTCCTCATGGCCAGGCCCTAATTCCACAGCAGCTGTAAGCCGTGTTCTTGTTTTGCAAAGCTTCCTTGAGCAAATGACTGAACTTCAGGCATTTTATAGCTCCTGTGGATTATTCTGACAGTTTAGAGACATAAAAAATATGGGGTTAGAACTTCTCTTTAGTTACTGGAAGGTAGCCAAGTAGAAAAGGTGTGAATGATGCACCTTTTTCTAACCAGCTATCTTGTTTGCATTTTGGACAAGACCTTCAGTCTCGCTGCAGTGCAGAGAATTGTTATTCCAACAGATTTTGCTGTAAACATAGAGGGAGGACTTGACTTACAGTTCCATTCCAATGTCATTCCCAAGTAAATTGCCAAAAACCTTATCTTTCAATCACCAGCTAAAGTTATCTGAGAGAATTTCTGCACCTTGGTGACAGAGTGGGATGACGTTTGTGTCTCCGACTTTGACATGTGGTGCTCATGAAGTCTTCTGCCACGTGAGCCTGTATCCTTTTGAAGTTACTTACTTGGAAACTTGAAGGTCAATAGTAATTCACAATCACACAGAGCTGCCTTTTCAAGACAGCGCTTGATTTTAAACTAGAAGGATTCATATTTCTATTCCTCAAAGTAGAGTAAACAGCTAGACAAATGTGCATATTTTTCACCTGATGCTGTCTTCTGCTTTCTCACACAGCAGTCACCTCACAGCTTCCCTTTGGGAGACTGGCTTAGTGCTTGCCTCAAAATCTCCTAGCTTCACTGTTTCCTCAGTTCGACCTACTGCTGCATCAAGGTCTATTCAAAACTTTGTTCCTTGTTTTCGCTTGCAGTCACACTAAATCAACATGAGCTGTGCCTTTGGATGTAGAGAAAAAAAACAGTGCTGGTCCATCAGCTCTCAAAGCTATGAGGTTCAGTTGGTGGCTGCCTAGTCACGCAGGGACAGCCACGAGAGTGACCTGCCTGTGTGATTACTGCTTGTTCTTTGCATTGCTTTCTTCTTTTACTATGAAAAACCAAAAAAGAATCTCTTGAATTCGGTTAGATAATCATGTAGAAGTGCATGGGGGAAAGCAGAGTATATATGTGTGTGTGTGTGTGTGTGTGTGTGT
>VWZT01016776.1:415489-431093 GCA_013397055.1 Pachycephala philippinensis
TAATATATATATATAACTATATATATTTGCCTTATGTAATGCAAATAGTTATATTCTTCATAGGCCTGCTTCTGTCACGCAAACTACCCGTAGCTTGTTGGTTTGTTCTGTCACATATCCTTCCCATAGCATCTTCCCTGCATACTCTTGTTGTTCCCCAGTTGAGGTCAGAATTAATTAGCCTTTGATGTCTCCTCTGTCACTTCTTGTGACAATCCTCTTGGGTTATTCTTTGGTATGGATCTATCTACTACCAATTCCACTATCTCAGTGTTAAACAGATGTCATTTTTTGGTTTGTAACAAGAGCCCAGCTCTCTCACACAAAGTGACAACATTTCCAATGGACTCACCATTCTAATCAGAAGTTTAGTGATACAGCATCTCTACTGGTAAATTACAAAAGAGGGTCTTAAGGGGTTTTTCTCTCACCAGAGTTCCAAACCAACAGATTATTTGCTTATAAATGAAAGAGCATAAAATTAAGAATAAAATTCATTCTTATTCTGGATTGAATTTTCCCCAGAGTGTTTTTCATAATTTGGGAGCTGATGTTAACTATTTCAAACTTCATGATCATTTTAAATACAAGTATTTGTGGGCATACATCACCCTAGTTATAATTAAGGTGCAGCATAAATCACGGACAAAGACAACAAAAGCAAATGATATATCCTAGAGATGAAAAATATCAAATAGAAATTCCCTTTTACAGTTGGCATACAATTCATGCTTAAGAACATATGTGATTATGATATAAATAATCTGAGAAAAGCAATATTTGTAAAATATATACTGTTGATATTTTTTAGGTGGTCGTATTTTATTTTAAGTAGACTAAATAGTTTATTCATTTGAGCCTGAGGTACAAAAATAACTTTAGATCTAAGAAGCATGAACATAGCCACAATAAGGACAGTCCTAATAGACACATTCTGCAGTCCTAAAGTAATGGCATCTTCTATCCTTCTCCGTAGTTCCACTTTTATTCACTATCAGATTGTACATAGACATTTCCTCCACAAGCTGGTGAGTACAGTGTTTATGTTAAGTAAATGATGGTGCAGATTATTGACCACTGATGGTGTAAAAGGCTTTTGCTGGATTCCGGTGCTGTGGAGCCTTTTAGAATTACAGTAATACTAACCAAGGTAGTTGTGTCCCTGCTCCCTTTGGGCAGCTGTGCACACATCTGTATTCCAGCCAGATGAACGTTATTGTCCTATTATTGTGTCCAATAAAAAGGAATTTACTAACTTTATCTCCTCAAGTTCTATACAACCCAGTTTTGAGTGTATTTTACCTTGGAAGGCTTGTTTTTTAATAAAATCAGAGATCAGTAGAGTCATAGAATAATTCTGAGTTGGAAAGGACCCACAAAGATCATGAAGTCCAACTGTCAGCTAATTTTACCAAGCTTTAACTCTCATAATTTCTTTCACTAGGTCAAAAAAGTAGATTTACACAGTGTCACTTAGATACTCTAATTCAAATAAATCTAAAATACTGCAATATTTTACTTATACAGAAATCCAAAACCTTTTGGAAAGCAAAAATAAGGAATTCCATATTTCAATTCCTAGAAATGAACCATTAAAGGTACACATACTATAAGTAAATATTGTGTATATCATATTATAACAATAATTATATTCCTGAGTAGACAACATGAGTGTGAAGTCTTGTTCACACGCTTCAGATGGAGAATAGGTAACTCAGGTTAGTTCATGCTCTGTAGCCAGAGGGAACATCACTGTTGATGTTTTTCGTTCTACACCGTGACCTGGTGCCATGTCTATATCAAAATTCATTTATCTTTTTCAAATAGAGGCATTTTCTTTAGATGAATCCAGTAATTTTCCTTCCTGACTTTCATTGGCAATCTGTCTATCCTTATGGAAGGTATGAAACATGGCACAACTATATTCTCTTTTTCCTAACACAGCAAATTTTCTAGGTGGCAATTCTGAACATTACCATGACAGCATTTTCATTGAAACATGTAAACAGAAATACTCACATGGATTTTGTTTCAATTTTGCCTACATTGGAATGAATTCTAAGACTTGGGATTTTATAATGCTACCAAATAGAACCTCCAAGAAGAACACCTTGTTTTTCCAGGGCCATCATTCTAGATGTATTACAGCTCCCGATGATGTGAAAAGTACCCTCCCATTCCTATTGAGAACACATTCCTAGCAAAAGATAATCAAGAAAAGCAAACACTTACTTTTAAAATACTTGTCTTTTATAACTACATCAAAAGCTGAAAGACTTCTGAAGACTGAAGATAAAAAGATTATTTTCTTAAAGCTGAAATATTACCAGTTCTTCTCAATAACTCAGATCTTTAACTCAGAAAAATAAGTTCAGGCAACTCAAGCAAGTACCAACTTTCTGAAACTTCAGCACATTATTTTAAACAGGTCTCTTGGTTTCCTCCACTTTGCTGAGTATTGGGATATTTGAATCATTTAACTTCTTTAACTGAATTATTTTGTGCACCACAAGCCAGATTTTGCAACATCAACAGCTCATCATGAAACAGAGCCAATGCAGCACCAGGAAATAGCTAAAGCAAGAGAAGAAACAGATTTGTTTAATTTTGCACACATATTCCTTAGAAATCGGTGATGAGGGTAAAGAAAATCCAGAACACGTATAAAGTTTTCCTAAAAAATGTTTGGATAAAATTAATTTCATATTTGTGAAGTTTTCCACAGACTATTGAAAGTTTAGTAGCAACTGCTGCCAAAACCTTAATTTCAGTCTGTTTTACTGCTCTTGCCTTATTCCTAAAAGAATTTTTTTCAAACAAGAGATTTAGAAGATAGTCAATGGTCAGGCTTTTAAAGTAGCAGGAATAATTAAGAAAGCGTCTTTTAGTGCTATTTGAGATGATGTTTTTCTCTCTTTGGAAATACAATTAACATCCATGCTTAAATTTATTAATGATGAGTACTGGGTGTATGTGTATTTGTTGTCTACCTGTGTATCTAATTCTATAAGAGCAAATAGTTTTGGCTGAAGAATGCTTTCTGCAAGAGTTAAGGAAAAAAGCACAATCCAGGCAGTTTTCACATTGCAAAGTTTCTCACAATTTCATAATTCTGTACAGTCAAACATGTTGGGGTGTGTGGGTAAGAGAGGATTTCCCATTTGACAGTTTCCAAGTATATAAAAAGCCCTACAAGAGACATGAGAAAGATAACATACATAACTTCTGTGTGAGCTTCTTTTTGCTCTTTTTAATTGCTAGTACCAAGCATTGACACACTTAGAATATCTAATTGTTTAATCTGAAAAAATAAAAAAGTGATTTTACAAAAGATTTTGGATCATATGACTCTTATTTTTCTGCTCTGAAAATGTTAAATGCACATCTTTCTCACAGTTAGAGGGCCATTCTCACAGTTATGAAAATGTCATCTTTGCGTGATTTCTCTCAGGTTCTGGAGTCTGTTTATTTTATGTGTGTTTATCATAATTACAGTACATGTCTCCTAGAGTACCCCATGGCTAGCACTACATTAAAAGAAGCTTTTTTCAGTTTAAAGTGAAGTAAAACCAGAGAGGGATGTGCTCTGGAGTAATAAGGAAAACATGGAGATTGAAAAGTACTTAAAATTACTTACTGCCATGTTTGCAAATGTCAAAGACCATTCACAGGTGGAGGGGTTTTTCTGTGTTTTAAAGACTTTATTGTCCACAAGAAAGACATGAAATATTTCCATGAAGATGTCAAGGGATAACAGGATGGTCATTAATACCAGTGTACTGAATGGGAAGGAAAAAAGGCAGAGTCAGGAATGCTTGTAATGCTGCAATGCAAACATGACCTGCAGCACAGAGCCCAACAGCAACAGGGAATTCTGCAGAAACTGGGCCCACAAGTTAACTCCTTTTCTGCCACCTTGGTCTCATCCCTTTCAAGTGCCTTTTAGCAGTGTCCAGCTGGGAGAAGCCAGAATTTCAACAGTAAGCACACAATCTCAGATATCACAGCTGTAGAAAGAGAAACAAATGCTAAATGTCTGGTTTGCTAGCCAGCAGAGTCGGGGTACACCTGCTCCCACCTCTTTTATAGAATTCTCCTAAACACCAAAGATTTTAAAGGAGCAGTGAGATTTACCAACACTTTTTTATACAGTGTCATAGCACCAAAGGCAGACACAGTCAAGCAGAGTTTAGTTTTTACTGCTAAACATAGGGAATGTTTCAGAAACATGATCTCCAGGGAAGTTGAACAGCCCAAGACTCAACCCCAAAATATCTTCAAGGCCAGCTGCTTCTGTATGGGAAACAGAAGGTCACAAAATCAAGTCTTTAGACTAAATAAAAGCAGCTACTTCATCCAAGAGATCTGTTTGATAGATACACTAAAATACAGAACAGCATTATCCAAATACTAACAATGTTCTATCAAAAAGGACAAGAAGGGGCAGGTGAGCAGGTTTTACAATCATAGGATCATTTAGATTGGAAAAGACCTTTAAGATCATCAAGTCTAACAGTTGCTGTAACACTGATGTCTACCACTAAACCATGTCCCTAAGTTCCACATCTAAGTACCTACACGGATGGTGACTCACCCACTTCCCTGGGCAGCCTGTGCCAATGCTTGAAAACCCTTTCTGTGAAGAAATATTTCCTAATACCCAATCTAAAATTCCTCTGGTGTAATTTGAGGCCCTTTCCTCTCATCCTACTGCTTGTTACCTTGGGAAGAGGAGACCAACCCCCACCTTGCTACAGCCTGCTTTCAGGTGGTTGTAGGGAGTGATAAGGTCTCTCCTGAGTCCTTTTCTCCAGGCTGAAGAACTTCAGCTCCTTCAGCTGCTCCTCATCAGACTTGTGCTCCAGACCCTTCCCCAGCTCTCTTTCCCTTCTCTGGACATGCTCCAGCACTTTGATGTCCTTGCAGTGAGGGCCCAAAACTGAACACAGGATTCAAGGTGCGGCCTCACCAGTGCTGAGTACAGAGGGACAATCACTGCCCTGGTTCTGCTGGCCACACGATTGCTGATATACGCCAGGATGCCTTTGGCCTTCTTGGCCACTTGGGCACACACTGGCTCATGTTCAGCTGCTGTCAAGGAGCACCCCAGGTCTTTTTCCAAGGGGCACCCACTTTCCACTTTCCAGCCACTCTGCCCCAAATCTGTATCAGGGCATGGTGTAGTTGTGACCCAAGTCCAGGGCCTGGCACTTCATCTTATTGAACTTCATAAAACTGGCCTTGGCCCATCAATACAGTGTGTCCAGATTCCTCTGCAGAGCCGCCCTGCCCTCCAGCACACCAACGCTCCCATATACAGGCCATGTCATGAAACTCAGGATAATTTGTTCCACATTGTGTTGGTTTCCATGTTCTCTTAAAGCAAGACTTGATTATTTCAAGCTCTGATGTTAGAACTCCATTTCTAAGGGATGGACAATCAGTTGCTTTGATGTATACTATCTTTTGTTATCAGACAGGTATTTCTTGCCAAGACCTTTATATGGGTTACAATTGCACTTCCATTAGCATGGTTTCTCAGTGCCTGCCAGTAATACTCTGTGAGGCATGACTGGCACCTGCCACATGGGGTTTTTATCTTCTTATCCTCTCCCCAAAGCAGAAGTTGTTCATGAAGTAAAACATTTTTCTCTGACAGATTTTGCTCTGTCATATGTACGTGCAGCAAAGTGCTTGTGTTAAATAGAGCTAGGTCAAAGAAATGCCTCATAGCTCCTGTGGGAGTCCATTTCAATCTCTTGCACCGGATTTGAAGATCTCTTGTCTGCTTTAAAGACTCTTATTCTTGGGGAAAACAGTTGTATTGTAATTGAGGGTCAACAACTTGAATGGGAATATACCTGTTTCGTAAGACGCAGCAGCTTTTAATTTAATGACTTAATTCATCCTTGCTCTTCAACTAATAATCAACCATTTCTTTCCTTTTTTCCCCCCTTTTTCTAACAGAAGATATTCCATGAGGTTTTTCTCCTTTTTGATCAAAGCATCTGAATGACTGGGTATGATGTGATGAAATTTTACAACTATTCAGTGCTGTTCTGCAGAGCTATTGGTCTGCCAGTTCAAAGTACTTTTTTGTTGTTTTAAAACTCTCAATTCATTTTGGTTTACTCTCTACTCTTTTACAGGAGAAAAAATATATCTCCTAAATTAAAAAGGCTGAAAGGATTAGGGAAGAAAACAGCTTCAAGGTTCTGAAAAGATACAGCTGAATACAAGATGAAAAAGATAACTGATTGAATACTTATACTTTTAATATAGATTTCTCATGCTTTTTGCATTGCTTTTTATCCTGAGCATTAGCTTTCTTCTACCAGTTTGCTTATGGTTCCACACGAATAAAGTAGATTCACTTTCAGTATGATTTATTGCAATCAGTAAAGATTGATATCATATGCTATTAAGTCAACTGTATGGTTATGTTGAATCCAGGGTGAATCAAATCACTGAAATCCCAAGTGTAATAACAGAGCAAATATTTTTACTGGAGCCAAAGTACTGCAGCTGTGAAGAAATATTGGGATTGAAGGACATTAGAATCACCTTTCACCTAATGAAATATGAGGAAATCCCTAACACAAAAAAAGGAAAGAAAAAGTGTGAATGAAAAAATATAAGTTAATCTAAGGGATAATGAGTTCACAGCAAAGTAGCAAAATGTAAGCAGAATGTGCACAGCTAATTCTCTCCTCAAAGTTCTAAGTTTACCAAAAGCAAAATTCCAGCCCCCTGAATGTAGGGAGTACACTGGGTCAGGGAACATTTGTCTAAATGAAGCCATGCTCCTTTATTACCTCTGCTTCCTTCCTTATCTTGTTGGGTAAGAAAGTTAAACACTCTGCTGTCTTCAGTGTGAGCCCTGTTTAGGAAGAACCTCCACAGTCAAAACACGTGTGGATGTGGTCTAATATATTACACACAAACCCCTCACTCTATATATGAAAAATAAGTCAGAAGAATCAGATTTACTTAGCATAGGCAGAGAGCATGGTGAGACTGTGTGATACACCTTAAAACATACTTCATACAGAACCAAGACCAGCAGGTCAAAAGAGATGATCCTCCCTGTCTTCTACTCCACTGTTGTGATATCCCACCTGGAGTACTGTATCCAGGTCCAGGGTCCTCAGCACAGGAAAACATGGACCTGTTGGAGCAAGTCCAGAGAAGGGCCATGAAGATGCTCAGAGGACTGGAGCACCTCTCCTACGAAGACAACTGAGGGAGCTGAGGTTGTTCTGCCTGGAGAAGACAAGGGTCTGTGAAGGTTTTATAGCACCTTCTAGTACCTAAAAGGGCTACAACTGAGCTGGAGAGGGACTTTTTACAAGGGCATGTAAGTGGCAGGACAAGGGTTGATGTCTTTAAACTGACAAAGGGTACATTTGGGTTCAATATTGGGAAGAAATTTTTCTCTGTGAGGGTGTTGAGGCACAGGAACAGGCTGCTCAGAGAAGCTGCGGATGCTTCATCCCTGGAAATGTTCAAGGCCAGGTCAGGTGGAGCTCTGAGCAACCTGCTCTAGGGTAAGGTGTCCACAACCAGGGCAGGGAGATTGGAAATAAATGATCTTTAAAGTCCCTTCTGATCCAAACCATTCTATGATTCTATGAATCACTCCAGCATTGTAACACATCTATAATCAACATATTAGCAGTGAATCTCCTAGGTGGACTCTATTCTTACCTGGAGAAGAGGTTCTTGCATTTATACCAGAGAAAGGAATTATGCATTTCCTTTTCTATATATCTGAAAACATAACTTTGAAGACTGAAACAGAAATACATCACAGCCACATACAAAATTGTTTTAAAAGTCTTCTTCCAAATATTTCAGTGCTTTATGGATTTATACTAATCACACACCTTTAAACTTTGATATATGTCATTTTGGGTAAATACCATTATTTTAATCCCACTGTCTATTAGCAGTTTCAATACTGGTTATTTTAATGTAAGACCTAGGGAAAATGAAGTAACAAAAACTTCATTTTTTCTAGGACTACAGCCTATATATATATATGTATATATATTGTTCTAGATATGTAAGAGAGGAGAAAGACGAGAATAAGAGACACGAGAGGAAAAAAGGCAGAAAAAAATCCACAAACCAGAGTAGATATCTTTATGTTGAGTTTTGAGAGATGCACAGATAGTGAACATGGAAACATGGCTGCAGGTATTGCTTCCCTGACAAGATGAGACACCATCTCTCAGGCACAGTTAGAGGTTCATGTACTGTTGATGAGCTGTTAGCTCAGCGTTAGGCACTTTGGATGCTCTCAGGCACACCTCCATACTGTATCTGCAGGCTGCCTGCAAGCATTTCTGCAATCACTGCAACTGCTGCCTGGGAGTTGTCTGTATATACTGGAGGCAAGCAGAGTTGGAAATATGCCATGTTTCTGGCTTCTTCAAGGCTCCACTTTAAGACTGATATTGACAAAGCCAAAGACTGGTAACATGATCCTGAAAAAACTCCAAACCCCCTAGTGAAAGTTCTTATGTTGGATGTCGATTGCCAGAGATTTGGTTTAAATTATGAGGGATTTTTAAAAGCAAAAATATATGGACAAAATAGCCTGAAATGAAAGAAAATCTTCCTTAAAGACAAATTGATCTGAGGCCAGGCGAAAGAAAAGATGTGTAAATACCAGTAAGAGTGGCAGATGTTTTGAGATACAATGAATGCTTCTTAATGCCATCTCTCAAAAGCAATAAGCAGTAATAATGTTTAACTGACATAAATAATTGCTGTACTTATAATATTCATACAATGCAAATCTGCCTACAATTCTGTGAAAAGAGCTGCATCCTCAGCAGAGCTGTGCACCTTTAGAGACATGCAAGACCTACAACGAGTCAGGCAAGACATGTCTTGTCTTTCTCCAGCTGTGCTCCTGCTTGTGGGTTAGCAGAAGACAAAGGGATGGCATTTTCTGCCCTGTGATTTTAAGGCATGTAATTAACCTGCTTCTATTTACTGGATACACAAATTCTCCTGGGAGAGTGAACTGCTCTTCTTTGAGGAGTGTAACAAATAAACAAAATGGACTGGCTGTTTAATCAAGTAATTGCCCTAATGATGCCCTCCTAGGCACAAACACTGGTGGGTTTGGGAGAGAGCTTGAGTGTTGTTGACTTTTGGTCATGTTACAAAGGCCATTTATTTACTCAGATTTCTCCTCAGAGAAGAGCTAAATGGGCAGAGTTATTTCCTCTGATCATAGAGGAGAATTTTTGACATTCTGGATAATTTGGTTATATTTTACCACTCTGTAGCTTTTCTTTACTTAGTTTATTTAAAAAATAATATTTTTGGAGATGTATTCCAGCTCATTAATCAAATAAAACCGTTTTAAGGTAAGTGTATGTTTTTTCCGGGTTTAAGAGTTACGTCTATAAATGCAATTACAAAGAAAAATTAAACATTAATTCAATGAGTTGTCTAATTTCAGATCAATGTGGTCTTTGGAGGCCCATATTTATAGGGAATTTTCAGAGCCAACATAAATCCATGGCCAGTTGCATTCAGAGAGAAGTTAAATACTTCCAAGAAAAAAATTACTTACTATTTAATTATTAAATTCTTTTCATACTATCTTTCTTTCCAAACTTTTGTCATCCTTGCCGATTTTTAAACAGCTATAATCATAAAGTAGCAGTCCTCAGCAAATACCCATCAATAACATTGTCCCATGAGAAGATCCAGAGAAATTCTTTACACCAGCAGAATAAACACCATGCTCCTACATCTCCTTCAAGTCTGAAGACTGGAATTGGTTTTTTATGGCATAGAACTAGAAACTAGTGGAAAGGTTGAGAAAGTACAAGTTGATATGGCTAATGTGGGAAGAGGCAGCTTAACGAGACAGCCCCCAAACTGTGCCCTTCTCAGAAGCTGCTCTCCATGTACTGCCTGTGTCCTGCAACAGGCTCCTGGTTTCTTGTCTACATCTGGAAGAAAGGAGGTCCAGCATCTCACTGTGCAAAGCTTTTTAACCCTCTCACACTGATTTCTTTCTAATACACCTTTGGCTGCACTTGCTTTCTGTAGCTACAATAAATGGCTCCTAATGAACAAGTAACTCATGATCACGCACACTGATCCTTCCCCAGCTCATGAAAGAAACTGCTGCTCGACTTTAGGTAAGAGCAATGAGGCGAACAATGATCTTATCCCCAAAGTTGCTTCTCCTTAGACAGCCATTGCCATTTTCCTCTTATTTGGCTGGAGTACGTCACGTCTTTTCTTCCTCCATCATGCTTTAGAGTTGTTGATTTTACAGGAACTCTTTTCATGCTGAAAGTGGACAGATGGTGACTATCTGGGGGAAGTGGGCTTTCTATCAACAAGACCAGAACCTACAGCACTACCAGCTCCTTGTCAATTTTAATAATTTAATTTCTAAGTACTGGAATGCGGTACCAATGTGTTACCCTGCCATCATGTTTGATCCTGCAGTGCCTGGTCTGTGTTCACGGTTAATCACCACTGTAGTGCTTTCCAAATTGTAGCTGATTGTCTCTCGTCTGACAAACTGATGTCTGTTAATTTAGGGCTGCGTGACGAATCTGCCTCCCTGGTAAGTGGCTTAGCTAATGGTTCATCCAACCAGCCAGACACAGACGCAGCCAGCAGGGCAGAGACAGGAAAACTTGTGGGAGTTTTTTTTTAATAATGTGGTAATTTAGTAATGACACTGCTCACATTTGGGACTTTTGTAACTCATCGTGGAATCCTATTATTCACAAGTATATAAAAGGGGGATATAAATATATATTGTCCTTAAATCCAGACTGAGCATAACTCACAGTAGAGTGTCCCAAAACTCGATCTCATCAACATTTTTGTCAGATAATGTGATACAAATAAAAAAAAAATGCAAACCAGCTGCCTGCCATTGTTTGCAGACAGTTTAAAACAAATTTTAAAAAACTGAATAAAAACTTCCTATGGCTTTTGTAAGTGGAGATTTTTCCCCTGCATACTCACACAGAGTAGTGGTCTGTATTAGGGAAACAGTCATTGGCATAAGGATTGAAGTTATGGTCTCTTGTACTCATCCTTGCTGGCTGTCCAGCAGGGAATAAGCTGGGAATTTGTACTGCACATTTGCTAAAAGTTTATGGACAAAGTCCAGTGGCTCTCCCGACATTCCCTCTCTTACTGAAACATGTTGTAATGGCCAAGGTTATGCATAAGCTGCTAATGAGGTCATATAACAGTTGCTCTGTGTTTCTGAGATGTTACAGGAACCACAGTTCATTCTTTCTGGCCTTTTTGTAATGCATTTTGTGATAGTTTAGCAGTGCAGGAACTATGTCTGACCAAATTTCATGCAGGCATGGGAGAGCTATAAAAAATATACACACCATGTGTAGCAGAAAAACACAATACAGTGTCCTTTGGGCATGGTATCTGTTGTTTCTTTCAAGGAGACCTCATGTCTAACTGACAGGTATTTCATCATCCCTGCTTTTCTTAATTTGTTTATCTTTATGTTAGTATGTGTTAACTGTTCTAATCCAGCAGGAACTCTCAAACAAAAAACATTGAATCCAAGTATCGTATGAAAGTCTTCATACGAGATGACACCTTTTGCATTACACAGGGAGGTGCTAAAGAAACGGGTGACTTTTCATGCTTATAATAGGCACCACTCTAGAGGATCAGAGGACGTAAAAGGTATTATTTTATTTTATTTCAAAATTTTTTTCCATAGAGGAGATTGCTAAACACTTTAACAAACCTACTGTCTTGTTCAACAACTTGGCACAAACTTCAAGGGGCTATTCCAGCTGCATCCGATCGATCCTTGCCACAATGAATAGAGATTAAATAGACCTTCTGGTATTATAGGTGTCTGTCTTCTTTCATTCCTACTGGACTACACAAACTGCCCTTCACACTGGCTAGTTTTCAAACTTGAGAATACAACGTGGGGATTAATCTATGGGTGAAATGCTTTTTATTGGATCTGAATGTTTTTGCTATACAAGCAGAACACAAAGATCTAGCAAGAAAAATAAACACGCTTTTTCTTCCATTATCTTGACATGAGAATTCAGTGTATCCAAGAGAAACTTTGTTTGCTTCCTTTTCCAAATACATTCATTTGAAGTCAGCAAAACTAAAGGTATTCGATTTATGTCCAATATGCCCAGGATCATATGCCCAGTTTCAGTAATCTTTTTTTAAATATTTTCTTTTAAGATGAGCTAATGAATCACATTCACTGCTCTCATTTATGTTTTATGATGGCATTTCAGAAGTCATGTTGTACAGAGTTACGTACTTGGGCTCACAACTACACAGAGGCACTGCAAATTGGCACCACCATTATGTATGCCAGGAAAAGGCACATTTGCAGAGCATACATACATTTATTTACAGTCAACAAAGCAATACAGTGAGAGGTGTCCACCCAGCTGAGCAAGACACTCGAAAAATACCTTTAAATAATGAAAGGAAAATTCTGGCAGGCAGAAGTTCATTTGCACAGATATAACGTGAAGAACTGTGCTACTGTCTTAATTAAATCCATTTTCAGGACTGAAGGTTCAGGATGTCCTGAAAGGAAATTCAGAAATTTAGCTTAATTCTGACAGCCCCCAGGGGCAGCTCTGAGACCCAAGTAACAGAGAAGGTGGATGAGGGTGTCAGCATATTTCAGATACAAGTCTTCTCCACTGTCTTTAGTTCAATAACAGTACAGCTGCCTATGGCTCCCACATCACCACCCTCTTCTCAGAACAGTCCTGGCTTTCCCTCGTTGGCCCATGTGTACTCCCTTCAGTGTGCTCATGTCTTCCCAGTGTAAGGTTCCCACTGATCTACCACGATCTAGTAAATCCACATTTTTGCATCTCCTAAGATTAGTTTAATTGTGTTGGCAGCATTAGAAATGGTACAATGTCAAAATGTCCTTTTTCAACATTAATTTCAGCTACCTCTACTCATAGCTTAAAGTGAGTGGGAAGAGATATAGGGATTTAATTTGTAGCAAGGAGCATTGAGAAAAGAAGGCAGCAAGCACTAGACAAGATGAAGATTTGGTTCATATTGTTTATTACTAGATTTGAGGGTTCAACCTTGTCGTGGTTTGACACTGGCCCAATGCCAGGCACCCATGAGAGTCGCTCGCTCACCCTCCCCTACCACACTGGGAAAAGGAGGGAAAATAGAAAAATGGGTTAACAGAGGCTTCATGAGTGAGATAAGGATTGCGGAAGAAATATTTCAAGGGCAAAACAGGCTCCAACTTAATTACTAAGTGAAATTTATTACTAACAGAATCAGAGGAGGGTAATGAGAAGTAATACAAACCCTTAAAACACCTTTCCACCCCCAGGCCCTCCCTCCTTCCCACCGACAGCGCAGGGAGGCAGGGCAGGGGGGTTTCGGTCAGTCCATCACCCAGATTTTCTTCCGCCACTCCGGGAGAAGAGTCCATCCCCTNGGGCTGCGGGTGGATCTCTGCGTTCCCCGTGGATCCCCACGGGCTGCGGGTGGATCTCTGCGTTCCCCGTGGATCCCCACGGGCTGCGGGTGGATCTCTGCGTTCCCCGTGGATCCCCACGGGCTGCGGGTGGATCTCTGCGTTCCCCGTGGATCCCCACGGGCTGCGGGTGGATCTCTGCGTTCCCCGTGGATCCCCACGGGCTGCGGGTGGATCTCTGCGTTCCCCGTGGATCCCCACGGGCTGCGGGTGGATCTCTGCGTTCCCCGTGGATCCCCACGGGCTGCGGGTGGATCTCTGCGTTCCCCGTGGGCCCAGGGGCTGCAGGGGCACAGCTGCTCCACCATGGGCTGCACCACGGCCTGCAGAGGAATCTCGGCTCCGGCGCCTGGAGCACCTCCTCCCCTCCTTCTCCACTGACCTCGGTGTCTCCATGTTGTGGTCCCTCACATACTCTCACATCCTCCTCCTCTCTGACTAGGAGCAAAAAACCTGTGACTTTGTTTTGATTTTCTTCTTAAATATGCCATCACAGAGGCGTTTCCAGCCTCTCTCATTGGCCCGGTTCTGGCCAGCAGCATGTCCATCTTCAGAGACATCAGCCATTGGCTCTGCCGGACATGGGGGGAAGCTTCCAGCAGCTTCCTCACAGGAGCCATCTCTGTGGTCCCCCTGCTACCTAAAACCAGGCCTTGCCAAACCAATACAAACCTAAACCTAGCTTAAACAAAAGGGAGTTCATTCATTAAATTCACTGGCTTAGGATCTGACTCTAAAACATAATCTTATTTTGCAGTCTACTTGCCTATCGAATTGAAACAGTGCAAAAACCAAATCAACAGTGACTGAACATGAGACATTGGTTCGGAGACACATGAATCTGAGATTTAAGAAATCTAAAAAAGTCCAAATGTCTTGTGTTAGCAGTATTTTCATGTTTACAATTACAGCATGGTCAAACTCTAAATGACAAAGTGTTACGCAGGTCCAATAACTTTTGAGGTGCCGCAGATACCAGTAAAACATCTAACATGTTCTTTTTGTGAGCTTATTGCTCCTTAAAATTACTGTAGATCACTTACCACAAAATCTGAAAGCAGGTACCATACTATTTACTCAAGAAGGGGAGATAATTAGCTCCAATTAATTCACTACATCTCAGGTTACTTCATGACATCAAAATCCTACTACTAAAGATAACACAAAAATCTACTTTTCATCAAGTTACCAAATATTATTTATTCAATGTGAATTTTCCTGGTGCACTAATTTGTCTCAGATGTTTTCTCTGACTGTGGGGTAAGAAACAGTTTATGGAGGGTGTCCTGAATTCTTCAAGAAAACAGCCTGGACAATCAAGTTGTGTCTTCAGAGCTTCAAGACTGTCTTTGATACACAGCCACTGTGAGGAAACCCCAGTGTATACAGTCTAATACCGAGAATTAAAAGTTTCTGAATCACTGATTTACGACTGCTTACACCAGAGTCACTGACAGTTAAAGGAAATAATTACATCTAGCTTAACTGGAAAAGATGATTATTCTTGTTTTGGTATTACTAGTGTTGGTTTTTGTTGTCTAGCTGCTATTTATAACGTGTAATTTTTGTGTGTCTGTTCCGGTTAAGCATACCTTCTTCCTGACAAAACCAGAATGTTTTGTTTCTGAGTCAAGTATTGAGATTAAAAATTGAAACTGAAGGAAATTTCTAAAAGAAAGTTAATTCATTCTTGAACAACTGAAAAAAAAAAATTTGAGAAATTACAACAGAAACCAGTGAGATAGGATTCAGTGATTAAATAGATGTTCCTCCACTGCAGAAATATACTGGGACAATTTAATAAAACATTTCAGGTTGAGCTAATTTTTGTTCCTTGAAAATAATATACTAACAAAATAATTTTGGCAAAGATTTTGGCCCAGTTCTGCCAGGAATCTTTTCTGAATCAGCACAAATTAAGTAATTGAGACCAGAAACTCATTATCTCAAATGATCACAGTTTGAGGGAAAAAGTTAATCTTTGCAAGTGGATCCTAGATAACTTACACTTATAAAAAGATGCTCCAGTTGTGCCTATCCATAATTGGAAAGAGAATATATATCTTATTTTTTTTTTTTTTT
>VWZT01016776.1:432658-468594 GCA_013397055.1 Pachycephala philippinensis
ATTATTTCATTTTATTTTACTGTATTTTGGTTAGCTAAGAATATCTGGTTCTTCTTCAGCCTCCACATCTTCCAGGAAACTTGCAGATAACAACTACAATTCCTAGAGCAAGAAATGAGTTCTAGCAGTCTTTTTGTATTTTATATCTCAAAGATGAGAGAAGTGGATCTGGTACTACAACACTGTAGAATTCCCCCATGATGTGTTAGGTACCCAAATCCAATAAAGTTCTCTTGCAAGCAGGATTTTTCTTTTACTTCTCCAAGTCTTCTCCAAAACATACACTGTATACTGCCCAAAATAACACTTGGATTCTGATCCTTTAACTTCCAAGAATTCTATCTTGGACATTTGGACATTTTCACATTTTTCAGTGCAGATACGCAGATATTTGAGAACACTGTCCTGCTAGATGACGGTCACTTTCATGAACATAAAAGTGGTATTTGAAAAGACTGGGTGATTTATTGGATACATTTTAGAGGTTTCTTTGGAGAGATGGATCTTGATAAATGTAACTTCTTTTTCTTGTGTGCTTTTCTTTGTGGGTGAGTTTTTTGGGTTTGTTTTTTTTTTTTTTTGGTGGGGGGGGGGGTGCCGTTGTTTTTTTTTGTATTTTGCTTTACAAGTCCTAACAACATTTTGTGCTTTTCTTCCCAGTCATAACTAATAGTTGAAGCCAGGGGAAAAAAGTAGAAAAGACGTGGTAATTAATTCCTATCTAAACAGTAGATATGTTAATTAACATTTCCACCTGAGGGGAAGGTGTGTTTTCACAACCATCACAAACATCAGCCTGTGGCCAACTCACAATTCCGGAGTTCAATAGATCCAGATTTCATGGGATAATGCAGAAGGTATTTCAGAAAAGCTTAAATCGTGCTTTTATAAATCCTTTACTTTTTTATATTTTGCTGATTATGTGTGTTTGCTAGCACATACCATGAAGTGAAAAAGAAATAAATCTCTGTGAGAACAGTTTATTGTCTGAATGGTAAATTGTTGAGCTTTCTGTACTTTTTATAAGTCAATCAAAAAGATTTTCTCTTGCAGAAAATGTATTGCTCATACTCTTTTACTGCTGTCTCACTGACAGCAAGCAGAATGGAGTTATACAGTTATACAAAGTGATGTTATGCAGTGAGAGACAAGGATTTATCAGGTAGCTATGTATGAGAAACAAGAAATAATATGTATTCATAAATATCTGAGATTTTGTTCCTTGTCTGGAACACTTTCTGAACTTCACTTTCTTGGTTCTTACCCACACTCGCACCTAGTGATCAGCTGAAAGAAACCTTGAACAATATTACTGCAAAACTCTATTATCTCAATATTTTCCATTCTGTTTGAAAAGATTTTTTTTGATCTTTTATGCTCTAACTTTAACAAAAAATTTCTGAAGATTCAGACACTAATTTTCAGAGGATAAACACAAATCTTAGTATTCATTAAGCTAAACAGAGTCCATTATTATTGTGCAATCAGTCACAGAGCACAAATAATAAACAGGAACTCAAAGTCACATTTCATTTGAAGGCGTGAGCAGCTTCCTTTGGGTAATTTTTGGGAGGAATTTTGTTTATTTGTTATTAGCTTGTGCTTCTGTGGCTCTGTGCAGTTCATAGGGTTGCACACAAACAAAACTCCCTATACATGGTAGGGAGCAGTTCCTCTGTTTTTTTTTTTTATTTCACTCCATCTGTTATTTCTCACCTGAACAAGAAAGCTTAGGAATAGCACTTTCTTTTCATCCTGGTGGTTTATGGACATCCAATATAGTTCTAGTGTCTTCTCCGGACTTAAGCAAAAAAAAATACCTAAAACCATTCCACCCCCCCCACTCATTAGTGAGACATTTAATTGTTTTATTTGGCAAGCTGTTGACGTTCTGATCTTGTATGAAAAGCTGCCCACTGCAGCTGATTGGGTCAGCAAGAAAAAGAGCAGAAAACTTACTGTTTTTAAAATAATACATGAATTACAGGTCAAACAATGTTTAGTACATTTTTAGTCCTTTAGACTGAGGCAGGGCAGAAATGGTAGTTTCAAGCTGTGATTAAGAAGGAGGAGGAATAGAGAAGCAGTCAGGTAGGAGCAAAGAAGTTGCCTGTGAGCAATAGAAAGACTGTAAAGAAGGCACATTTAAAAGGTAGGAGATTTATTGAGATGAAATAACAGCTGGCCAAAACAGCCAACAAAAAAACCAGTTCCCATACCACATAACTGTCCATCCCTTTCCCAGCACAAGGCAAAGATGTGCTGAGTCATTTCCAGGAAAAAAAATTAGAAGTATTTTCTGAATTGTAAAACCTAATTCCTGTGAGATGCAACACAAGCAAGGTTAGGCAGTGGTCCATTGAGCAAGACTCTTGTTTCTAGCTATAGCTAATGTCAAATGCTGTCCGAAGCAGAGGACCTTGTGGTAGATAGTACCAAATAACATAGTTTTAGGAAAAAATTCTTCCTATAGGCATTAGGCTTAAATCTAGTGTCTGTTTTCAAGCAGATTTTTTCTTTCCTAGTGGGTAAGCTTATTTTTTTCCCATTCTTCTGCATTTTAGTCAGGAAGCCTTTCATCTATATTTCTCTTTTGAATTCTCCCAAGACTTTTAGCTTAATGGTACCTTGTAGTGACAAGCTTTAGTCATTGTCAATTTGACTTGTAGAAGTGTAATTGTTTTTACTGGCTTGGGTTTTTCTCTTACTTTCAGAGAATGGCCCCTTCTTCCATGGAAATCGGAAATCTCTTGGCTCTATCTGCCTTCGTTTAGCCATTTATTATTCTGAATCTCTCCAACTGAGCCTCTCCTATTTCTCTCCCTTCTAAATAAAGAAGTCACAGACAGTTTCAATCACTCTTCATGTAGAACGTTTTCTGCACCTCTGGCATGTCTTATCAGGCACTTCTATTAATAGAGAATTAGGAAATTGGAAATTTAAACTAGGACTAAATTTTGTGCCTGGATTCTTGTTTGTAAAATAAGGCAAAATAATCCTAATTTGCTCACATGTTTATTTACAAATCCGCATGTGGGTTTTGTTGTTTGCTTATACTTTCATTTCCCATTTTGCCTTTTTTTCTTTTGAATCCAACATCATCTGCTGTCTCCATTTCCTTGCACAGTCCACCTTTGGGCAGAAGACACCATGATAAAAACTAATCTCAGGGTATGAAATTTATCTTCCCTTTTCTAATTTATTTCTGCCATAGCGTCATCAGCGTTTGGTAAATGACAATGGTGTTTTGTTTTTCTCTGTCACAAATATCACCTGGCAGGTCTGTACAGTCATTGCTGCTTCTCCTTTCCTACCCCTAAGGGCACTCTGCTCAGCAGGGATGTAGACAGTAGGTAACTGCTGGAGAATGGCATTTCCAAATGGGATGTGTATGGTCTGCTATACCTATAAGATTTCCCTATCAATATCTCCTATTTCAGTCTTCTTTCATCCTGCTCATGAATGCTTTCAAACAAATGCAGCATGCTCTCAACATGACATTTAATATGGCACTGTTTATTACGATTGTACATGATCAACGAAAGAAATTAGGTCACAGAAATGAGACATAATCTTAGTACACAATCCATGACCCAGTCTGAGTTTTTCTAAAATCCTAAGCAGGTTTTGCTTTGACCTGGTTGCCTCATGGATCCAGCCAGCAATGCTAACTCAATATCACCCAGAAAATCTCACCACAGCAAGTTTATAAGAAGTTCAGCTAGCAATTTTATTCAACACAAGAGACAGGGACATCATTCTTGCAGCAAAGTAAAGGTGGACATATTTCATGGCATAGCCAAGTTTTATTTTTTCCCTAATATCTGCCAAATCATTCAAAACAAAAGGAGGCAGCTGGCAGGACTTCAAAAGGAGGCTTGTGGATGAAGTAAATCAAGCTGCACTACTTTACCTGGCTAAGCTCTTGGAGACCAACAAAGATAAAACATATAACTTTTGGGTCAGCCAGGAACCTCTTTGCAAAACTACAGATGGAAAGTTGCCTGGTCATTGTAAAGTAACATGGTATTCAAAGATGACAAAACAGTACATTGCCCTTTAATTTTGGATATTCATTTCCTTGAGACATAAATCAAGCAAGGGCTTTAGAGATGAGAAATATCATAAAGGTAAAGCAGAATGTAACTCTACATGGCTATTTTCTTGGTATAAGGGCTAGTTATCAATTTCTTTTGCACTTTCTTCAAACTACAGCTAAGTATGGAAAGTTCTAGCATAAAAAAGCAAATATCTACATAATAGATAGCAGAACTGGCAATTTTCTTTTCCTTGTGCAAAATTTTGATATTTGATTGTATTCTAAATTGAACCAAAAAGGCATCTCTGAGTGTTTTGAGCAAAGCTTAGTCACCAATGCATTAAATATGTTCCCAGGGAGGTATGATGGTAAAATATCAACCGGATCTGGTGGCATTTAACCGTATCCTATAGCCATAAAAAGGGAGGAAAATCATTAAGACTAAAAAAAAAAACAAAACCAAAAACAAAACACCACCAAAAAACAACAACAAAAAACCCCAAAAACCCAAACAAACAAACAAACAAAAAACCAAATGAAAAAAACCCCAAACCAACCCCACCAAACAAAACCCAAAACTCAGAGGTGAACTCAAAGTGCTTATGGTAATTTGTCATCATGGCCTATTGTTTGTAGCAGCATTTCAGGAGGACAAGCAGGGATTTAGAGGAAGGAGCCTAAAGGGAGTAGCATTCCAGCTTCAGCAATGACATAGGATAGGGCATGGAGGAGTTACTGACAGAAGGAACAGGTTCAGATAGAAGAGCAAAAAAATCCTCAGGTCTTCATAAGCGTCACATCCCTTAAACCCCTAAAATCAAGCTAAAACTTACCTTTGCTAGTCAGCTAGAGAGAACTAGTAAAATAAATCAAAGGAAAATGTTTTGAAGCAGCAAGCAACAGGCAAAGTAATAGCTGCTGCTAACTGCTGGCTACCTTAGATCAGCTGAAAGGAAGTTCCAAGCCCAGAGAAGTTGCAGCAGCAATGTGCGATTCCTATGCATGCACACATGCATAATGCAAACATACACACACATGAACAGCCATGTGAGTGTGCGTGTGCATTGCTTTTTTTCCTCATTGCCACTTCTGGTCATTCTGATAATGTTGCCAGCATAATAATGAAAAGCATCCTACTACAAAGTCTGGAAATTCAGCCATCCATACTTGATTTCTCCTAGATGGTATTTCTGTGAAAGAAGTGAAAGAAGGACAAGGTGAAGCTATAAAAGCAGTTAATCTTGTTTACAAATTCTGCTGTCATACCTGTAATGTGCAAAATGCATCTAGAAGCACATTACAATGAAGTAACATACTGTTTTCCCATCATAAATTAGTGTAACCTCACCCAACACCAAACACATTTCGAACTGCTTCATTCTTCTAAAGAACTTTCTCTGTCATTGTGCTATGGCTACATAGCCTAAACCCACTTGGATAAAACAGATTCAGTATTTCCACTAGCCTTTTCCCCTGTCAAATGTTCCATAATTACAGTTAAAATTTAGAATTAACTGAAACTCATTTAATTTCATAACATATTTTATGGCAGGTAGGTAAGGAAAGAGAGTTGAAGAGCAACCTCTTAATCAAGAGGTGGGAGAGAGTGTCATGTATTTCCCATATCTGTTAAGAATGGAATAAACAGGGATTGTAAAATCCTGTTTTAAGATTGTGTCCATATACAATGTAGTCTGTCATATTCAGCAGATTGGCAACAGCACTGAAGTAAATTTAGTAACAAATTGTTACATTTTTGACTAGTTACTCTGAGGAAGAAAAAGAAAAAAAAGCATGATGAAAAATAACCAGGCAGCACTTTTTATTTGATAACCTTGCTTACAGGCACTTTTAGCACCACATCAATCCAGCAGTTCCGTAGCATTATGTGGCAGCGTGAGTGTGAGAAAATGGCCAGGCTGGTACTGAAAAATAAAATCATAAGAAAGGCTTCATAAGATTTATGGAAGGGAAGGCTGTCGTCAGTAGAGAACTGTATGTGTCCTTGACTAGTAGCAGAGGACAAAGTGTGTCAAGATATTTCGCATCTTTCCAACCAGGCGGGTCAGTTTCGTTCAGTTATTCCTCAGCTCCTCCTTCTGCCCAGCCCCATTGGCTCCAGTGACATAACTGAAATCCAAGAAGAGTCAACTGTAGGGGATATTAACCTGGGGGTATTTCACACTCCCTTAAATAGAGATCCAGCACACGGACTCAGAATATTTTGCAATGAAAATGGAAATCTCTTCATCTCTTAGTATTTCTTTCAAGCACATTTTTTCCGGGGTTGGGAGAAGTGAGAGGGTTTCAAAAGCGATGTGGCCTTCTGCCAACAGCAGAGATGTGTTTCAGAGTCACTGGATGACCTGTTATGATACTGGGAAGTATTTGATGAAGCTCACAGGACTGTACTAGAGCAGGTGCGGTGGTTGGGAGACAGGCATGACAGGCAAGAGTCTTTGCACATGTGAGCCAAATTGGAATTGGAGAGTTACTGTTATTCATCATCAGTCTGTCAATGTTAAGGTGAGAAAAAAAAAAGTCATATAAGCTATTTTCACCCAATAGCGTGGGATGTCCTCTGGAATGTTTTTTGAACAGGTCAAAATTCATATAACACTGTCACAATTATCTGATTAACTTCTAGCCAAAAACATCCACAGAAAAACTTAAAGATGAAACTATTTACATCTTCAGAATGGAAGACTTTCACAGACCAAGGACAGATGCTTTGCACATATGGATGATAATTTATTATGCTTTAATCAGCATTATCTTATGTTTACTAGAAAAGTCATATAAATATGTCTGAAAGGCTTTCAAAAGATGTTTCTCCTTTAGCTTTAGAAAGTGAAGAAGGTTTAGAATTACTTTGATGAAGCAGGAAAGATTAAAAAGTCTAAGGGTGGCTTGGATCCTTTCAAATGGGTCCCTTCTTATCCACGCTGAAGTTTTGCAAAGGATTTCTCACTCACAATGGGGATGACTGTTCATGCTGGGTATATTGTAAGTATCACTAGTCTTTTTCTGTGTGCTCTGCCCAAAATTAAGGGGCTCATTGAAGTAGAGCAGTGTTAGACAGACATAGATGGAAAATCAGACTCCTGGCCATGTAAGGGCGACAGAGGCAAGACAATGTCATGCATAAATATTGTGCTAATGAGTTATATGTGGGTTGTGTATGGGAATAACTGTATTTCAGAAAGGTTTGGCTTGCTGAAGGACAATGATCCCTCCAAAGTCCTGCAGGTCAGGAAGTAGCTGTAGCTCAGCTTCCCTCCCAAGGTATCAGAGGAAAACCATGTCTGTGGGAGCTAGAGAAGGAGACTATTTGTTTTACAGCCAGTGTTTGCTGAAGTATATTGGTCCCCAGTTCAGGGAAAATTTTCTGTCTTACTTTTGCACAGCAATAATTTATTTTGCTGTTATAACAGTCCAACCTTCATAAAAGAGATATTGCTCAGTACTTATAGTAACAACTCTACTAATAAGCCTGATACAGGCAAAAGTTTTCAGTGAGAGAGTGACTATTGAAACTTTGATCTCCACTGGAGACCCAAAAACAAACTCCTCGGGTTTCAAATTTACTGGCAGTCTGACACATCACTGCCATAAACACTAGGACAAAGAGAAAAGATTTTTTTTATATGTCCACGTATAGAAGGATATTAATTATAAATAATGAGTTGTGACTGCCTGCAGAGCAGCTGTGGTTCTTTTAATGAATAGTCTTCCAATGGCTGAAATAAAATGTCAAGACTGGTGGAGATTTGCAATTGGAAAAGCTATATAAGCTATTTATAAAAGCAAATCAACTGTAAAAAAAATACTTGCTAAACGTTTCTGGCTTCTATAGTGCAGCTGTACACTGAGTTCCTTAGTAAAATGTCTATCCTCATCACTGGTATAACCTCCCAGAAGTAACTTGGTTTAGAGTTAGATTTGATTTAGATTAGAGTTCTCTCTCCTGAAGCTGGAGTATATCCTTTTTTTTTCCATAAAAATATACCAAACAATATCAGTCATGCTGATGTTTTCTAAGAGATTCATTATACAGTGGCAGGACGTGTACTTGATTTTCCCCAGGATGATACGAAGGTATCAGGACAAAATAGCTTTATAAACCAAATCTGTTTCAATAATCTAAAATTTCGCTGAGACTAACCCAACTCATATGAAATTATATCGCTTTGGGCAAGCTGTCATATTTCTGCAAAACTGCAGCAAGGTGCACCACGGCGCCTTAGCAATAAATAAAAGAGCAAACAAGGCTGCAGCGTGACCTTCCCAGGGCAGTGGGAGCCGGGCCGGGCGCTCCGGGCAGGGCAGCGCGGGCACAGCGCTCCAGGCAGGGCAGCGCGGGCACAGCGCTCCGGGCACAGCGCGGGCACAGCGCGGGCACAGCGGGGGCACAGCGCGGACACAGCGGNCGGACACAGCGCTCCGGGCAGGGCAGCGCGGGCACAGCGCTCCGGGCACAGCGCGGGCACAGCGCGGGCACAGCGCGGGCACAGCGGGGGCACAGCGCGGACACAGCGGGGGCACAGCGCGGGCACAGCGCTCCGAGCACAGCGCGGGCACAGCGCGGGCACAGCGGGGGCACAGCGCGGACACAGCGCGGCCGCGCAGCGCTCCGGGCGCAGCGCTCCGGGCACCCGCGGGTGGAGCCCGCAGCCCGCCCAGCTCCGCCGCTCCGCCGCTTCTCCCCGCTCTGCGCCTCCGCTCCCCGCCGCCCTGCCCGGCTCCAGCCTCCTCCCAACGCGAGGTGAGTCCGCCCGCTCCTTCCTCATCCTCCCCCGCGCCCCGCGGAACGCCCGCGGGATGCGCCCCTCTGCCGCAGCCGCCCGGCCGCGGCGTGCCTGTGTGAACCCAAGGGGACCCCGTCCCGAGGGAAGCTGTTATATGGGTCTTAAGGAATTTCCCAGGTAAAACACACCGGAAGACACCACAAACAAGCAAATAATAAACCCGCAATTATATTAGCTTGGCTTTATTAATTGCCCAATTGAAAATAAGCTTCAAATAACATGTTATGGGGACAAGAGAGGTTTTGGGAAGGAGAGTGAGGGCTGAGGGACTTTTTAAAGAGTCGGAGGAATTCATCTTCATTGTGGAGGAAATTAAATGTTTCTGGTGGTTTGTTGTTTTTGTCTTTTTGCGTTGTTATGGTTTGGGGGTGGTTTTTTTCGGTTTGTTTATTTGTTCATTTCCCAGTAAGTCACCAACAGACATTTTATGAAGTTAGCCACAGCTCAACACTCTGTTGGAAAATATTTTTGTTTCAGAGTGGATAAAACATCAGGAGTGCAGTAAACATTTTAAACTTAGAACTGCAACAGATACAGTAAATCACATGTTTGCGTGTTGGAGCAGGAATCCCTGGAGCTGCAGCAAGTTCAGTCCCCACAGCAAGTTCACCTTGGGACAGTTCCCAGAGCATCTTTGGCTTTTGCAAGGCAGTTTTTATGGTTCATTGTCTTTTCCCTTTGGCACATAGATCTCAGTACTGGCTGATAGGTAAAGCTGGCCACATTTTAGGCCCCTGGCTTGTGCCAAAAGCAGGAGGTGAGAAGAACAAAGGTGCATGGCTGAGTTCCTTGGTGGTGGATGGAAACAACAGATAAATCCAAGTGAGACTTTTTCCCTCCAGGTCTAATTCTGGAGGTGGTTTGCCCTCTCTGACGGTAATACAGGGAACCAGCACCCTAACACAGATGCTGCAGTTAGATGTCCTCACTCAGGTGACATCTAGCTCAGCTGTCATCACACCATGTCCTTGTCTTCTGCAGACAGTGGTTATTGATGGTGCACAAAGTACCTCCCAGTCTGACAGATGTCAAAGAGAGGACACCTGTCAGCTGGACAGAGCTGTAGCTGTCTCATTTCTAGACAGCAAATAGAATGAAAAGAAACTAAAACCTTCCATTCCGGTCTGTTTATTTTTTTACTATTATTATTTCTTTTTTACTTCCCAGCTGAGTTCATAAACTCAGTTACTGTAGCTGTTACAGAAATATTAGCTGGTTACTGGTGGGATGGGAGGTGGCCCTCAGTCTGTATGGGAGGGATGTGGTCTCATTTAAGATGTGGTTCACAAAATGGAAAAGTTTGTGTAAAGGGAGTTGCCTCTGTTCCGCTCTTTTTTGAACAGGTGCCCACATTACAAACACCACCACAGCCTGCAGTATTAGCAGAGAGGTTAACAAGTTGGCTGATCCCAGCTATTCTTTCCAAATATCCTTGTGCTCTGAAATGTAACAGTCCTGCTCAGTGAGAGTAACTCAGTAAGAAGGTGGCCTGCCTGCACTTCCACATCTGTGTGTAAAAAAGTTTTTCTATTTCCTTCATTTTCTGTATTAGAAGCCTTTATTAAGGTTAAAAGATTTCTTCTTCCTTAAACTCCTTTCATAGCTTTTTGCATAATTAAGGCATAGAGAGAGGCATCCCATCATCAAGTTTTAAAGGACCTATTCAAATTTGCCTGTAAATTAAGGCTGTGTCACACCAAGGGGATGGAGGAAGAGGGAACAGTTCTGTGACAAAGCCAATTTAATACAGTCATATCTGTGTAAAGCAGAGACTGGCAGGAGTAAGCGCCTCAGAGTCTAAGCTTGTTAGTTAATTAAGTTATTAGCAAACTTTTAAAGTAAGCTGTACTCTCAGGAAACGAAATCACTGTAAAAAATAGCATGATAGTCATCTTGCTTCTTTGCATGATTTAAAGAAACTAAAGGCTCCTTTCACTAGTGTCCACACACAGTGCAACTGGAAATTTTGTCCCAGTTTACTTTCAGCGTGGATCTTTTTTGGCATTAATTATAGCCTAGAATTGGTCCCTTCATTAATTTTATCATAGTCTTTGTGCAATTTATTTTGAAATTAATTATTATTTAAATGCATATGATTATACTGGTTTGAGGGTACTATTCAGAGTTTTTTACAGAATGGAAAAGAAGGTCTTAATCTAAAACTTTTCCAGATAGCTGATCACAAAGATAATATTTTTTGTTTGTTCTGAGTGCATCCTCTGTTAGTGCAACATATTTACACATGCCAGTAGCTAGCACTAATGCCATATATATCTAATGGAGTATTGCTTTTCTTGTTTGCTTTCCAGACAGATGTCAGAATTGTGAAGGCCATTTATTATTGCATTTTCCTTCCTACAACTAAATTCCACTTGTCCTAATTCCAAACCTGACGGTATACCCATTGATAAGACACAATGAAATTTAGTGATGCTCTGAGGTTGTGATGCTTTCACTGATGCTTTATATTTTCTTCAACAAACACAACCAGTGGTATAGCACAGATGACACTGCAGCTAAAAAGAGATGAGCAATGGGAGTGGAACAGCTGCTGGCTCAAAACCACTTGTATGACATTATCTAAAGAGGAGTGACCTATTGGGAATTTGCCAGGTGCTGGTTCTAGATCCCCTTGTAAGTATCAGCTCTCCTGCTTTTAAGGTGGCATCCAGAAACATGTTGGACAGTAATAATGGTAATAATGGTAACAATGATAGACGTCTTTTCTGTTTTCCTAAAGGGCAGGTACCACTGCCATTTTCTAGACAGACATATATTTCTCCTCAGATTGAATTATTGCTTGTCATTCTGTCACAGTTATGAAAATAAAGCCAAACCAACTAAGTATGGAAGGTAGGGCCAGTACAAATCAACACTCCCATGGTAACACTTTCCTTTCTATTGCTTCCCTAAGCAATACTTCTATTGCTTGTATGAATTTCATAAATGTTACCAATTGTGCATGATATTACAGCTCTCTGGTAAATGGAGACAGGATATTAGACATAAACACGGAGGTCACACAGCACCGGAAAGAACTGCCAGGCACGCTCTAGCTAGAGGAAGGAACCAGCTGATACTGAAAACAACTGCTGAAATCAGTATCTAGCTATATACATTTCAGGCATGAGTAGCACTCAGAGTCATGTGAAAGAAGACGATGCGATATTTTGGAGAAAAGTACATCAAGGATATATTAAAGACACTTCAGAGAATTTAATGTAACAATTATTTTCTCTTCTATTTTAACAATATTTTTCAATTAAGCTTATATCAGAATAAATCACAAAATATATTTGACAGAGTCAGGAGAGATTGGATGGATTGGATGGATGGACTATACTTCCAAAATACTGGTCTGGAGGCCAGTAGATGCCAAGAAGGGAAACAAGAAAACATAAAATTATATGACTTCAAAAAAGGTGCCAACACACCTAAGGAGGTCATAATTTAGCTGTCTGGTTTCCAAGAACACACATTTGAGTAGCACATGGTTTCTTGTTTCAAGACAGGCATCAAAGTAGCAGTTCTGATATATTAGCAGACAGGCAGACTGAGGATGTCAATAAATGCAGCAGTCTTTGATGAGATGCTTTTCTCAAATGTGGCATGTTGATTAATCTGCTAATTAAAAGTGAATGTATGGAGCGACAGCGATCACGGTCTTGTCTACCCCAGAGCTCTGCCATTGCTGTCGCTGGCAGAGCACCCCGCAGCACATACTGTTCAAACTGACAGAAGGAGTTTTTCTGGCATACTTACACCACCTCCCTAAGTGATGTAAGTTGAGCCAATATAAGCTCTCTCCTTCTGGCAAAGTTACGTCCACACCAGGAGTTCTGCAAACATAGCAATATCTGCTGGGGACGTGAATTTTTCACACCGGCAACTGACATAGCTATGTTGGCAAAACATTATAATTTGGAACAGGCCGGGGAAAAAAATGCATTTATCACCCCATCCTCAGCCATTTGCAAAGCATTAAAGAGTCCTAAATACTTAAATTTCTCTTAATGATTATACTTTGCAGACAGAAATTCTTAGTGAGGGGGACAGTGTGTTGTTACATTTATTAAAAATGCACTGCTTTCAAGTCTTAGTGATTTCTATCACTGAGGTGTCTCATAGTTTTGCTGATGGCATCTACAGTATTTATAAAATATGTAAATAAGTCAATACAGTTTGACTGTTCTCAGAAGCACAACACTTCCAGCGACAGACTGAATCTTCTTTTGGGCTGGAGTCTGGGTCTCCCATCCTCAGTCAGGCTAGGCTGGAAGTACAGTGTGCACAACCATGGTACCTGGCACTGCACCACCTAACTCTGTGTGTGTCCTCCTTTTCAGAGTTATGGTCAGCACCTGTAGTGAACAAAAAATGGGATTATTTTTTAAAAGAAAGTAATTTTACTGTAAATAATCTTATTAAAGTAGGCAAAGAAGCAAGTTGTTTATACAACACAAACCAGAGTGACTTTTGTGCAAAGCTCAGGTAGGCACCTTCACTCTGGAAAAAATTCAGCTGTCTCCTTGCAGTTGCTAATTGTCTCATCATTCCCAGTCATTCCCAGTTTCCACAGAACACCAGGAGCAGAGAGGCAAATGTGAATGCTTGAATTCACATTTCCCTTTCTGTGGCATCAAAGGTCACCACTGCCTCGCTGAGGGTTACCATCTCTCCCCTGGGCTAGATGAGATGGAGCTGGGAGGATTGTCTAGCCCATGTCAGCCAGAAAGAGATGGGTAAGCAATAATTCACTGTTTAAACAAGCTTTAAGTAAGTTGGCTCATTTTAAGCAGCAATTCTAGCAATAGTTCAGCCAGAAAATCAGGAGTGGGAGGGTGTGCATAACCTCCAGGAAGAGGGTGGTGACAAGTAGCTGGCTGAGGGCTGCATATGGAAACCACTTCTAGTGGCACAGCAGCAGCCAAAGAAGTATGACTATACTGACTGTTAGCACTGCTGGCAGCTCGCTACTGGCTTTATCTGGATAGAAATTCTCTAGATCCCTCACTCAAAAAATGTAATGGGGGAGGGAGTGGAATTTCTAATATTCATGGAGTATCTCGTGTCTATTCCCCTCCCCCCCAAAAAAAAAAGAGAACGAAAGAAACTTTCTTAATCAAAAGGAATAAAGTAAGGGCAAATGTAGGCAGGAGATCAAAAGGCATCTCTGCCAGTGAAATCCATTAGCCTTGAAGTAATCTCCTAAGAGAACTGAAGACATTCCCGTTGCTTGAGATGTTTAAAACTAGGTTAGACAAAACACTAGTAAGTGTACAATGGAGGACAATCCATAATCAGCAGGGAAAGGAATTAAATAGTCTTAATAAGCCTTTAACATAGATTCTGTGATTTCAGTGCCAAGACTTCACATGTCCCTCTGCTCTGTCTCCTCCCTGCAGCTGCCATAATGGGAGATTATGAAATCACTGTAAATGTGAGCAATTAACTATTCTAATAGAATTTGATAATGAATTGGTGCTACATTTTTATTCCTCTTAGTCTCAACTAAGACTCCTTTTATGGTGAATTTAAGTTGACTTTTTAGTAGAGCTATTGCAGTCTTCCAGTACAGAGATTTAGTGTGATGTGTTTCTAATAATTGCTCTAGGTTTCTAGGCAGTGATTCTGTTTTTATTTAAATCTATCTTTTTTTTCTGCCTAAATTTCAACATTCCTACGTAGTTTATCTAAAAATCCCATCTTTTACTTCTGTGTTTAATCACTCATCATTATTATCCCACATCCTTCTAAGTTTTTAGTCTTCTGGGAGCACAGGAGTGCCAAGAGGTTCATCTTAGTAAATCAACAGGTAAAAGATGTACTTAGTGGCATAAGATGAGTTAGTATTTATATCTCTGTTCTGTAAATGTTAGGTCACTGTTGAAGTATTCAGATCAACAATGTATGTTTATAAACACTGTCTAAGAAGAATTTAATGTTTCACAAATACCACTGTTAGCTATGATCTCTGATAATCAATTTTTCACATTTCCTGTTGTGTTGGTATGATAGTGTGTCCTTAGGTCCAGATGACTGCTTGAATCATGTTCACACTGGAACATGGGCTATTTTGTTTAGTTTTACCAGGGGAGGTGCCAGTACTGTGGTTTAGAGAGGTCCTACCAGTGGAGAGGGCTCAGTGAAATCAAGCTTCATGCTTAAGGTAAAATGAGTTACAATGACTTGCAATTGACAACTTTTGAAGTCCTTTGAGTTCATGCTCTGATAGAATTCCTGCGAAGAATTGCTTTGTATGTACACATCCAAAAGGCCAAAGTCACATTGCAAATGAATTAAGTTTAAATAACGTGACATTCTCTGGTTTCTTTGTGAAATTTTGCATGAGAAATATTGTACCCATAAATCGCTGCTAGTCAGTTTTGGTCTTTTGCACATATAACAAGTTCTATAAGTAATACATGACATTCAACTTGGGTATAAAACTGTCTTCAAACAGCTGGGAATTCATAGCTAGAATAAGAATCTTATGCAAAAAAAAAAGTTGTTTAAATCAGAAAAATGGTGATTTATAAATGGCTTTTTAACAGAGAGCTTATTACTGTTCTGTGGTGTTACAGCTGGTAATGTAGCAGATGTGGCAGTGGGGAAGGAATATGATGATTGAAAAGTGGGCTCCATTTTCTTTTTCACACCCAAGTGGTGCTTACAGAGGCAGATTCTCTTTTGTGCCATGGTTTTCAGTGGGACTGAGCAAACCGTTACCTGCAAAACATTTAAGTGGTACACACATAAATCTAGAAGAAGCCCTGACCATAATTTCAAGATCCAGATTGAATTTTCAGTACATAACATCGTTAGGTAGAAAGCTTTGTGCTAGGTAATTGATTTTTTTAATGTCTTGAGAATTAATTTTCACCAGGAAAAATTATGGTAGCCTTTTTACAAATGAAGTAAACAACTATATTACACTGTGGGAGGTGGACCCTGACATACCTATTCATCTTAAGAGGATTCATTCTTATCAAACTGCTTCAATTTTAGCCTAACTTTTTGGATGACAAAGCATTGCTCAAAGGTTGTGAGGAACTTACTTTATGTTACTTGCCAATATTTTATTATTATTGATCTGAAATAGATATAAAGGTCAGTGAATTTAGAACAAGGATGAATTTGGCCTTTAAGCTGCATCTATAACAATATGATTAGCAGCCTATTTTTCCCTTGCACCTTAAAACTCAGTATAGATTGATATATTGGCAGTTGTTGTTAATTTTCCTCATCCTATTCTTTTCACAATGAGAAAAGGGAACACATGGCTTGTACTTACTCTAGTAAATTTAAAAGTGCCAGCAAATGCTCTCTGGCATTGAAGAGCCTGGCATAGAGCATTCCACATCTACCCAATTACATTATTTTCTGAACAATGACCACCTGCAAACTGCCTGTCTCTGTACTGTGCCAGCTCCCAGACTGTGCCCAAAAACTGCCAGGAGAATTCGAGCTGGCCCAGACGGAAAGCACTGCAGAGACCATTCTTGCAGTTTAACAGTATATGTGCATACTACTGAATGTCAATTTTTCCATGTTCAAAATTAGTTATGAGCTACCACCACATCTTTAGGATTTGCTTTGACACATTAGATGTGAGATCACAGATATGTTTGAAGCGGTTTTTTTTGTTTTTTTTTTTTTTTTCGTTTCTTCTCTTGGTATTTGAAAATCTCCTAAAGATAAAACCATTAAGCCAAAACACACAGATGTTTCTTGGCAACATGCTTGATGTACAAAAACAATTACAAAGAGGCATCCAGTCATAACCTCTGCCCTGTTCCTGTTCAGGTAAGTGACAGTGCTGCAAATGAGTTGATAGATAATATTTTTTTTAATGTAAATGAGCTGTTCTGTTTCTGTTTAAGTTCTCAGGCATGGAGGCAGAGGATTTTCTACATGTCTTAGCAAAATGAATGCTCTCTTTTTACAGATAAAGTAATTAATAGAGAATATACATCAATGCACAACACCAGTTGGAGTTATCCAAATTCTCTTCTCTTAATTCAAAGAATTTAATAAATATTGACATGAGAAAATATTCTGTCTCTATGGTATTTGGTTGCATTGAGATCCACTGTCACCCTTGGCACCACTGCAGTGACTCCAATATGAAGATTTTCCAGTATCTAGGAATCCCTCCTCACCAAGAGAGATGATCCTGCCCAAAGCCCTTTTCCACACCTACAGTACACAGCTCTGGAAACTGCCCTCACTAGTATTACTGTTGTGCTATTGCAATGGGATAGTAGTTTACTTAGAAGTCAGATAGTTTTGTGGTTCAAGTCAGGATGAGGCCTTTATAAAATGCCTCATTGTGTTTAAAAAATATTGTGATGTGAATTTTTTTACAGAGTTTCCAAACAGCTTGTTGAGTATTATTTTAAGTAAATGTAGTTTAGCATGTAGCCATTTGACACTGTTGTTGTCAATGTGATAATAAAATATTTCTAACTTAAGTTTGTGCTGTCTAGGCTAGAATTTTCTCTGAGATTTACCACCAAAAATAAAACAGGAGCAGACCCAGCTTGTGTGACTTCTGGAGAAGAGCCCTGGCATTGGCAGAGCTGTATGAATCCTTGAGAGATGCCGTAAGTTCAGGTGGCTCCAGGGTACGATGAAGAACCTGTCCAGACACACATTTATTGCATCTGGATGGTTTTGCTTATAGAACTGGGATCCCAAAACATCCATCTGGAAAGCATACGGAAAGCTTAAGGAAGCATAAGCAGCGTTCCTGATGATTTTAGGAAAAACTGTCTAAGGAAATTTGGTAAGACTCCAACTCACGTTTGCATTTCTTTAACCCCTTTTGTTTAAAATCCTGCCTGGCTGACTAAGCCAGAAGAAAAATTAGCTGGGGTACATTCAGACATCTCCTAGCTATTTCACCTGGATCACTCAACCCCATAGCAAACCAATCAACTGATCATAAGATAAGAATAAAAGTGAGTGAAATAAAAAAATGAAGAAACTGGATTTTAATCATAGAGAGTTCACTGTAAACTTATGAAGCATGTGCAGAGTAAGTGGATGGATCATAGCTATATTTGCTATATGAACTGTGTGTGCAGTTACGAGTGAGGGGATACGACAGCAATCAGAGAGCCTAACATCCTACATTGCAAGGAACTTCCAACTTGAAAAAGTCACCTTTATGGTGTGGTGCCCAACTGAGTAAGGCTACTTCGGGCATTGTATCTTTCCTGTTAATGTGACATAGCCAGCTGCATGAGGATTTCAGTATGATGGGACAGATTAGATCCATCTTGATAGGGCTAGGTAAAGGGGAGGGACTGGAAGGGTGCTCTGGGCTTCTCCTATGCTTGTGTCCCTGACTGACCTTTGCTGCATGGCTGTTCCATTTAAACACAAAGGATATTTTGTCCTGGCAGTCCTGCAAGCCTTGTCGGGGGATAAAGAATCAACCCACTACATCTTTTGTGCTCTGTATTTTTATGAGTGATCATTCTGCAGCCCACGCTATAATCACACAGTTATCCCCAATAGGGTTTATGTCTCTTTTAAAAATGTGACCTTCAGGTGGAGAAACAACAAAAGAGATATGAAGAGATGCTAAACATATTGTTTTATTTTAGCTGTGCTGGCTGTGAAAGTAATGGAAATATTAAAAAATGTTTATCTCTCCTGTTAAAAACATGCAGATTTGAATATCTTAAGAACACGATCCTAATGGAAAAGGTGTTGTTTTCATATAACCCATTCCTGGAGTAAGAGTCATTTCAAGAAAGCAGATTGTCAGATTTATTTTATTTTTGGTAAAATCTCCATGCACACAAGATAATTGAAGGTGTAATATTAGACTTTTTATAGCTTTAGCACAAAAAAAATATGGTAAAAAAATAGAAAAATAGTCTGATTGTATCATCCATTTACTGAAATAATATTACTTTAAATAGAGGTAATGAAAATCTTTGTTCCACTGAAATCAGTGGGAAAATTTCCATGGCTTTTAAAGTGAGCTGTGGCTTAGATCTTTTTCCTGCTCTGATTGTTTTTTTGAATTTCATTACTAGAATTTACATTTGAGAGGGCTCTCCATATTTTCCAGTTGAGCATATATATATATTTATACACATGTGTGTGTGATTGTGTGGAAATGGGCTTGAAGAGAGTTATCTGTTTGCTGTTTTTGGAGAGAGCCATTACAATGAGAGTGTTTGTCAGCATATACCACAGTTACCTCTGATTTGAGTGACTGGAGACAGCTGAGTGTTGTAACTCCTGGTAAACAAGGAACGAGTTGACAAGTACTGCTTCCAGGTTAGGAACCATGCTATATTGCTAAATAATCTAAAAATCCATCTGTGCCACTCAGGGCACAGACTTTGGGTGAAAGAGTGAGGTTTTGGTAGCACCACACTGGTTTGTCTCCCCTCCCACCGAGCTGATGGCAGCACTGCCCACAGCTTCAGAAGAGCAGGGCTCAGCAGTGCTGCTCACAGGAGTCACATCACACCATTTGCTCTTTTTGCTTATTCCAAAATAAAAAAATGGCTTGACCTATGCATAACTTTCTTGTGCTTAATTTGCCAGCTGGTGAGTGTCACATGTTTAATTCGGGCAATGTAAATAACAATCTCTTTAATAGTTAAGATTTTCACTTACAACACAGTTGCTGAGCTTAGACAGCTGATTGCTGCTGCTGTAGAGCTAAGTCCTTAAATATTATCAAACTAATACCCTTGTGTGGTCACATTGGATACAGATTAGTGAAAGCCATAATCCTATTTAATTTAACACAGTCCCAGGGATTTTCCTCTACAAAGAATTTGGTCACATGCATACTGCATAATTTGCATAGTTCTTAAATATATGGACCCTCTCTAGGAGCAGGGCTGTCTGCCAATTTTATGGCAGTTATTAAATCCCATTGTACTTTGTACCACTGTCCAGATGCAGGTATATGCTAGAAGAAGCTCATGGTGAGTTAGAATTTGTTGTGGCTCTGAGCTGTGCCACAGCTCATTCTCTCAGGTCATCTGTTTCCCCCTTGGAGGAGGGTGTTACCCCTCAGCAAAGGTAATATGACAAAGGACTGTAATTCATTTTACCCACAGTGCAGCCCAGCCAAGATCCAGCTGTCCAAGAACTCGGACATATAAAAACTGACTGTGCTTGAACTGTTACAGATTCTGGGGTTTGTGGTTAAGCAACTCGTATCTCAGTCATAGGAAAGGTCTGATTTTTATGTGCTGAGCACAGTTAAGATCGTTTGCCATCAACACCATCATTGACATTATAGCAGATTAGATTCTGAGAATTAGGGCTACCTCTTTTTGGTTCTGGATTTTGTTGTTGTTGTTGTTAATGATGTTGTTGTTGTTGTTGTCTTCTTTTTTTCCCCCCATGCAGAACTATTGTCTGAATGGAAAAAGGAGACACTGTCCCCTTGTCAAGGTCTCTTAGCTAACATCATTGCTTATCAGGGCCAGCTGCAGATTGCTAGGACCATGTGCTTGGCAGTCACAGATACACTGCAGACCTCACAGGGCACAGATGGTCCAGCTCTGTTGGGTGACCCTGGACAGAGGTATGGGAGTCTAGAGGAAAGGAGATGTGCTGAAAACAGTAAGCTCTGTGGCCTGCTCTGTGTTCAAACAAGTATTGAATCCCAGCAGGCTGAAACCACAGGATGCTCTGCCACCTAGTCAGGAGCTTCCTTTCCAAGCACAGCGTCAGTCCAGCTAATCTTTCAGGGCTCTTAGTTCAATTTTTTTCCTGTTACACAATGTTTGTAGCCTTTTGTAGGCTTTTGGTATTTATTGCAGGAAAATGATGGTGAAATTTTGATCAACAGATTTCAGGGTAGCAAAGCAGCTCCAGAGATGGAGCAATCTTCCACCTTCATTTTCCTGGCAATTTCCAAGCATGTTGGGACAAATATGTGGCCTGGCTGATTTCCATGTGAGAGAGTGGCCCTGCTCTCCTCAAGAGGGCTTGGTATATAAAAGCAGCTCAGGCACAGAAACTTCTTCACCTTCTCTAGCACGGTGCTGGAGGTAGAAGCCTTCCCCTCCAGCAAGTGGAGAGAGTGGTTTGAGTTGATTAGGTTTCCAGGTTATTTTCAAAAATTAGGCACCACCTGAATGGCTGTTGGCTTAAAGAACAGAGTAATTATTAATATTATTACTACTATTACCATTAGTAATAAAATAATGCTTCTTCCAAAAGTGCCTAAGGAGCAAGCTGAGGTAAACTTCATCTTGCTAGGTGCCCCACAGTTTTGGGCTGTCATTCAAGAACACAATAAATCCTGCTTCAGGGTTCCCGCTACTGGATCAAAAGCACTTGAGCCACAGGAGCCAAAATGCTGATGCTGTATGAAATAATGCTTCCCCCAGCCATCCACTGTGGTACCAAACCAACCGCAGCCTGTTTTCTCAGCACTGGCAGAGTCAGCATAAACCCCAGATCAGGTGCTCCCAAAGCTCAGTCGTGTGACCTCCTCTGGGTCAAAACCTCACTGATCACAATCTACTGTAATTTTTCATGGCAACATGGTCTCAGAAGACCCAGTGGTTTTCTCCTGAAGAGCTTGCCAACTACACAGACAAGAGATGTGTCAGAATAGAGGTTTAATGGCAAAGTGAAGGGATCAGAAAGATGGTATGTTTGGAGGGGCAGTGAAGGAGTGAAAGATTGTGAGGAGAATACACTGATGGAAAGGTGAACGAGGGTGAGGACACAGAAAAACAAGGAGAAATAAGAAGAGATAGATGGATGGAGAGGCTGTTAAAAGACCTAGCTGAGAAAGAAGAGACAGGAGAAAAAGATAATATGAAGGGAACTGGAAAGCCTGGGCCTAACTCTGGGAAGTTGTTGTGCTGTGCATTTCCCTTGCTCGGTTGGCCCCAATACCTTCCTGGAAGAAGACTCAGAAGACATTCCTCTTGCTCACAGGTAGAAGAAATACCTCACTGAGACTCAGGAACCAAACTCTGCCACATCTAGAGCTGTAGTTCCTGCTCTTCTTGCTGGTGTCTGCTGTTCTTACAAACACTTCTCTAGTCTGGCAGAGATGAATAAGGCACAAAAGACAGCAGCTGCCTCAAGAGTTTGCTCATCACAAAAGGATGAGCTACTCTGTCTTCTAAAACTGACACCTTATCAGAAAAACAGAACTTGACGACATTTAGCTCTTGTTACAAATATTTACATGTATAGTTGAGACGTGTCAGTTTTACTGCTCTCAGTCACGCATAGCAGAGTTTGGCTTATTTGCAGTATGTTTTCACATGTCATACATCTTTAATCAGACTGGAGCATGGGCTGGTTTAATTTTTTTCCGTTGATGGTTCCTGCATGTTGACTAGAAGAATGGTTATTGCTTTGGCTTTTCTGGTGTCACACCCTGAAGAAATTATAGGAAGTAACAATTAATTTTACACCTTCTAGCTCCTTCAATTTGATTATAAATTTGGATTAGTGACATATGTTTTGGCTGCTGCATCAAGATCCAATATTAGATTTTTTTTCGTAATTTCTCGTGAAAACTAGAAGACAGCAATGTGTATGCATCTGTATAATGAAAACTATTACAATAAGTGAAGTGATTCTAAAATGGTATGGTATAATCTGACATCAAGATTACTAGGCATCATCATACAGCCCTATCACCTGCAATACCCATCTTCTGCCCTGTTCTGGATTTCCCGTCTGGATTTACCTTCTGCCCCCATTTTCTTCCCCTGACTGGGACTGTGCTGGGTCACAGCTATAGGAAACTAGAGCTTCTTAGAATGTGAGGTGTGTAGGTTGCAAAAGCAATGTTTGAACACCACAGTGACACCTTGTTTTCTTTAAAGGTGCTGCGATATTACTGTGAATATCTGTGTTGGAAAATATTAAAATGCTGTAGTCAGTATCTACTAGAGGTCAGATTTTCCTGCATAGTTTTTCTTCCCCTGCTGACCTGGAGATTTTTGTATAACTTTTAATGAGCTTAGGCCTGCTGTCCCTGTTTCCCAAGAAACAAACAAACATGCAAACAAAAAACGAGTAGTGGCTTACTTGGCATCTTATAGTCTGTAAAATGTGTATAACCACAAAATGCTGAGGTGATACACATCGCCCAAGGAGAACGTGGCTCCTGAATTGTCCTGGCAAGCAAGCTGAGGAATTGGCTTGTAAAGAGAGGAAAAGAAGAGAGAATGGATCTGGCAAAAAAGCCACTGTATGTCTACCACAGTTGAAGTATCTTCAATTTACTAAAAAGAAGGGGAAGGTAGCGATCTAATTTAGAAAAGCTTCAAAATCTTTTTGTGTAATTGTAAAAATCTGAAGTAAATAGAGCCAAAAGAAAAATGTTTTAATAAGTAAATAATAAGTGATTTATTATGTTTGTTTAAAAACACGCAGTATATTACACTGAAAACAGTACCTTCTGAATCTGTGAACTAATAATAAGATCAGTGGTCATAATCTTTGCTTCCTGTCTGCTTTTGGAAATGCCTCAGCATAAAATCGTTTCTTTATATTAAAAAGTATCTGTTTTACTGGAAACAGTAATGAAGTATTAGTTGCTATTAATGTGAGCTGAATGTTCCACAATTTTATTGTTTCTGCACACTGAAGTAAACTATGAAATTATATTCCTTGAAATATATGTGGATTATTTTGTATTATCTAAACTTATTTTAGAATCATGCTTCTATTTTAAATGAAACAATACTGCAAAAGTTTAAAACCAAGGGGGATGTGCAAGTTAAGAATAAGCTCAAAAAAACCTACTGTGATCAGGTTATCTGTCATTGTGAGATATGCATCTATATATAGACGTATATATTCCCGTCCTCAAGATTTACATGGCTTTATGGAAATTCTTAACCCTTGCTCCTTCCACTTTTTGAGGAACTCATTTTATGTGATAGCTCTTTACCTTCCTTGAGCTCTGGTGTGAGTTCTCAGAGAGGTGGACCAGAATCTGCAATTCTGTGGGCTTCCTCCCTTCACCTCCCTCCTTCCCACTGGGACTTTCACATTTTTCTTCTGGAAAGCCTATTTTATTAAATAAATCAAGCTTAGATTAAAAAGCATATCGAACGTGCTCGCAGAGCTGGGAGTGCTAATAAAGGAGCCCGTGGGGGTGCGGGGTAGCACTGGTGCTCTCTGAGAGGAGCACAGGATCAGCTTCACATCCCACTCTGCTGCACCACTGCTGCTGAGGGAGAGCATGGGGGAGGAAGGCAAAGGGCTCCCTTCAGCCTCTTCAGCTTGTGCTACAAAGCCTGAAAATACATCTGGTCTTTACAGATTCAAAAGCAAAACCTTTTACATAAGAATACAAATTGGGAAACATATTTCTTTACAAGCCCTTGAAAATGAGTGTCACCCACCACATATAGTATGTCCGACACATATATTATATCCCTGAAATGAGCTAAATTGAAGCCAGACATATATTTCTCTTTGATGACTCCATCAAGGTATGTTTTAACTCATCTCCCCAGTTCTTCAGTCTCTCAGAAGATACATGTGTAGATAAGGGAACAGCCTCAAACCCAAGCACAGTAACAGCAGCCAAACAAATGGCTTTCAAAAGAAAAATCCAGCTTTGTAGAACTCTCTTCCTGCAAACAATTTCCTTTTCCAGTTATAAATTTCAGTTCCTCAAAAAAACTTCCCTGGAAGAGGCAGAGGAGACAGGGAAATAAGAAGTTGAGTAACCCTATATATTCTGAAACTGGAGAAATCTGACTGAAACTTTTCAGCCATCCCTCAGGTAGACAGATGTAAAGCACCTCTAATTTGCATGCTTGTGTGCCCTAGTTAGTAACTCAGACATTTTTGGCATCTACACGAACTTATCAAGAATAAGTTGTGTTCAACAGACTTGCTCTGCAGGGAGTTTGAGTAGGGTACAATTGTTTGATAGCATGGTTAGTGTTAATGAGATTACTGTTATTGAAAAATGCTTCTTATTTTCTATTACCTCTTACTGAGTGTCAAAACCAGCCTACAAGCTTATATATATTTAGCAGACACTGTCAGGTCTAAGAACCAAAACCTGTTGTGAACTATACTTTGAAATGCTGGATCTGGTGAAAATAAACCAGACATCCTCATTTGAGGTGAAACTTAAACCTTGCTTTTGCTATTGCTTCCAAAGACTTCATCATTTTTTCAGGGAGAGATAAATGGTTATAATGGCCCCTTATGAAATCAGGAAGACAGGATGAATCAGGAGAAAATGCACTTCCTCACCAATTCCCATCTCCATAGAAACTCCTCAACTCTGCTATGCCTTCTGCCTATACAGATTAGGCAACCCAGTTTTCCAATAACAGGCAGCAAAGTCTGACGCCTGCATTGTCTCACAGAGGGGTATCTTGAAGAGTAGAATTTAAGTATAAAAAGAGAACTTTGCCAAGTGCTTAGTGTTGCATTTCCCAGCTTTCAAATTCTTCCTGTTGCTTTTCAGGTTCGTAAGAAAATTTCTCATGAGAAGCATCAGTATTTGCTGCCAGGGTACCCGCAAGTCTGATGACACTTTTGTCAAACTATTTTTGTTTCAAAGGATGTGGTGTCATTAAAAGACTAGTCCACACTATCCAGGATTACCATTCATGTCACTTATGGGGAAGACAGGGAATCATCAGAATAAGACTGTGGGATGCTAATTTAAACATAAAGCTTTATTTTCAAATTCATTGAATAGTTTATGCATGAATGGATGTGCTTTTCCAGCAGTTCAGATAAGCAGATAAAGAGAATGTTTTTCTAATGAAGTGAAATATACGAGAAAATGTATTCATTGATTATTGTTAGGAAAAGAAGAAGTTATTAAACCTCAGTAGATAAACATCAGCTTGCAAAGTTCCTTTGTTAATAAGAATAAATTGATAGATTTATAGACTTTAAATTTGGCAAGATCATTAGATTGTCTCATCAGACCTGTAAATCAGAGACTCTAAATCTCACAGTATTACCTCTGAGCTGAATAGAGCTAGACAAAACATGTTGGTAAAGCAGTACATGAAACAAAAGATGCAATTCAGCTTGACAGAAGCCCTATAGCTTTGGGTCAAATCTACCTTCATTAAGTTTTAAAAATAGAGAAAACATCTAAAATTGAAGTGCTGTTTTCTACAGTTTTTCAGCTTTGACTAAGTGTACCACGTGTTGGTTTACCTGTGAAAATGGCATTTCTCTTTTCTTTTTTCTAGACTTAGTCCATTACACACACACACACAGAGGAAAATCATACCTCTCTGAAAAACACAACGATTTCAAACAGCAAAAGTTTCAAAATCCCTCTTGTTTCAGAGGCTGATCACTCATTTTGTATGAAAAACTAAAGTGCATAATTTCTTATAAAAATATGTCCAGCTTTAACATATAACCTTTATCATACCTTCTCGACTGCTGAAGGGCCCTCCAATTTTCTTTTATAACTGTACTGTGGTCAAGTGTCTCTCAGGTTTTTTTTTTAATGGACTAAATCAGGTGAAGTATTTAAGTCTCTCCCAATACGGTATTTTCTATGGCTTTTGAATAAGTCTGTGACTCTGCTTTTAGAAGCTCAATTTTTTTCCAATATATCTTCCTTTCTAATGAATTCATCTTTGCTATAGAGAAAAATGAAGATGTCACCCATTTTTCCTACATTTATACATCCATGGATTATATTAGCCCTTTTGTCACAGCCTTGTAGTGAACACTTATATTTTATTGCTTACCTACTTTGACACTAAATTATTTCAGAAAGATTGCTTTTCAAGATACTACTCTAACTTGATTTCAGAATGCCATTCTAACATATGCCCTAGGTTTATAAGTCTGCAATAGCCAAAACTCATAGCAATTTTTTTCTTTTGAAAAGATTTTCTTATCCAACAGTTTACATCACTTTGTACGTATGCTCTGTCTTCATTAGTATATGCTAACGTTGGTGTTACATGCAGATTTTGTCTGAAATACTTTGTATTTGCAAGCTATTAATTGAAACAGTAATTGGATTTAGGTTTCATGCTAACATGACCAGAAACATGCCCATTCAGTGAGTATTTTTTTATCAAAAAGTCTTGGGAACAAGAAAGTTACATATTTTTATTTCTTTACCTATGTATATTTAATCCCAATGCAACTGCTCCTGCATCTGCATCCTGGTCCCCAACAGTCCTTGTGCCTCCATGAGATGTGTTCCCTAGCCCATGCTCTCTGATTCATTGCTCATGTTATCCTCAGGTTCTTGTCTCCTGCACAAACTCTTTATCACATCTCCATTTTCAACAAAAATTCTCTTACTTTTTTTTCTCTTCATGGTTATCTTTTTTCTCTTGATGGAGATGCCTTTCTTTACCTATGGTTGAAAGTACCATGTAGAAATAGTATTGCTGGGATGAAAGATGAAAAGCTGTGCACTGATCTCACACTTCACCTATAAAGACTTTCCCCTCAGACCACAGCCCCAGTGTTTGGGCAATTTATGCTGTATTGATTTCAAGGAGGAAAAATTACTGTCTGACAGCTACACCACATCCTTTATTAGCATCCAAAGTAGAGTTGGGATTTAGCTAATGAAGCTTAACTATCTCCTTTTGCAGCTGCTGGAAGAAGTAGTCACTTTGGAGGAGCAATTAATATCAGGGTTATGTCCTCTTGTCACACTTAAACACCTGAAGCATATTGTCCTTGGAGAATCTGGGCCCTTTCCTGGACACCACAGAGGCAGAGTTGTAATGATTTCTCTGTCTCTGCTCTGTCACTGTTTAAGGATATTAAAAATATGGAAAGAGACAGGACTTTTACAGTTTAGAAGAAATGAACTGTTATTTTTGCCTTTGTGTAAAGGATTTTTTTCTACACTTTCTGTACTACAGAAATAACTAATTATCTATGGTACCTACACCTGTATTAGTCACAGAGGTGTCATGAAACAGACCCTTGTTGTTCAGTATGCCCAAAGCAAAAGACATTTTTAGTTGTTTCCAGCAGCAGCCATAGGACCCTGCTCTTTGCTCACACATCTGATAAGAGTTTCTCTCTGAGTGATCATATAGCATAGGGCAACATGACAAAATTTCTTTGTTGTTTAAGAACAGCACATGATAGAAAGTATTACAAGACTAATTGGAATTATTACAATAGTCTTCTTGGCTCCCTTCTCCCTCCTCTTGACTAATTAGCCTTTTTACATTGCAAAATGACTCTGGCACGAGCTGTCAGAAATCAGTGCTCCAAAGTCACTACTACACGTGAGGCAGTCTGCAGACATTAATAAGGAATTTGCCACTGCTGTTAGAAATCCTTGTTCTCATTCTTTTCTTATTTTTCTTTTGCCCACTTATGGTGCTCTGGGGTCACTAGATGTTATCATTTAAACCTGCTCATTCTTTGCTCTGTCTCCCTGCAGGTTCAGGGAATTCACATGAACACCAGCTTTGTTATTTCTCTTGCACAACCATGGGTCAGCTGTAGCACTCCTTGTAACCAGGAAAAATGTGGGGTTCATCACTTCTATATTAAAATACTGAGCTAGATACAGAATTGTGAGCCTGCCTTAGAAAATAGTATTTTCTCAATCAGTCTCATCATAAACTGCAGTTTGGTGTTTGTTTTTGCATTCCACTTTTTCTCTTGATTCCCTGTTTTACTCCATCAAGGAATGCTGAGTTTTATTGTTTTAAGAAATACTCGTAGTAATCAGGATCCCTTTATCCCTACCATGGTCCTACATAAATATAACACCAGATTATCTCTTGAATAATTTTTTAAGAAGCAGAGGACAAACCAAACTGCAAAGTAAGTTGTAAGGAGCTGTTGCCACAGAGCTGGAACATTTTCCTTCCTGAGGGCAGGGGGCAAAATGAGAGGGTTGACAGGCTGAATGGGTTGTTCAGCCTGAAGAGACTGAAAGACATTAGACCCCAGAAACCCAGAGAGACCCTAGTGCACCTTCCTGTACCTAAAGGGATCCTACAGGTAGGCTAAAGATGGAATTTTCACAAGGGCACGTAGCAATAATACAAGGGGGAATGGCTTTAAGCTGAAGAGGGCAGGTTTAGATTGGACATGAGGAAGAAAATCCTTCCTATGAGGGTGGTAAAGCACTGGAAGAGGTTGCCCAGGGAAGTTGTGGATGCCCCATCCCTTTTCCCTAGGACTGTATTCAATCAATTCTCCACCCACCCTGAGCTTGTGCTTGGGAGTGCCCCAGCTCAGAAGCAGCACCTTGCACTGGACCTTGTTAAGCTTCATGAGGCTCTCACGGGACCATCTCTCAAACCTGCCACGGTCCCTCAAGGAAAAGGATTTTATTGTGAACTGCTGTACCGCTTTGTAAAAATTGCACTCTTCTGTCTTTTTTTCAGCAAGTGCTCTTTTTCTCGACTTTACAAGCGAAAATTCAAGCTGTCTCACTTTCCAATTTATGATACCTTCAAATGGTTTTAAGCCTCTAGAGAATACTCAAGCAGCAACTGTATATTGGTGTTTCCTCAGCTGATGCCTATCACTGCCCTTTCTTCATAATGCTGCCCCTGTGCTCTCCAGGCCAGCTTTTTAATTTAATACCTAGAGCAGGCAGTAACCAGAAGAGTTCCTCTAGGGGAACCTAATCTACAGTAGTTCAGATACTTTGCTAAGAAAGCTTTTCTCAGGTATCCTTTCAAGGTACTTAAAAAGAAGAAATATTTGTCTAAAATTGCATTTTCCCTATTTTTTTTTAGCTAATTTCAACTTCTTCTTTGGAGAAAACAGCCATTATGAACTCTCAGATACATAAGTTATTATTATTTTTCCAAAAAAAATTTAGCACTGAGTCAGTTATGTCTTATTAAATATGTATCTCAAAAATAGTTGCAATGCACAACTAGAACTTGCTCTGAATATGTTGCAAAAAGAGTTTTGTTTCTTTCCACGGGCAATTGAAATGGAAATCTTTCTATTGACTGGTCAGGCATTTATAAAATTTGTTAATGATTTTCTTAAGGGACACATTGGTGGTGTTGATTTACAACTGAGGAGAGGAAAAGGTTCATTACTGTGTTTAAACATGAGTGCCAAAAAGATGACTGTTAAAGGTACCAGGGTTTGGCTAAACACAGACTCTTCGTGACAGGGTTTCTTGTATGTTACTTCTCCCAGAAAGTCAAATTAAATGCTATATGCCCAATTTCCCATGTGTTTCATTCACCATGACAACTAGCTAAATGTGACCTTGACTTTTAAAGCCATGTGTTGCCATCTGTATTAAAAGAGAACTAAAGATGAAAAATTCCTTAGCATTTTTTCTCGCAAAGAAAAGACAGGGATATTATTCAATTTTTTCTTTATTTTCAGACAATATGATAGAAAAATTTTAAATATAAGACAGAAAGATTAGTGGTGCATCTGTGTTTCAGGTGGGAAAAGCCAAATTCAATGTTAAGGCATATTTTACTAGAGTAGTTATTAGGTCAAACACTTTCCGTCACTTCTGTCTTCCTATGGAAAACAGGTTTTCAACAAATTATTTTGTGACTGAAATATTTGCTTTTTGTGAAATTGTCTCCACTCCTTCTTTCTTAAGGTTCTCAAGTATTGAGTTAGAATCCATTTTCCAAATCAGATTCATTGGAATTGCTGTAAAAGCCTTTTTTGTCCCATATGAACCAGGTTTGCATCTAGATGTCACCTCCTGTGGGAAATCATAGGTACCCTTAACATTCGATTTATCCTTGAAGAGAGGAAAAAGGATAGAAAACATCTTTGGGATTTGGACTGCAGGTAACCCCAAAAAATTTTTTTTTCCTCATTAGCATTTAATTGGGGAAAGCCAATGAAGGGGAATTTTAAGCAAGTTACAGGTTGGTAACTTCCCATATTTTTTTTTCAGAGAGCCTACCAGAACTAGTAAGCTGGAATCAATTTTCTGCTCCTCCAGAGGATTTAAACATGTATGTCCCATATTCTCAAACAATTTCTCAGCCTTCAAACATTAGAGGTGGGATGTTTTTCAGCTAAAAGTTCTCTAGCTTTCTAAACCAGTGATGTTCTCATATAGGGTATTCCAAGGTAAACACCCCTCAGTTGCCCATATGAAAGGATCCCATCCTGTATAATACAAAACAACGCACGTTTCTGACACAAAGTGAAGTGACTCAGGCCAGCCTTGTGTCAGAAGAGGGCTCTGCTATTCTGTTGCCCAAATCCGGCCAGTTTTTAAGCCTTTTTAAAATGTAGTTTGAGTACTTTCAGTTGAAACTTTTTAAGCTTTTGATAACTCTGTTTCCAAAGAATATTTTTACACTTGAGTTGGGTATGTAATTGAAATAGACTGTTTGGGGCTGTTTAGGCTATGAAATCCATTTAACCATGTCCTTAAGGATTTCCTGCCAGGTCTCAGCAACGTGGAAAAAGAAGGTATTGTATTTGAATGAAAGAAAAAAAAAAAAAAGGCTTGTACAGCTGAGCAGCAATGGGAAAACTAGAAAGAGATAGCAATAGGAATTAAAGAGGGAAAGAAATTGGTTGGAAAATAATACTGCAAGAGGAATTGAGGTGGACAGGAGATTTGGACCTAAGGTAACTGGGCCTGCATGGGATGCAGGGTAGATAAAATGAGGGAATAGGCAGAGGTCTGTGCACACCCCACCCCATCACACCTTTCTCTGGGGGTTAAGAGAAGATCACAGTGCTTCTGAGTCTCGCTTGCCTGCAGGCAGGACACAGCTCCTGCACCCCACAACACAGCTGCCCGTGCTGGATATGCTCTGGCTGGTGCAGATCCCACGGCAGCAAGCAGTTTTCCACACCACAAATATCAGTGGTTGCTGTGATGGCACTAAGCCTTTCAGCTCTGCGGATGTCCAGCACAGGTTTTGATATGAGAACAGAAGGGAAGTAAATCCCCAAAGTATTTTCTATTTTAAATACCAGCTTGGAAGATTATAATGTTGTAAAGCTAAGCAAAGAAAGATGCCAGAAGGCAACTTGCCTGCAAAATTTCTTTTTTTCAAGGTACCACAATCTGGTGCTTTATGAACAATTCACCATCCTCTTCCAATTCAATGGGCTCATAGGGGCATCCATGGGAAGTCACACTGCCTGACACTAGCCTTCCACCCCCCTCAGGTGTTCAGAATTTCCCTTTGGAGGCACTTACCTTTATTCCTTGGCTATGGAGGAGCTTGGTTCTCAGCTGTAAGATAGGTGCCTAAATGTAAAGGCATCCAGATGGTCTTGATTCTGCTGTTATCCCACATGACATCATCTGCACTGTACAGAGAACCTACACCTTTTCTGAGATATAATCAAAATTATTTACCAAAGACCACTGCTGTTTGTGGGACTTCTCAGTTTGCTAAGGGCAAGAAGGAATGGCAAGAAGGGGAAATGAACCCTGTTTTTAAATTTTGGGTTTCTCTATGATTCGTGACCATTCAATGAAGACAAAAATATTCAGATGGTCACTTATTTTTGCCATGCCTTTCTGGAGGAATGTGGGCAGATTTATAGAGAAAAAAATACTCCCTCTTGGAGATGCAGTAAACAAAGTAATTAATTCTTCAAATAGATAACGCTCTTCTTAATGTGAAGGACTCTCAAAAATATCAGGTCCTGCTTCTTTAACTTATGTGGCCAAAATCCTTTTGGCCTTTTGACCTAAAGTTCCCCCCCAATGAAAGGATGATAACACTTTCCTGTTGCAATGTGTCCCTGTCCTCAGAAACATGCTGTAAAAATAAATTCATTTTGTTCACAAAGCCCTTAGATACAACGCTGTGAGTAGAGCCATGAAAAAGTTCATGGGGAATTTAATAACTCTGTCTTCAGAGCAGGATATGAATTGTGTATAGTAAATAAGGCCTCTGGGCACAAATATTGTGTAGCTGCTCATTATTTGAACTCTGCCCATCCTGTGCATTGAATGAAAAGAGAAGAATGGAAAAAAAGAGCTGATTTTCCTTTCTCTATTTGCCTTTACTTAGAAAATTTTGCTTTTGATACTTCTCAACTTGTGAAAGCTTTCCTTGCCAGCTCTTGTGAACTTTTAAGATAAATTTAACATGCAATTAAAAGAGTGTTCTTCAAATCAACAGGAGGTTTGCTTTGCATGTAGCTCCCAAATTGCTCCTGGCTACATCCATGTTTTGATTTAGATCAGATTCTAGGCAGCTGAAAAGGGTCCATAAATATATCTGTTCCTCATAGCAGGCCTTTTCACTGCTCCCTCATCTTTATGTCAAGGAACCTCAGCTGACATCAGTAAAAAAACTTGTGCTAATAAGAAAACCTTATTGTATTTTTTGGCACTGAAAGTAGACACAATTCCTTGTAGAACTGACTGCAGAAATCAACATAAATCAGATTTTTGAAGAACACTGGTTTATTCCCAATGATTTTTTATTTTTGTTTTTAAAATTATTTTCTTCTGTCCGAAGTTTAACTGACAGGTTTTTGCTTGTCTCTGAGTTATAGTGACTATTGTCCTGAAAACAGCATTGTTTTTTATTGAAATTTTATTATGAAATAGTCCGTATTTCATATGGCATAGAGGACCTATCATTCCTAAAGGATATCAAGAAATGAAATAAATATGCAGAATGAATCTTTCAAAAACATAACTATAACAAGGTGAGATTTTATTTCATATAATTTTTTTCTATATTCTATTTAGACAGAAATCTTTGCAGTCTCTGTACATCTGTCAAACAGATGGTACTGATAAATGAGCTTGTATAGTTTGCTTTTACTGGTCTTGTTTGTTTTCCATCTTTTTTTTAAAGTAAGAGTCAAAGATATACTTTTGTTTGGTCCCTGAAAAGGGGATAATTAGCTGATATGATTAGGTGAATTACCTGCCTGCCACAAGACAGCCAGGATGATTGGGACTGAGCCCTGCCTGGGCTGGTGCAGAACCACAAAAAAGTCAGACAGGTTTTACCTGTTCAATTGTGAAAAGATAGCCTCCTGTACAAGTTCTTGTCCGGGGTATTCAAGTCAATGATTGCAGTCTGTTTTTCTTGAAACAGCTGCATCATGTCATGCATCATCACACATGCACCTCTCTACTGAAAACGGAGGAATTTCTGTTAAACCTAAACCCTTGCTTATTATATACCAAGCATACTAAAGCCAAAGAATATCTTCCTCCCAAAATCCCTTTTTCCCATTTAGCCATTTCAGACATCTACAGAAACAACCATCTGTAGTACAGATGCTAGAAGTTAAAGATCAAGTGGTAGACTTAATGCTGAATTTCACTTTTATGTTTAGACTTGTATGACCAGGGCTCATTCTCTAGTGGATTTATATGATTCTATTTTCCTCTTAAAAATATATGAGAGAAATGCTCACAGACCCTTAAATGTAGCAGTATGAGTACACCACTATAATTAACGCCCTGGTCTACTCCCTCTTTTTCTTTTTTTATTTTCAGCCTACAAGTCCTGTGGAGTTTGCAGATTGATTCAATTGCAAAGTTAGATTCCCACTGTGATAGCCGTTTTCAAACCACTGGGCCATTCTGCCTGTCCTGCCAGCCAGGGAACAATGGGTGCTAATTAAAACCCTGCTTAAAAGGTTCCCCTTTCCTTCAGCATTGAGGCTTTCAGGGGGCAGACGGGGGAAGGATGCCTTGTTCTGTTTATGCATATGCAAGCACTTAGTGAGCTGGGCGGCTGACTGCGGGTCGAGAAAACACTACAAAAGCCTGGTGCTTATAGGAAAGGGCTGGATTTCAACCTGATGAGGTTAGTTAACAGACTAGACTGAAGAGGGCCCAGCTGTATTTTCTTTCCAAAATTTGAGGCACATTTCACAATAGATGTTGGGGTTTTTTTATCATTTGCTTTTACTGAAATGTTCAGGTCTCTGTCTTCTTGTACTGGAGTGAGCATTTTTCTTAAAGTGCAAGGATAAGAAGTAATAGTTTCCTCTATTTTTACTAATGAGATTAATATTTTAAGCAACTGGTTTTGCTACTCAAGTGGGCTGCCTGTGCCAAAATGTATATATGGAGTAAAATTGCTTTCCTGCATCAAGGGTTTGTTTCTTGAGCCAATTTTTAAATAAAAATTTAAGAAATCTCATCAGACACTTCTGTTGCTCATTGGTATAACTGAGTTCTAAAAAGTACACAACCGTCTGCCACTTTCAAGGAGGAAAAATGAGAAATGAGCTATACCTTAGAACTTCATTTGTAAATGAATATATAGAATTGTTCAGTACCAAAATATGGCAGATAAAGAATCAGTTTCATTATGTCAAGCAATTCAATATGCTTTGGTTTTCAGCAAGAGCAGAAAAAGAAAACACAGCACTGCAAATAAACTCATCAATAAGCCACACAGGTTTTTGTTTGATGTCATTTGTAACTGACAACTTGATCAATCTTGCATTGAATAGTCCCTTAGAAATACAAGAGTAATAGCAGAATCTGTCTCATTTCTTTTGTTGAATAGCAGTTCACTTGGTGGCATTCACAAACCTGTCCTAGCCTTCCTCAGCTGTTTTTCTTGTATAAAACTATCTCATCCATTGAGGTAGTAGAAAATATTTAATGGGACAAATTGCATGTCATTGATAGTGAATGGTCAAAATGAACAATTCACAGATAACCTCATAGTTTGACAGGTATTATTCTAAATCTTCTTTCTTGTTTCAATCTATGAAGAATGAGTGCTTGTGCAGAAATCAGGAGTGCCTTTCAAATCACTCACCCACCAAAAAGACTATTAATTTATCTTTTTTTCCTGTCTGCAAACATTGAATAAGTGGTTAGCTGTATAGCTATTTTAATTAAAGGGCTGATAAGATATTTCTCATTTTTATCTTTACAGCCATATGCTGTAATAATTAATACTGCTTAATAGAGCTACTAGCATGCTGAAGACTGCTTAAAAGACTAAAGATGTCTAGGATCAGGGCATATGGCCTTTGTTGTGAGCCCCATGTGCTGAGGAATAAAGACAGTGAAGCCCAACCTCCTACTCTCACTTTGTCACTCAGTGGCTGTTCACACTGTGATTCCTGCTGTGGGGAGAAGACAACTGCTTTTTTTCTCCTTTTTTTCCTTTTTTCTTCTCTCTCTCTCTTTTTTTTTTTTTTTTTTTTTTTTTTTTTTT